>JAEVGP010000003.1:600000-1060011 GCA_017309295.1 Nakaseomyces nivariensis | reverse complement strand
ACCCCACAGCACCCAGACCCCACAGCACCCAGACCCCACAGCACCCAGACCCCACAGCACCCAGACCCCACAGCACCCAGACCCCACAGCACCCAGACCCCACAGCACCCAGACCCCACAGCACCCAGACCCCACAGCACCCAGACCCCACAGCACCCAGACCCCACAGCACCCAGACCCCACAGCACCCAGACCCCACAGCACCCAGACCCCACAGCACCCAGACCCCACAGCACCCAGACCCCACAGCACCCAGACCCCACAGCACCCAGACCCCACAGCACCCAGACCCCACAGCACCCAGACCCCACAGCACCCAGACCCCACAGCACCCAGACCCCACAGCACCCAGACCCCACAGCACCCAGACCCCACAGCACCCAGACCCCACAGCACCCAGACCCCACAGCACCCAGACCCCACAGCACCCAGACCCCACAGCACCCAGACCCCACAGCACCCAGACCCCACAGCACCCAGACCCCACAGCACCCAGACCCCACAGCACCCAGACCCCACAGCACCCAGACCCCACAGCACCCAGACCCCACAGCACCCAGACCCCACAGCAGCCAGATTTATAAGTTCATTATTTTTTTTGTTTATTTGATTATAGAAAGTTTTGTGTAATTAAAATAATTTATTTCTTAGCCAAGGTTATTGTTAAATTTGTTTTTGTTATTGTACTATTGTAGAACGATTTTATTCAACACTGCTCCATAGTAATATATCTTTGTGGTCGTATGTTAGTTAGTTTTTAAGTGTTAATAAAATATATAGTAAAACTTTTCTTGAACTATAGTTGTTAATTGTATACAACATTGATAAAATCTCAAATAGATCTCAAATTTAAATCGATTTCGGTTTTATATGAATATATTGATGTGAACAGATCTAAAAATAACAGCAATAGACGTCTGCTATTATATAAGATTTTAAAGATGGTTGATTATCCAATATTGGTCGTCATTAATAATTTGGCGTAGAATATTGTTGTTCCAAGATAAATTAACTTGGAATATATACTATCGCAATATTGTATGGTAACGTGAATGACTTGTAATCACATGATCACTACGTCTTCCATGACAACGAATATAATCAATGAATAAAGATGAATTATAAATGGTTATCAAATAATGTTATATTCCATTCCGTAATAATTACATCATTGATAGATGCTATAAAACATTAGGTAATGATAAAAAAGAAATAAGTCAAATTGATAGGTAAATTAGGTAAGAATTAACAAACCAAATGAGTTTTAGTATGGTGAGATTAAATAATGATGCAGCATGCTAATCGGATAGCAAAAAGCAGGATTGCAAAAACCTCAGGTATAAATACCAGGGAGATTTTGATCAAATTACAATTTTATAATCCTCTTCCAATTCCTTTATAAGTTTTACTTTGTATATAAAGAACCGACAAAGACCTTGGAATAGTATTATAACATATTATTAAAGATTAACTTAACTTTTTATTCGATTTTTCATATCACTTCAAATTATGTCTACTATTAACGAATTCGACAGAAACACTCAGTCTGTTCCTCTGGAACAACAAATATGTTACTATATCATCAGTCATGATTTAAAGATTGTTTAACTTGTTTTTGATTTTCAACTACTTTCCAATTATGAACGCTACTGATGAAGATGACAATAGCACTCAGTCCTGGAACAATAATTTGATATCTCATTTTACTTGAATGTTACAATAAAAATTTTATCTTTTATTATTTGAAATCTGTTTTTTATCTCAAAATTGATGTTTCGATGAATTGTAAGTAATATATTTTTCTCTTGCTGTCAATACGGTTGAGATTGATTATAAATAAAAGTTGGGTAACAAATAAGCTAAAAAAAATTAAATTACCATATTTTTTATGTTTTCTTTGGATTTTGATGATTATTTTTGATTATTCAAATTCTATAAGGAATATTTAATTAGATCTGTTACTTCTACAATGCTTAAAACGAAGAAATTAATTTTAGCTTGCTATAAATTAAAGAGACTCATCAAAATCAAAAGTTTATAAATAACGTGAGAAAAATTGGAAAATTGGACTTCGTATGATATTCCTTATTACGGATTAAGGGGATCATGCTCGTCCTAGACACGTAATACTAAGGGCGTGTGGTCTAGAGGTATGATTTCCGCTTAGGGTGCGGGAGGTCCCGGGTTCGATTCCCGGCTCGCCCCCATTTGTTTTTTCTTTTTTAGCTTATTTTGTATTGTAAAAAATAATGGTTGCTAAGAGATTCGAACTCTTGCATCTTACGATACCTGAGTGCTCCTACATTGTAATGTAGTAAGTAATTAAACTTGAATCAGGCGCCTTAGACCGCTCGGCCAAACAACCAAACAAGAACATGGTTTTCATTTTGAATAATGTTTATACTTTTAGTGCTACCAGTGACCATTTATCATTCTTCGATACAGATTCCAGGACATCTTGAGACAACAGCACATAAATAATAGGTACATGTAAAGCATTAAATATCTAGAATATTTGATTGTTTGCGAAATAGAAACGAGATTAAAAGGAGATTCCTATTCTTTTATTTTGTTAACTACAACTAATTTACCATATTTACTTGAACACAAAAGTGATGATTGAATAATAATAAAGTTTGCCTTTTGTTTAAACATTAAGTAGGACATCAAAGTTGAGAAATAAAAGAATATTATGGGCCTCAAATCCGTGGGCATTAATTTACGAATAGACAATTCCAAATGTGCCTATCAGTAAGTACATTACCAGAAGAGTCCTCTATTGCTGAGGAACGTTCTGAATATTCGCTTTTTTGATTATCGTTCACTTCATTAGAATTCCTCCGTAACTTCTCTAGCTTACATTTATAGTGAACAATATTCTCTTCAACGGTATTAGTCAACATGAAGTGCCAGACAAAAGTCTCATGGGTTTGACCTATTCTATTGTTCCTGTTTATTGCCTGTAATTCTTCATTGTAGTTTATTATAGGATCCAAAATAAAAGTATGAGTAGCATTCAACAAGTTTAAACCAGTACCAAGAGTCTTGGAATTCAGAAGCAAACATGTTATATCAGAATTTTCTTTGAAATTAGCAATTGCGTCCCCTATTTTCTTGTTGTTTTGTAGACATGCTAAGTTATTGATATGGTGCATATTTAGTACTTTTGATACAATTTTCAAGAAATCAAAGTTTTGAGAATATATTAGTATCTGGGGGGGCTCTTTCCCCTTATTATCGTTACTATGCTTTAGGAATAGAATGAGCTTTACAACAAAATCAATTTTGGAACCAAAATTGTCCTTAATAATCATTTTTTCTACTTGTTCGATCAGGTCAAAATTTTCGTACTTACTTGCAATTGTTTCTTCGAGATTACCAATTGAACAGAAATTCTCAGAAGTAGAATTCTTTATTGGTTCCTGTTTTGCGTCAATGGCAGTCTCAGGTGATGTCTTTTGAAACCGAAAGTGATATATTTCTTTCATTGACGTCTCAACTTTGCATAAGGGACAGCTCTTTTTATTCTTCATCCAGGATTTAATACAATTTTGACAAAAAATATGACCACAATTAATCATCGCACCATCCATAATCTCTTGTAAGCAAATAGTACAATCAATTCCCCGCTTATTGTTTTGAATTATATCCTCCAACTTCTCAAGATTCTTCAAATACTTTAAACGAGACTCTAGAACTTTTATTTTTTTACAGTTTTCGGCATATTTGAAATCGTTTTTAATCGATCTCGTAATGCTTGAGAAACTCGAAGAATCAAGTTGAGAAAGAGAAGTCACAGAATCAGAAATTCTCTGAAGATGTGCAAAATATTCAATTTTTGTATTGTATACCAAGTTTAGTTTTTTTAAGTATTCCCTCATTTTCTTAATCACCAGTAATTGTCCATTAATTACTTTTTCAAATGAAAGAAGGTAATTCTCAAAGGTACCGCTATTGGCAGATTCCTCTTGTCTTGAACTGAATCTGTTAATAATTGTAATATTCTTAAGCTCATCAAATATACTTTTTACTGGCTCACAGTAAATGTTAACCAATTGTTTCAACAAGTCTAGATGAAATAAGGAGAGGTTATCAATGGAAGAGTTGTTTATTTTAGAGGGTTTAATTTCCTCCTCAGATAAAATTACTTGCTCTCTATTTTTTAAAATGCGTTCCATGCAATCAAATAATGCATAGATTTTATCTTGGTCTTCAATTGTGGACGCATATTCAAAATTTTTTTCTTCTTCATTTGAACCATCATACGTTTTTACAATTGGATTATAAACTAAATCTTTTAACTCCCCGAAAAAAGTATTATATTGCGCTGCCTGAGTATCGAACATTGAGAATATAGTGCTTAAATTCTGAAAGCAATTACTTGTCGCGACAGAAGAGGAGAAATTATCCCTTTGTTGAAAATCTATCATTTCAAAAAGTAAATCCTTTTTTCCATTTAAATCATTCTTAACTTCTGTAATAGTTTCATTGACCTTATTTAACCTCTCCTCTAATAGTATTCTTCTCGTTTGGTCAGCACATAGATATAATTGCTCTTCCATAAATGTGTGTTTCCTTATCAGTTCCACATTTTGGTCCTTCAGAATAGTTTGCCACGGTATTGAATCATCATTCAAATCAACTTGTTCTATAATTCCTTTATCGCGAAGCGATTCTAGGATGAAGGAACCCTGATAGTAGTGAGCTGTTGCTAAAAAAAATTCGCACTGATGTAAAATCTCCAAATACGCTCTACGGCCTGTATGACGATTAGATTGCTCGTTCAATTCTATGTTATTCTCAATTTCAGCCTTTGGGTTTTCTATAAAGCTGCCAGATATTCTATCTTTTTCTTCGATAATGGACTTAAGTTGGTCACGAACTAACTCCAAAATCTTTGTACTTTCCTCATATTTTTGCTCATTCTCCATTTTGTATTGTGCCGATCTTATTTGTAGTGTATAATTGTCTCGACGATAGCCATCAATTCTATCTACTATCTCTAAAATCATCATATTCAGAATGTCAGATAAATTATGTACACTATGTGACTCCCCATTTGCCAACGAGTGGTTTTTTTCGGGTAACACAGCATGGCAACAAGTGTAGCGTAGCTTATTAAGCCATTGGTTTAGTTCCATATTATTCAAGATGGTGCGACCTGTACCATCAGAGTTGTAACCTGAATCATCTAGAAAAGATTGCCATAAATCCATGTAGTTGTCCCACTCAATTGGAGTGAACCTTAACGGCACAATTATATTATGCTGCTTTGGTATTTTTATTTCATTCATTACATCAGCTTTACAATGACGGTAGGCTAAATCCAAAGAGATAAAGAGTGTGAAGAGAGAGCTCAAGTTGAAACTAACACCTCGTATTAAACTTTCAACAGAATTTATGGCAAGTCCCTCTCCATTCCCATTACCATTATTTTGAAGTACGTCGTTGTCAATGTGCTTCACAATTTCTTGATTTTCGTAAAAAGGATGTATTTTCAAGTGAGAACTGTCTGAAAATCTCTAATACTTTGTATTGGTGTACCTGAAACACCCCAAGTATGTACCCTATGTAGGAGTGAGGTACATTTGGCTGCCTTGGTACTACCACCACGTAACATTTGTACTTCATCCAGAATTATTCTGAAAAATTGAAGAAGTGAAAGTGGTGAGGAATAGTCGTATCGTAAATTCTGACGCCTGTTTGATCTTGAAGAGGTTGCGTATTGTGCATAATGAATTTCGCTTGATACTGTTGAGTATGACGTTATGACAATATCATATTCTTTCAATATTCTTGCCAACTCTTTAGGATCTTCGGTCTGAAATTCAGTTTTCATATTATTGAACCCCTTGTAATAGTAAATAGTTAACGAATGGCTGTTGTAATTGATTTCTGAGATCCACTGTCTCAAAATTGATAACGGACAAACAATTAAGGTAGTTTTACACATTGTTATAAGTTTACTGTTGTCTATCAAAAACTTTTGAGGTTCTTCATCCTTTAAAAGTCTCCTATTAATTGTTATCAAGGCCATTATTTCGAATGTTTTACCCAAACCCATTTCTTCAGCAAGTAATCCTTTTGCTCCTAAATCTTGACTTTTTTGATTTTTGATCTGCCCAATTGCATATTCTTTAGTTAATAAATAACCAGTTATTCGATTCCAGAATAAGTGACCTATTTTTGGATGATAAAAAGTTGAAAAATAACCAAATGAAAGGCGGTTATTTAATAATTTTATCAATTCGGAATTACTGATTTCCATTGAAAGCGACTCTTCTACAGAATTATTAAAATAACCCTCCTTATTCAACAACCACATTACAGATTCTTTTTGAAATGAGTAGAGTTTCCCATCTAGCACATTATCGAGTTCAGAACAATTAGTTGTTCTGCTGGCTAATTTGTGTGCATTGTCTCTTGTGTAATTAATAGTTTGTGTAATAAATTGCTTTTGAACCATATTGGATGAAATAGGGGGGAGCTCGTCAAGATAAATGTTCTCTATTACTTCCTTGGGAAATATTTTCTCTAAAAACAGGTTTTCCGATGCATGAAACTTATTGATACAATCGGGTATTAAAAAAAGCTGAAATATTATATTAATACACCATGAACTTTTTATTTCATCAAAGTATAGTGAACATTTACTAACTGAAATATTACGATAATTGGATTTAAAGACTCTAAATGTAGGATTCCTTTTCCTTTTCTTCCTAGCATTCATAAATCCACTTTTCTTTCTGTTTACGTTTTCCTTTAAAGTCATAAATTCTTGATATTTCTCATGAAGAATCGACAAAGTATTGATAAGTAAGAACTCATCTTCTGTAGCATGAATCGAAAGATCAAAAAGAACAGCACCCACTGGACTATGAATCCTGATATTGCATGAACTCTCGCAATCTTCAGATTTAGATAATGATTCTAAGAGAACATTGTAGTCTGTCTTCTTGTCTAAGAATAGTAAACCATCTAATTTTATCTTGGTGCTTAAAATTTCGACAGATTCTTTCTTTGCGTTGCCACTAGCACTATTCAAAAGTGATCGCTCTGCCTCATCACTATTTCCAATCACCTCATTAACGTTAAGTAATTTTCCATTGAGTAATAATTCCCTCATATACGTTTTGCTCCAGTAACCTTGCGCAAAGAGTCAACCTTCTCAAAATTTAGTTAAGTTTGCGATGAGCTGAGATGGATTTTATATTTTCTCTGTATGTCTTTTTCTAAAAAAACAAAAAAAAGAAATTAAAAAATTCGACCTCGGTGAGGATTGAACTCACGATCTTGCGATTAACAGTCGCACGCCTTAACCAGCTTGGCCACGAAGTCGTATATAATGCGGTGAAATCTCGAATCCTTGGTAGAGTTTTGTTACTTCCGTTAATTATTATACTTGATAATGTAGACTTGGTATTTCGAAATACAGTTCACATTTTTATAAAGTTCTATTATATTATCATGTATTATACAGGATGCTTTTGTGACAATAAATTCGTGCCCTCTCATATTGGAAACTGAATTAACCACATATATCTAAGAAAAAGATAGAGGTGTCTTAGCAGCACTTTTTTTCCAAGTAGCATACTAATTTGTTATCTATATCTCATTTTATGTATTCGTACCCAGTGGTAAGTTTTATTACCCTCATTTGAATCATCATTAGGAAATTATAACGGCAGTTATAACAGGAACAAGATATGTGTCTGTATATCTTTTCTTCTTAGTTCTCTTGTTCTTTACTTCTTTTACTTCTTTATCCTACGGTTCAATCAACTCAAAACTCTTTCTAAATTATCGTTACCCTCTAACTGATCCATTGTCAGGATATGTTGTAGTACTTCCTTTTTACTCGACTCTGCAATAGCTCCATCGCACATGACCATTTCATCCAGGATATCATACGCCTTGTGGAAATTGAATATAATGTCAAGCTCGCAGACATTTCCGAAATACGCATCCATAGTCTCAACGTATCTATGGACTAGTTCCAAAGTTAGCAGCTCGTTGTCCACATCAGCAGTTATACCACAGATGAAAAACAAACTTGCGTACCTCCTGTAAACAACCTTATGGTCACCATACTCTAGAATATTACACATTTTTGGCTTTCTGGATAATATTGTTGGTGTCAGATCCTTTATTATCTTAGTCTTCTCCTTTGTGCTTAATGGGGAATACCATTTGGTCAACCTCACTTTCCCTTGCCTGGAGACCAGCAATAAATACTTTAGATGTGTCATTGATAACTTGATGCTTTACAAATCAGACTCTGTAGTCGTTATGATCCTTGTTTCCGATCCCATATACGTCTTCTCAATCTCTTCTCTTTTATCTAGCACCAAAATCTACTAAAAAAATTAGAATGTTGATATGGAGGTGAATCGTAAGATATTACAAAATGCAATATTCTATTAAAATCATACGACGATTTAATTCCCAATAGTATTAGCTGTCAATATGGAAAGTATTTAGTTAGAAGAGTATCTCTATATATTCACTAGTGGAGATAGGGTTACATATCCTCATCCTCGGTAGGTGGGACCCATGGAGCAGGCTTGAAGTATTCCTGGTCAGCTCTGACATCCTTCTCGAACTTTTCTCTATCGTCAGTGAACTCTAACAGATACTCAAGTTCTAAGTCGTGACATTGTCTACCCAGGATGACAAGGGAGTGTAGTGGTTCGCCCGCGTCATATTCAGCCAGTTCCTTAATGGTGCCAGCCTTGAAGCTCTGTGTTGGGGAGCCCAGTCTGCTAATTCCCACAACTGGAGTATCTGGGGTATAAGCCTTTGTGCCCCTAGCCTCCTCTATTTCCAAGAGCTGTTGGCAGCACTGAGCAATGGTCATGTATCTTGGTGGCTCGTAGATCAGTCTTCCACGGGCCATGTTCTCCAAACTCTGCTCCTTGACCTTGATGTCCAAAAGCACCAAGGTATGCAAACCAATCTTCCTGTTCTCCATGACCTTGTCGTACCACGAGTCCGGTCTCCAGTTTTCGGTGAAGAACACCATAGATATGGTCTGGCCGAAGTTGTACAGCTGCAAACCGCACGACCCGACAGCATTCATCACGGAGGCATTATGCACCACTTCAACTGGGATATTCTCCTTCTTAGCCCTCAGCACAAGGTCAGTGTGTGTGGTGGCACCGAATGGGTCTCCTACGACCAGGAACGCAACGTCCTCCTTGTCTGCATCGCGCAGGATCTCTGCTGATCCGCTCTCCACCAACTCTCTGTCGGCCAAGATCACTTCTGTGCCGTAAAACTCCTCTAGGTCCTCCTTAGAGGCAGCCATCAGGATACTAGTGTAGTGCTCCAGGTACACTCTGCTGCATTTTTTAACGGCTTCCAGACCACGCACAGTGATATCGCTCTTGTAAGACAAACCCAACCCAATCAAATACAACATGATGTTAAATTCTGATGCTGCTAACGGTTCTCTTCTGTTCACCTTACCACTAAAGTGTTAGTAATCATTGAAAAATGCTGGAAAAATGAAAATTTTTTTATATTTTTTCAGAGCTCATCGCAAAATTTCTGGTAAAAAAAAAATATTTTAGCAACGCGAAGAAACAGCCGTAGCCATTGTGCTTTGAATGGAGATTAACTTAAAGGGCCAAAAAAGATGACCCGTTTATAAAACAGAGAAAGGCTTGACTATAAAGCGGTGCTGTTATTATAACATCATATCAACTGGGCATATCGAATGATGACGGATATGGAGACTGAACCGTTGCTTCGTAGGCCAGACGTGGAGCTTGGCGTGGAGGATGGTGCAGGGATTAATTCAACAGTCGATGAAGAGATTAACGCACGGAGAGGGATTAAATTACGGAGAGGAAGAAATGTATTTTACATAATTATTGTGTTTACGCTTTTGCTATTACTTTCATTACTAGTGCTTCCCAGACCTCAGGAGATTAAGGAGCAGATGATTTCGACTTCTAATGCGGAATTAGTGAGGTTTCATGTTGACGGGTGGAAGAATGACGACGGCAATGGGCTAAACACTGAACGTGGGAAGGAGCTTCAGGTTTCTGTGTCGTTTAATGTGTGGTTTGACTATACTGGTCTCGAGGACAACAAACTGCAATTTATCAATGAGAAGCTTGTGAGAAGCGTGTGTTTCCGGATTGACAACGTTTCCACTTATAATGCTTTGGATAGTCTTGGGAGTGTCCGTGTGGCTGAGCCCGTGTGTCTCAATATTCAAGGTGGTGTTATCAATAAGGTGAATGCCACGGTATTTGTGAAACCTAGAATGAGGAAGATCGTAGGGGTGCTCAAAAAGGTGTGGCGACACGAGTACGATCAACTGGACTTATGGTCGCAGGTCGATATCAGGGTCCTGAAGGGATTTTTACCAGTTTTTAGGATGCGAGCTTTAAAAGTTGACTGGGATGAGTTTATTGACTGGGACAAAGTCGGAAAGGAAGTGGATGAGTTTAGTCACGTGTTGACTAACCCCAACATAAAGATAGACCAGATCAATGTGAAAGAACAATTATCAGGGCTATACGTTTTAATAAAGCCTGACTTGAAAAGGTTTATGGGCAATGTTGGTAAGTTGCTTAGACATCGCCTGAATATTCAGGAGTCTGTGAATATACCACCACTGCAATATAGTGTACGTGTTCCAAATTGTTTTGATGAGTATGATATTGACTTATCGAATGCGAATTTGAGTACAGAAGAATTTCAGTTGAATTCAGAACAAACTTATGAAAATTTACAGTTGCACTGTGGGCTTGTGGCTCCATTACCCGAGGATCTAGTCAATCATGAATGCTGGTCGACTAACAACAACACAATCACCCCGCTGACCAAGATGTTAAATAAGTTACTCGATTATAAAGAAAAGATAGGATTTATGGTCAGGGCCAATGTCATTCCTGCTGATAGCGCACAAGAAGATGATGGAAAATATTTGCTACCAATTGAACTTATTGACGAGGCACTGGACACTATCGGCTACATACCCGTCTCTGCACATAGCACCCTGAACAGTAGCACAGATCTACTGGAAGAATGTGCCATTGAGGGCATGAAGTTGAAATGGGAAGATAGCAGGTTAAAACTTGTTGGCAAGCTACATGGTGAAATGAACTTCAGTTTCTACGATCAATTGTCCACATCAGTTAGAGAAAGAGAAAGGAACGACTCACTAAGTGTGAGTGATATTAAGGGTAAGATCAAACTGTACCACGACGAGGTACATTTTGCCAATGTCCCCATGGAAACGTGGGTTCCTGTGGAATCCAAAATCGAGAACCACACATTACATGTAACTATGTCACTAGACACGGACCACGTCGAGGTCGTGAACAAGTGGGAACTCACCAAAGTACTAAACCAGATAATGTTCCAGACGGAGACCCCTGTTTCGTACAAGAATCTACTTGACGTCCACGTACGTAGTATCCTCGGAGACTTCGAAGTCCTGGGGCTAGAGTGGTCAGGAACCACCACAGTTACATAGTGATTTAAATGATTTATATCATATGTATGGAAATGTTGTTGTGTTTTTCGTTTTTGCGCACAGCTATTATTAAATATCGGACATCAAAAGGTCTCCCTCATTCTCCGAAATACGGACCTCCATCCACCCGAGACTACCAGTCTCTATTAGAAAAAAAAAAAAAAGGGAGTGAATAAAAAGTTGGTCATCAACACGGAGCAGATCGGCGTCCGGGTAGGGACAGAGAGAGAGAGAGAGAGAGAGTCATAGCATAGTCGCAGTAAGGAGGGGACGGGGGATGATTGACGGTTTTTGTTTGGGTAAAAGACAACAGGCCGAGACAGCCAGACAGCGCGACAGAGAGAGAGAGAGAGAGGTTTAGTCAGGCCAGGCAAAGGGTATTAGTGGGACCGCGAACTCGGAGGTTATAAAGCAGGTTTTTTTTTCTTCATTTTAAGGGATTAACAAAGCTCTAATCTCGAGTAAAAAGAAGGACTTTTTAAATAGTTGATTGGCTGATATCTCTAAGACAGAGCCCCTGTGATAGTTTAAGAGAGTCATCCTATATAAAGGTCTTATTTTCTAGATAATTTAGCATGTGATTCTTATATACCTTTTAGTATTTTTTTTAATTTTTCATTAGTAGAAGTTAAGAAATAGTCTTGCATATTGCAATAAATAACAAAATAAAATAATTAAAAAACAACAAGAAAAAATGGGCAAAGTTAAGGTGGCTACTCCAATCGTGGAGATGGATGGTGATGAGCAGACTAGGATCATCTGGCATTTGATTAGGGAGAAGTTGATTTTGCCATATTTGGATGTGGACTTGAAGTACTACGACCTGGGAATTGAGTATAGAGACGAGACTAATGACCAAGTTACTGAGGACAGTGCGTTGGCCACGTTGAAGTACGGTGTTGCGGTCAAATGTGCTACTATTACCCCAGATGAGGCCCGTGTTGAAGAATTCAAACTGAAGGAGATGTGGAAGTCTCCTAACGGTACCATTAGAAACATCCTTGGAGGTACTGTTTTCAGAGAGCCAATCGTTATTCCAAGGATCCCTAGACTAGTGCCACAATGGCAGGAGCCTATCATTATCGGTAGACATGCATTCGGTGATCAATACAAGGCCACTGATGTTGTCGTCCCCGGTGAAGGTGAGTTGAAACTGTGTTTCAAGTCTAAAGATGGTAAAAGTGATATTGAGTTGCCAGTTTACGAGTTTCCTAAAGATGGTGGTGTAGCTATGATGATGTACAATACCACTGAGTCTATCAGAGGCTTTGCTAAAGCGTCCTTTGAGGTCGCCTTGGAGAGGGGTATGCCATTGTACTCCACTACCAAGAACACTATCCTGAAGAAATACGACGGTAAGTTCAAAGATACCTTTGAAGCTATGTACGAGAAGGATTACAAGGACAAGTTTGAGGCTAAGGGTATTTGGTACGAGCACCGTCTGATCGATGATATGGTCGCACAAATGTTGAAATCAAAGGGTGGTTTCATCATTGCTATGAAAAACTACGATGGTGATGTAGAGTCTGATATAGTTGCGCAAGGTTTCGGTTCATTGGGTCTAATGACTTCCGTTCTGGTTAGTGCTGATGGTAAATCCTTCGAGAGTGAGGCTGCCCATGGTACTGTGACAAGACACTACAGACAACACCAGCAAGGTAAAGAAACTTCGACTAACTCAATTGCCTCTATATTTGCGTGGACCAGAGGTATTATCCAAAGAGGTAAGCTGGATAACACGCCAGACGTTGTGAAATTTGGTGAACTTCTAGAAGCAGCTACCGTTAACACTGTCCAGGAAGACGGTATTATGACTAAGGATCTTGCATTAATTCTGGGAAAGACAGACAGATCTTCCTATGTTACAACTGAAGAATTCATCGAGGCTGTTGAGAACAGATTGAAGAAGGATTTTGCTAAGGAATTCTAGTTAAAAGTAAGAAAAGAGAATGGAGTTCTATTTTCTTGATTTTATCAATCTATTATCTTAACTGCTAGAATAAATTCTCTGAATTTTGTAAACTTTTTCCTTTCATATTCCTTATTTATTTTTTGTGCTAAATACAATATATTCTTGTAAAATTTATCTCTTATTATTCTGAAGACCGCTGTTTCACATCATTTGTTAATTTTTTATTTTTCCAGATTCTCTTACTGCAAATGACCTTTCCCAGGATCCCAGTTCATCCAAAACATAATTTTCAAAAATACCAATAAACATGTCCGTGGTTCGAGACTTAAACGACTTAAACGACTACCATTACTGTTAATTTTGCTTTTACATAACAATAAAGGTTCATTATATATATATAGGAAATAAATCAATATAATATTAGTATATGAACTGAATGTATGAATTAGAAGTAAAATAATGACACCTTTATAGAGTAACCTATAACTAAAAGAAATATAACAAAAAATGAAAAATAAAATAAAATAAAATAAAGGATAATAAAATAATAGAGAAAAAAACAAGAAAACAAAAATAAACTAATATACTTTGCTTTCTTAAAATGACTTTTCAATGGTCTGAAAAGGATAAAGTAAAATAAATCGATTTTAATTTGAATAGAAAGTGGAATTGAAAAATAAAATTAATAAATTGAAAAAAAAAAAAATCTCCTGAATAAAGGTGGTAAAAGTAGTTATGCATAGCGAGTAAACTCTCATTAAAGACCAAATATCTTGATTAGCAGATAATCAAAATAAAATAAAACCATAAAAAAGACCAAATAGACTCTTAGTATGATATTTAATAATATTTTGATGTGCAAATATTAGAGAATATAACAAGAATGATAAAAAATAAAGAAGACCGAAGGATACTAGGAAAAACCCCCTTTTCGATGGAATTTAACCGATTTTAAATTCAGGGAGAATACTCAATAACAAATTGACTTATCCTCGAGCAAAAATTAGTTAAATGAACGAATACATTAGCATAATACACCCAATCTAAGGTTTCTCCTGGGCATTTTAGACTAATGATACCAATCACCTTTTCGAAAAAGTGAGAAATTAGAATTTCTACCTTCTTAGCAATATCAGAATTCTTATTTATAATATGAGGGAATAGTAAAGAATGAATTTCTCCACTCATACTGGCGAGTATTGTTGTTAAAGAGATATCTTCATCCACCAACTTATTCAATTCCCTGAGTAAAGTTTGAATCGTAGACTGGCTGATTTTTTCATCTAGATCGGACCAATGCTCTATTTCCAAAATAAAGCCATCATTCTGAATGTGATTTTCCCAGGCTTTTCTCATGTTTATATGCTTGGTTTTGAAGTCTTCATGAAGCTTGGTCAGATACTCAAACTTCATAAGCAGAACATCAACCATTCTAAAGAAATCCTTAAAGATCTTGAACTTGTGGGCAAAAATATAATTTTTTTCCGTAATCGTAAGACTAAAAAAATCCTTTATTCTGTCAAAGAACTTATAAAAGGATTGAAGTTCATTGCAATCGTTTTCTATTAATAATTTGGACTTAAGGTAATTGACTAACCATTTCAAAATACTCGAAAATGTGATAACGTCCAATACAGAAACCCAAACAGAAGTAGTAGCATCACAATTCAGCAAAGTTAAATACTTCTCTAAGTTCATTTGGTCATCTTTACAGATTTTCTCCAGGTTGAATACATCTACCATCTTCTCAAAGTTAAACTCTTTAAAACTTTCCATGAAATCCTTACAGTATATAGAGTAAAGTCTTTGGAAGGTATCTAACTCATCCTTTCTTTCCAAGGTAATGAATCCCAGCTTCAATATCTCAGCAATAGATGGAAAAGTAGTATCACTTAATCCTTTTTCATCTGAATTATTTGAAAAGTGCTCATTTCCAAATGAAAGACAAGATTTCTTGAAATACTCAACCTTTTCAGTATCAACATTTGAGTCCAGAAGAGTCATATCAATCTGCGCTTTAATATTTTGATTTTCAAAGGATCCACCAGATCTTGGAGAGCTCTGAACACTAGATTGATTGCTTTTTTCACCATTAAAATCATCATCAGTATGCTTAAATTTAGTAGGAACCTCAATAACCTTTAACAGCTTTAGACCACAATAATGATACTTAGATTGACCCCTCATGCCAAGTCTACGTGTAGTCAAATTTGGAAATACGGTTCTAATCAGCTTTCCTAAAGAAGCCTGAGACAGTGGTTTTAAATCAAATTGATCACAAGCAATCGAATATTGTTCAAAGATTTGTCCTCTAGGAACATATGAATGTGGCTCTTTGTTAGAACAATTTTGTAGTAGCCAAATAAGAGCAAAAATCTGTCTTTCTCGTTCTCTCATTTGCTCAGTCGTCTGAATAATAGACTTTGTGTGTAACTGTGGATTTAGTTCCATGGACTTCAGTTCTGCATCTTTAACAACCTTGGCATATTGTTGTAACGGCATGTCCTTGAATTTTAAGGCAATAGATTTAGGTGTATTCAAATTCTTAATATCGCGCTTCTTTTGAGGCCCGAACTTATTATTGTTAGATTTATCAGCGTCAAGCTTCCCAGGCAATCCATAAGAACTTTCACTGCCTCTTGGGCTGCCAAAACTGTAGTTGAAATTGAAATTTGGAGTTTGTGCTGGTGTAGTTGGAAAAAAAGGTTGAGAAGAAACGATAGGATACAAACCATAGTTTGAGGAAGAATTGGTTGTGTTAGTTGGACCAGTGGCCATTGTAGAGGAATTATTTGTCAATATCGAAGATGACGAAGATATTGAAGCCGATCCACTAGTACTGGAAATTCCAGTTATATTTGCTTGAGTCTGGCTATTTGCAGCATTAATAATTGAAATAGAGTTACTTCTGCGGTACGGCAGTATAGGTGTTGCTGAAGCTGATCCTGATGCAGAGGCAGAACCACCATTAGGTATTGCTGGTGTTGGTAATTGATTCATGTTGCTTGATGCTAAGTTTGAGGCCGCAGTCCTTGGAGAAAATGGTGAATTCAGTGTTTGAAATAGGTGCGGTAAACTGTATGACGTTTGTTGGAACCTAGGCAACACAAACCTGGTTCCATTATTATAAACATTTTGTTTAGTTTCCATGATTATACAGAATTTAGCAAGATAATGTTTAAATGTAGGAGGGTATGATAGGTTTCAATGTTCTGTATGAAACTGATATTACTTCTCCAACTTAAATCTGTATAATAACAACAAAACTAAAAGATTCCTGATTGATTTGATTTGAAAAAATCACAGTTGGTTTGTTAAATTCGCGAATTTCTATTAGAAAGCAATGATAAAAATTATTTTCTTCTTCTAGAAAAGCCTTAATTAACGTTTTTCTCTCTAGTACCAATAAAAGTCTCTTTAAAGCTACCTAGAATTGCTTTTGGAATATTTAGTTGAAGGAAAGCAAGTTTTGTTCCTTTAAAAAGTAAAAAATAGCTTTTTTTAACCTTCAAGATTCTCTGATAGCCAAGAAGATAATCAAAAAGTGTATAGTTCAAAGGAAAAGAGTCACTAAAGTACCTGAACTAAAATAAATTCCAAAATATTTTTGATTGTTATTTTTTCTTTAACAATTTCCAAATATTGGTAGCTTTTTCTTCTCTTTTATCTTTCGTAATATTTGTGCCCTTAGATCAGCAGAAAAAAAAATTAAAAAGGATTTACAGTAAATCAAAAAAGGAAAAAGTGAAGTATCCGAAATAAGGAACAAATCCGTGAAAGGCAAGAATAGTATTCGGACTGTGGCTAATCTTGCCCGTATTCATGTTGATCCTTATATACTTTTTTTATTTTATTTTTCCAGGTGTTCCTTTTCATGATTTTTAAAAAGCAAACAATTGCTTTTTCATTTGTTGTAAAAGTAGAGCAAAATTACGCAATGTAAGAGGGGGGAGGGGCAAGTAAATATACCGTGGCCAAAATAAGCTGTGAAGACTAATGCGAAATGACAATCATTTTCCTTTAGTAAGAATAGTCACCATAATAACAAAGACAAAGCCGCATCATATATACCTACAAAAAACAGTACAAAAATCTATTATTAATTCATTGGAGAACCATCTACTTTCTTTTCTTAGGTGCACAGTAAAAGAAAAGATACTAGATTTTGTAAGTAGTTCATATATGTTATGTTGTGAGAAAGGATCTGTACAAGGATGAGACGGAAGAAAGGAAATCCTTCACATTATAGTAAAATAAAAAAAAAAAAATACAAAAAATGTATAGGGTCGTTCCAGTGGGTTAAAATCCTTGTAAAAAGCTATATACTGTCGAGGCCCTGAGCCCTAAGTTGTTGAGTAGGTGAAAGGGAACAAAGAACATTTATGTAGTACCCAAACCAAATATTGACGTGGGAAATGGGTATTAACAAACCCCCTCCTCATCTTGTAGCTTTGATAGAGCGGCAGATATTGCTCTACATGTTAATATTTTTTTTGGGTCGAAAACAACTTTTGCTTCCCACAGTCAGATGAGTTCGCAGGAATGACTGTCTATTAACTAACTGTGAAACAAAAGGGAATAATATTCTATCGTCTTCCGTATAGCTGACTAGACCAGATGATATTTTCTACTTTTATTTGTCACAATTACTTGAAGCTCTGGTAACAGAAAGGATAAGAAAGAACAACACATAGACCTGATTCTATAAAATTTAGTACATTTTTTATGTCTTTGATTCTGCTATGATTTGACAAGTGTCAAATTAAAGAAGAGCAAAACAAACGCAAAGGAATTCCAGACACTGTAGAAAAAAAGTTTAGGACATTTTATCTTTTTTCTACCAAGTGCAAGGCATATCCTTTTCTATCTTTCTTCCCTTCTTCCCCCCATTTGTCTGATTATGAAATCCCTTTGCCTTTTCCCGTAGCAGAGCAACGGTTAGTTCTTCTATTCAACACCTGAGAATAAACGCAGAACAAAATATGCAGTAACAACAAACCAACCGGCTGCTTGATTTGGGCTGCAAACAAGAAAATCCAAACAAAAAAAAAACGAAGAAACACTACAGCTTTTACTTTTGTTGGCGTGATGTGTTGGAAACGGAAAGAGAAATGCAAGGGGCGCATTTAGTCTCTGCAGAGACGATGGTCTCTACTTCTTTTTCTAATATGGTTATTCTTTCTTGGATAGGCTGTCCTCGTTCCAAAAAAAAGTGCGTAGAGATATCATTTTTTCAACAGAAAAGCGACCTTTTAACAAACCAAAAAAAAAAAATGATTTTCATAAAAGTTGCCTCCCTTTATTTCGGCAGTTCCGCTGACCACGTCAATCAACGATTTTGCTAAACTGTGGACTGTTCGGTGATGGGGATTTTCAAGAAATGTTGACGAGATTGAGAAGCAAATTGTGAACTGTGAGGTCCAGGAAAATCGTTTTTTTGTTTTTTTTTTCTCGTTCATCCCATTCAAGAATAGCTTTCCGAGGACGGAAGTCTCCTTACAAAAACACGTATAAATCTTTGTTTCATAAGTAACTTTCGGAATAATGTCCACTTCCCGTCCCGACTTCACCACAGCAATGGCTCTTAAACTTACTACCCCCCTTTCCCTCTTATTTCCATTTTTTTCCACTTTACTTTTTATTTTTAGATTGTTGATGTGAGAAAGAATAATCTATTTAATACCAGCTAGAAACTATAAAAATATAAAAAAGTGGACCCTTAGAAAAATTTCAATCATATGAATATTAGGTTAAATTCTTCCCCCCCTTTTTTATTTTTCCCTCAATGGTATAATAATATAGACATATTCTCAAATAAAAGATAAAATGTCTAATACATACAGATTAGACCGTTAATTAGAGTTGTAAATAGTAAACAGTTGAGTCGAATTATGTAAGTAATAGTAAATAAAACAACATGATGCAGTTGAGAACTGGTCTTCCTAAACCCTGTATATCGAATTCAATGATCATGTTTCTTTGTTTACTTTCAGCCATTTCATAAATTTTGGTTTTTTCTGGTTTTAAGTTAGATTTTTTTCAAGTCTCAAAATACTGACAACAAACGGTAGCTAATAGAGAAGAAATATCACATGCCTCGCGGATACCACTATATTTATTCAACGAGATGTCGTAATTGTTTAATGATGTCCATGAGTAAAGACCCAGTCTTTTTTTCCTTTGGAATTTTTCTTTCTACAAAGTTACTAACCTGCTTATTTCGCAATCTATAAGCAAGATTTGAATCGTAGTGACACTACTTGCTAAAAAACAATATCACACCTTTGCTGTCATTGTTCCAGACCTTTTCTCAACTATCTTTACATATTCACATATGACTCTCATTTATATTATTAATAGGAAACTGCTCAGCTGCTCATTTAATAATACACGTACATGATATTTTGGGTTTGCAGTTTGTTTTTTTAACTATAATCTTTTATGAACTTGCTTGTAATCTTGTCTATTTACATATACAAATAACTTGATCTAATAACGACGTCATTTTATCTGATAGCCCCGACATGAAGCGAATAACAAAATAATCCAAAATGTATTAGTGACAAATTCGAAAAGCAATGTTGAAGATTTATTTCTCTTTTTTCCAATTTTCATTTTGAATAGCAAAAGTAACACTTGATTGACAAGATTTAGTTATATTATTTCCGTTATGTCTCCTACTCTTGTATAAGTCATTCAAGCTGCCTTTTCTACATAAGAATTATCAATGCTTTGAATTAAAATCTGAGAAAGTCCGGTAGAAATCCTTCCCGGAAATAACTTAACTGGTTACACTAATTTCAATTTCTTCGAAATGATTACTTTTTTTTTTAGATAGAGAAGAAAAAAGCATAAAGACAAGAATGATGGTAAAGGAAACGCTATCAAAAATATTTACCCCTTTGCCTATTCCATAATTGTTGTTAATATACAAAGTCCCGATTATTCATTTGATAATGTTATAGATTACGTACTATTATTGCAAAGTTATGTTTTCTTGTTAAGTTGCTAAGCTTTCCTTCACTATATTTACATGTACTAGTCCAATTTCCTCAGAACTTAAAATGTCCAGGTCTCTGCATTTGATACAATTAATCGGAACTCAAAGGACCTTAAATATAGCTGGTTAAGGGACATGCTTATTTTTGCTCTAGATGGCCAGCTCTGTATTAATGGGTCCCTTGAAATTGGTCCTTGAGAAGTATACAAAAAATACCAATAATTAAAAAGGATAAACGACGGAACCAGAACGATGAACTTTCATGTTTTATGAGAACTACAAGTAGTTACAAGCCTAGTTCTGCAATTGTTTCTGTTTGAAGCCCACAAGGCCCCGCAGTAGAAAAAGTTTTCATGAATGGATTTACGAAAGGAAATAATAACACGTTTACAGTAAAACGGTAGTAGAAACAAGTGAAAAAGAAAAGATGACATCTGCTCCTCCCCGCTTCCAAAAGTACCCAGAATGTTCTTATTCCCATATGATTTACGTTTTTCTTTCCCCAATTAATAGTATTCATTTTTTTCCAGACCTTATTACCAATCACCAGAAAGGATATAATTGGTAGTCTTATGAAGTCTGGGTCTTAGAAAGTTTTTGCAATCTAACTAGAATGAAATCCAAGATTATGCAACTAACTAAGATGATTAGAAAAGAGTGAGATGGGTATGTGACACCGCAAACAAATTAATAGCTTATAGCTTAAGCCCCACCCCCACAATCCATTATTTAGCCAATGTCTCTAAATAAAACTGATAAGGCCATGATAGCTCATAAATGTCAAGAACCTTATCCGATTCCGCTCTCCCCAACATTACAAATGAATTCCAGACTTCGAAGGAAAAAAATGGCAATATAGTGCTGTTCCTGAAATTCCTAATTAAAGATACCGGAATCCCCTGACCTTTTAATAAAATACACTTCATTTTTACAAAGAAAAAATGTCAGTTTTCTCCTGAAGAAAAAAGACAAGTTCTTATCTAAAAATATATATAAGAGAATTTTGATATACATATTGAACTCAAATGATATCTCTGACGTCCCAAAATATAAAGTAAAAAACTTGTTGACATGCTTGTATCTAATATTAACACAAAAGTAAAAAAATTGCTGTCATCAATGTCAAGATGAAATTCAATGATAATATATTCAAAGTCTTGCCTTTTAAAAAGAGCAACCAATATACACCAGATTTTAACTTGATATATAGTTATGCCAATTTATAATTATCGATTGGTTTGAGACCAATCCAGAATAAAAAGGTACGTCATTTTGTCTAAAAATTTTCTCCGATTCTGGTTCCCATCAAGTAATAACATCTAATCACGGAAGAATCAAAAAAAAAAAAAACTTATGAGGGTTACACATGTGTGTATACATAATATAGAATGGAAGGAATTGCAAAAACAGTTGTCTATTCGTTTCAATACATATGATTTCTAATTCTATCTTGGAGTAACTACCTTATGTTTAGGACTTAACCGTTTAACACGAGCATATTTTAGTAGAAAAGATTCAAATTTAGACTTCTTTACATTTAAATCATCCACTAAAGGACCAATTTCTTCCAATTCCCATTGACTTTGTAATCTGAAAAGATAATCCAGTCTTGATTTAATATCACCAGGTAGCGTAGCTTTATCGACGTAAGATATTTCACCAGAATGAAAATCTATAAAGTAGTTACCTCTCAACTCTGTTATATCAAGGTTCGTGTTAGGGAAATATGGGGGCATTTGGGATTTCCACTTTATTAAGAATTCCTCATGACTCAATGGATAGTAAGTGGAATCTTGTTGTGTACCGGAATCAGAAGATAATTTTTTGTTTGCAAACTTCCTTAGCGTTATTAGCCCATACCAATTAGTAACTTTACCCATATCCATATTCCATGACAAATTATCGTTATTGTATGATTTTGAAAATTTATTCAATACTGTAGTTAGAACAGGTTCAGAAAACGTATCTTTTGATATTTTGTCGAAATCCTTCTGCACAGCAGAAACAACCTCCTTACAATTTAATGATTTGAAATCTAATTGTTCCGCTATTATACTCGTTAACATCAAATCTAGGGCCCGTGTAATGAATTTATCAGATAATTTACAGATAGATCCATTTTCCAAAATACACCCACCAATATCATGCCATTCTTTTAACGCCTCCTCTTTGGAACATAAAGAATTCGACAAAAGTTCAGCAAATGAATTGCTACTAGGTAATTGATTACCATCATATATAGGTATCAAACTAAAATTCAACTCACCAGGAGCTTCTTTCAATTCGTATTCATAAGAAGTATCATTTAAACTTGTGAAATATTTCTCTCCATCACAATTCTCCGATACACCTTCCATCACAAGTACACAATTACTATGATTTTTTTGTTTTAACATCCAAGTGGATTGTCTGCTACATAAAACAACATCAGAGGAGTTTTGGTCCATAGCCTTAAAATTTAACTTTTCCCCATTCTTGATCGCTGCCAAAATATCATCATTAAGTTGGATTAGTTTATAGCTAGGATCGTGATTAACTCGCGAATACAATTTCATTACCATTTTTTAAGTTATTGTTATTTTAAAGCACTCAAACGAGCTTTAGTTCTGTCTCTTTGCCTCTTTTTTATTAATATTTTCTGCCCTTTACTCACCACTATTATAACAGTGTATATTCAAGAAACGGTCCTATTTTTCTTGGAGAGAAACTCGGATGCAGTTAGAATCTTCTTCTTTTTCTCCGTCCTTTCAAATTTATGAATCAACTCTTTTTTCTTTTCCTGTGAGTCCGAGTGATTGACGTCAAGTTAAGGTCCCTAATGCGAGTATAACAGCCCTCTTGAAAATAAAAGGAACCAAAATTACTATGCAATTTCCCTAAATCCAAAAAATCCTAAAATCAACGCCCAGAGTGTTGAAGTTTTTCAATTTCTTTTTTTGTACAAAAATTTAAAGATTTTTCCCAATGGGGAAATATGGTAAACAAAACAAAAGAAAAAAATAAACAAAAAAAAACATAATTTTAAATACCATTACTTTAATAGCTGATGCCCCCCCCTCCTTAAAGTATAAACAACAATTAATTACCACGTTTACCTTAACTATACAGTGCTAAGAGTTTTAGGAAAATTTTAAGTCAATCTTTTTCATATTTTTTGTTTTCAATTTTATTCTAATAGCAAACAAATACTCCTAACAAGAAAAATTCTATTCTGATATCTGAAACAACAAAAGCATTTGAGGCAACAGGAAATTTTATTATCAACTCATATTTAATTCATAAAACAAAAGAAAAACAAAATAACAAATAAAGAAAGACTCTGTAATAAGAATATTCTAGTATCAAATTCTTCAAAACATAACAAAGAAAAATACCCAATTATGAATTCTGAGAACTCCTCCAACTACTCGAATGAGAAAAGTCCTATAATCGAGCTTCACAATAATTTAGTGTATAACGGAGATGATATAGGCGACTTCTTGAAGGAAATAAAGAGCAACCTTTCGATCTTTAGAGGTAAAGATGAGATAATATGGGGGGAATATATTGTGGCTATAGGTACAGATAACAAATCTGCAATGCATGCACTAATGTTTGATAAATTCGGTACATCAACCTTCCGTGGTTTGAATATAACAAAGTCATCTCGATATTATTCAGCTGTAGAAAATTTGGAAACTAGGTACAGAGATTCTAATGCAAGAAGAGGTCTTGCTGTGACACTCCTCAAGAAGTACCCACTTTTTAGCGAGACAGTTGAGTCTGAGTCTGACATACCATTTGATTATGATCAAACCCACGCTGGTGAATTGGCTAGTAGCGCCACTTTAGTGTCGAATGTTGATCCTGAGTTATTCATGAAGAAGCTCAGAACGTTTGGTATTTTACCTAATTCTTCGAGGAAGGTAACATCCACGATGGTTGATGTTGTCTATGAAAATAACGAACGTGTGATTGACTTGAATAACCAGTTGGTCTTCTACCTTGGTGAACAATTAGAACAATTGTTTAACCCTGTTAATGAATACTCTCCAGAACAAACTGAATACGCTTATAAACAACCAGAATGCGATACCCAAAATATCAAAGAGGATACGGAGCTTGTAAAATCGATTACCAATGAACTTCTGCAGCTTCAGACCAGGTTCACCTACGATCTGGTTGATTTTTTGCAGAATTTCCTAATCGTGTTAAGGGTGAACGTTTTAAATGAAGAGATAGATGGCTTATCCACCTTAAAACTAAACCGTTTATTCCCACCTACTATAGATGAGGTTACTAGAATAAATTGTATCTTCTTAGATTCTTTAAAGGCCGCAACACCATACGGTTCATTGGAAGTTTTAAAGGCTTGTAACATTACCATACCTTATTTTTATAAGGCATATACTAGACATGAAGCTGCTACTAAAAATTTTTCCAAGGATGTTAAGCTATTCTTGAACAACTTCAAAAACTCCATACCAAGAAAAGATGAATTTACTGAAATGAGACTAGACACAATTATCAAAGGCCCACAAGAAAAATTAATGAAAATAAAATTGATCATTGACAGATTATGGGAATCGAATGATAATTGGGGCGATAAAAAAGAAGAGGCAGAAAAATATTATAATAATATAATTGACGTCATTGTATCGTTTGGAAGTTTGGAAAAACCTTTGCATTCTTACACGACCAGAGTTTTTACTCCATCTGGTAAAATTTTAACTGAACTAGCAAAGGGCTGGCCCATTGAACTTCAATACAAATGGTTGAAAAGAAGGGTAGTAGGAGTTTACGATGTTATTGACTCAAATGATGAAACTAAGCGAAAATTACTGGTAATTTTCAGTGATTACGTTGTATTCTTGGATATTCAAAATTCTGAGAAATACTATAGTAATCCCAACAGACCTACACTTTCGGATATATTAACAAACTCACTAATAAATGAAGTACCACTGACCTCTAAGATTCCAAAGATGAAAGTTGATAAGTTTTCTTATATTGATAACATGTTTGTTAGTATCGTTGATAGCTCAATGCTAAGATTTGATTGCATTAGAGAATCTGATGCTTTTAGCTTCACATGTAAGCTGGCAACAAAATCTGTTACAGAAACTCAGGTTGCAGATCTCTTAACCAAAGCAAAGATATTAGAAAAGGATACAGCATTTCATTTGTTCAAGGCAGAAATTGATGAAATGACTTTGTACTCTACAGCTCATGAGTACGCTTCGTATGAGACTGAAAAAATCAAGTCAAAAGTTGCAGTGTTCCTTAACATGGAACCTTCACATTCAATAGTTTTAGAATATTCATTATATGCTGGATTATTTGTTAAGTTTAGCAATGAGAAACGCATGGATAAGGTTATCATTAATAGAGTTCTCTACAATGGCACAACTCTTGAAGTCAAGGTTCGTCCTGAAAATTTAATATCAGCTATTCTTGAGCAATTGAGAGACATGATCCCCAATTGCTATTCGTCATTAAAATCACCCATTTCTAATTCATTATGCCAGCTTAACGGTGAATTACTAACAGAACTTGTGAGACCAACATTCAATTTTATGAAAGTTCAAGCAGAAGAAGTAAAGGATAATTCTGAAAAAGTGAAACATGATGAAGAGAATTTCGAGAGCAAACATGAGAAAAAAAAGTCTTATGGGACCATCACTACATTCCGTAGCTATGCTAGTGATTTGAAAGATTTATCACGGGATGAAGAGGACAACAAAGCTGTACACTCAAACTCGCCTAAAAAGATTACTGTTCAATCTAAGACAGACAAAGTCATAACTAGTCCCACTAAGAGCATAAGATCAAAGACAACAAAGATAGCTAAAAATAAATCTCCAGTAAAGGCCGGCAAGGAATCACCCAAAAAGAATGGTCTGGCGAAAATGTTTAGGTCAATTTTTAAGCCTCACTCTAATAAAACTGGAAAGAATTCCAAAACGAAACAGCAATTACCAGAAATTAAAAAATCTGTGCAAATAAGAAAGAAGCAAGAGGTTAAATCACAAATCCCTATTAGTTCTCCATCTAAGAGACACTTCTCTGAGAGAGTAAAAACACCAACAAGCTCACCTAAAAAGAAGGATATTGTTGAAAATAAGGTGTATAACGCTCAAAGAGATTCCCCAAGGAAAAATCCATATATTGAAAATTCGAATAAACCTGTACCGGCAATTCCTGATAACACAAAGAGTGACAACATAGCTATCAAGGGAGTTAACCCTGAAAATCGTGTTTCTTCTGTCATTCATAATGATAACTTCCTCAAGACAGATAAAACGCCAATCAATCAAGATGGAATGTCTTTAGAGGTTAATCAAAAAGAGGAAGAAATCCAGAGCGACTTCATTAAGGAGATTTCCATGGCAGTTAAACAAACATCTTCAATTTCCAACGGCGAAAAGAATAAATCTTTAGTTCAACCAGAAATGAATGTAATTTCTTTGTATGATAAGGATTTGTTTGGATCTTTTGGATACCAGGATGTGCAAAAGTCTGTTCCTGAGACTAAGAAACAAGGTAACTTACTTGAAGAAACTGAAAGAGAGGCAACTTCAAGTAAATTAAAATCATCTAAGACAAATGGTGATCTGGGTCAAAATATCGAACACAGTTCGATTGATAAAGATGAAAAGAAAGAAAGCACGTTTACTAATGATACTGTTGAAGTTCAAAATTCAATTAAGCCTGAACAACAAGATGCAAAACTGCCCATTTTTCCAACCTTTACACAACGGAAGTCAAAAGCCATCAATTTCGATAGGTCAGCTTCATTTATTGAGCTATATAAAGGTATGAGATTAGTTTTGGATGATACTGATGCAAAATATAATTGGAAACGTCTACCAAGTTTGGTATCCTTATCTACTACGAGCGCAATTAATGCGGCAGAAAATAGTCATGTTTTCAGTTCTTTAACTCAAAGAGAAAAGAATAGACCGGAGATGATCAAAGAAGAAAGCATCGGGGAGCTAGTTGATTCGGTTAATAATGGTACTGTGGAGACAGCGAAAAATGATTTTGTTATCTCGAAAACAGATGCTATTTCAAATGATCCCTTAACTACTTTAAAATCACCTTTCAGACCTAGACCTAATATAATGAAAGATCTGGAAAACTCTGAACAGGAAGAACAGGAAGAATCTGTGACTGATTTTAAAAACATATTCACTGACCCTAAACCCGAAATTACTGTTCCAAATTTCAGAGTTGTTAAAACTTCTCCTTCAAGGATTGTTCAACTAGGTAGGGAACCTCGAGAAGTTGATTCAGAATTGCCTATCACCTCTAGCAAAAAACCGATATTTGAACCAATATCTTCTACTAGTGAACTTCTTCATCCACAAGGACGACTTTTAGAAATTAAAGATTCACAGACTGACCTACAATCGACCTTAGCAAACGATCAAAAAGCTGACAACAGTGATTCCAGTATTATTACCGATAGATCAAGTGCTCTCGGTAAGAGAATACCGTCAGATAACACTGAGAGTTCTGTAGAGGACGATACTAAGCTAACAAAAGGAAGTAACATGAACTCCTCTGATATTTTGGAGGCATTGGATTTTAGTTCCTTCACATTGGGTTTTGATGACTCTAATTTTGATGCAGAGAGAAGTATGTCCACTGTTAGTGCTCAAATTTCAATCCCTACAAATACCACATCTCAGCTAAGAAGATCAGCAAAGAGAGCAGGTCCTCAAGTCTACCATCTTCCAAAGAGTTGGAATAGTAGTTCTGTTCATGTAGATCAGCAACCCAATGCTCTTGGAAGTATAGAAGAAGATCCAATCTGGGTTTCTCCTTCTAAGATGACATTCACTGATTTTGGCAATATCAATGGAAGACAATCACAAAAATTGAGCAGTAAAACAACTAAGATTAATAAACCCACCAACAGTAAAATAAATATGGCAAGGGAAGATTCATCATTCGGTTATTTATCTGAGTATCTGACGCAGGATGATGGAAATAATTTAAAGTTTGTTTAATTAGTATTATATAAATTACATCAATATGATTACAAGATCAAATAATAATTAATAAAGAAATTAGAAACAATTTTAATTAATGACAGTAAATAATATTAGTGATAAGAATAAAAAATAAAATTGGAGATTTAATAGAATATATATCCAATGACATTGCTGATGTGGCACTAAGATCTAGAGTTATGCCAGTGTGAACTATTTCTGTAGGACATTTACGGCCATTCACAAATTTTGGATTGGTGTCAATAGCAATATCGTGCCGTAAATTATTTCATTTTAGAGGTTCCTTAACGTCAGTTTTGCCCGTTTACTATATTCCGTGGGGAGGGGGTAGGACATGATTTTGGATATATCATGTATTGTTGAAATATGATGGAAAAATCAAATCAGTTGTCTCAAAGACTGAATACCTGATATAGAGGAATTCTAGCTAAATGTTACAGCTTTAGGGTCAATTGGTGTACCGTCTGGTGCTATACCATTTTGACCGAATTTTCTTTCTGTATAAAGGAGTCTGGCCTTATCAAACTTTATGTGCTCTTCATCCATAATTTTCTTAATTTCCTCCTTAGCTGCAGCATCCAGTCCACTTCTGTCGTCGTTCTTGTTTCCTGACATAATATCGAAATGTCTGGAGGCCAATCCACTTTCTAAATCATCAGTAAAAGAATTATTTAAACTTATTCTACCACCGAATCTGTTCACCATTAAAGTGTATGATTCCCGGATTTTGTAGGCTGTACCATATTATTTATCCATACTCTAAGCTATTTTATCGCCAAAATAGTCATCCGTGAAGATGATTCCCTTTTTATTTTTGTGTTTGAGAATTGGATAAAGTCAACTTAGAAAATACAATAAAGGTAATTGTTAGTATTGTGTAATCTTGCCAATTTATCATTATATAAAAATAATCAAAACATACAAATTTTGTTTCTGTGTCTGTAGGCCATTCCTATCGCTGTTACCAGCAACACTATCCAGAATATTTTAATGTGCAAGTAGATATCCAACATAATATTATTTGACCGGAAAAAATATATTTAGTAATCCGATTACTAGAGTGGTATTTATAGTATTGGTAACCGAAATTTGACACCTTTTTAACCGTTTTTATTGCAGTTACTTAGACCTTTATTCTCACCCTTTTAATGCCAACACACCAAATTTTTTTTTTTTTATCTAAGTTTTTCACAACTTTTTACGGTGTCGACCTGGCAACAATATCGATGATGTGGAAGGTTAATTTTGGAAACAATGAGCTGTCATTATTTATAATATTATTAGATGCATGTTATCTATTATTACAGTGCTACCTCGTTAAAATATCTTTGTGGAGAAAGATATTTTCAATAGAAATGATTTCAATAATCAACAAACAAATAATAAACAGCAACACCATGCAATTGTAAACGGTATAGTATATACGCTAAAGAGTAAATAGTTTAAAATTAAAAGAGAAGACATAATTGCAAGTAGTTAGAAATGAAAGTGCACAGAAAAAACAAAAGAAATAATTTTTAAAAAAAAAAATAAAAATTAATAACAATAATAAAAAAAGAAAGTATAATACAGAAATGGGAGAGGAGTGGGGTGCCTTTCAATAGTTATTTATTTTCATAATATGGACTCCCCTTTTGTTATGCTATGAAGAAATAGGAAACGACTGATTTCATTCTATATCTCCGTATTAAATAGGCATAAAACAAAAGTACTGGTAAAAATTTGTATTCATTAAAAATGTGTCGTTGAGGTATTGTTTTAATTCTAAAAGCTTTTTTCTATTGCCATGGTCTATACCATTATATTGTGCCCTTTAAATGAACTTTGCAAACGAAATATCAAGATCGCAGCCACCGTAGTTGTAGTTGTTTAATCTCTGTATACAGAACTCAGCATCTTCCACATTTTCATATTCAATTACGGCAATACCAGTAGGAGCTCCTGTTTCATCATACTTTAGTTCAGCGTGTCTTACTCTACCGATGGTCTCGAATAAATCGTATAAATCGCCTGTCGCCGTGGTTAAAGGAAGATTACTACAGTAAATAACTGGATTTCTTTCACCTCCACCTACAACATTTTCTGTAAAATTAGATGGACCTTGTGGCTCACCCATCATCTCAGGTTCCATAGGGGGGGGTGGTGGCGCCCCATTGTAATGTTCTGCATAACCTGTTGAGTTCTTACCTTCTCTTACCTGTAAGACTCTACCATCTACCTCGAAACCGTTGAATCTTTCAATTGCATTAAACATTTCATCTTCTGTGCCGTAGTAAACAGAACCAAAACCTCTCGAGTACCCGTTACGGTCCAATTCGATATCGGCACGGATAACATCACCAGCTTCTCTGAACAGGTCCTTCAGTGACTGCCATGTCATGGCGTATGGAAGGTTGATGATGAAAACCTCGAACATTGGGGCTCTTGCAGGTGGTGGATAATCGCTGAATCTATCTCTTAGTGATGCGCGGTGTGGAGGAGGAGGTCTCATGACTGGTTCCATCATCTCTGGAGGAGGGTTTTCTTGTCTAACGAAGAGAGCTCTGCCCATGAACTCCACGCCATTGAAGTCTTGAATAGCGTTCTCGACAGCTTCATGGGAAGTGAACTCTACGGTACCCATACCTCTATGACGGCCTCTGCTCGTAATTACATCAGCTCTTACCACTTCACCAGCAGCGCTAAAGAAATCGTGCAAGTCCTCGGGAGTACTGTCAAAGGAAAGGTTACCAATAAAAATACTGTTCTCGTAGTTTCTGGACATTTTATCGTCAAAGTGCTCATCCATGTCTCTTGGAATCATAGGACCCATCCTGCCCCGGCTACTCCTTGGCCTCTCGCCACGGAACCCTCTACCGCTGCCACTGCCACGAGGTGGGTATCCACGATAGTCAAACCCACGGAACCCGCCTCCTCTTCTTCTGCCACCGTACCCACCACGAGACGGACGGAAATCATCATACCCTCTTCTCCCGCCACTCATACCGCCTCTGTACTCGTACCTGTCCTCATCGCTCATCCTGCGTCTGTTGGGAGATCTCGACCTGCTCCTGTATTCGTGAAAATCGGCCATTTCTTCTTCGTTTTCTTCTCCTAGTTTCCTAGCAATTATTGCTGTTGCTTAATTGAAATTATACCTTATGTTTCCCAATCGAACAAGCCTTTTCAATTGCTACGTTGGTCGAGTTACTTCCGAACAATGTCTCTCTTACTTTGGACACACGTCAGAAATTTTTTTACTTTTTTTATTTTTTTTATGGGCTTTCCTTTTGTTTATTCGTTGATGGTGATGGGAAACATAACACAAAGGTGCTATCAATGCAACTATGTTAGTCTATCACGGTGGAAACATTATTGCTATTAAAGGTATTGTTTCTTGGTTTTCCATTCATTTATGTATATTTTCCCCCCTGAGGCTAGCGCTCTATTTCTTGGCTGGGAATGCTGAAATCATCGGGGCTGGGAGTACCAGCCTACGTGGGACCTCTGTTTCTTTCTCTGCATCCTCCTCGCCGTCGAATCTGAGCCTGCAGGTGCCATCGCGCTTGGTACCCATCACCACGGCGGGGTAGAACGTCGTAGTCTCCGGGTATCGCGCCAGCACTTGCGTCCCTGGAGGATAATTCGGTATCTTGGACCTGGGAGTGGTCTCTGCGGGGATAAGCAGCAGGTCCTTCCACGTACACTTGTACATTTTGCCGGTGTTGCCTTGCTCGTCGGGCTCGGGGTCCACGACCTCAAACTTGATCCCGTCACTCGAGATCTTCATCACTTCGCACTGGAACCACTCGCCATCGCCGTGGCCCTTCTTGGGCTTGTACGCTACTTCAGCACCGAGGAAAATCGGTGTTGCGGTACCAAACTGGCTCTGCCAGTACACTCTCCCACCGTTAACATCCCCATCACCTGTTGTTGTAGAAGCGCCAGGAACCACGCCAGGTGTCGGCGTGGTGCCCGCCGTGCTGGCCCCACTGGCCACAGCAGGCCCTGTGCTACCTATAACCGTGTCCAGGTTGCCTCTCACGTTATCCAGCAGCCTGTGAGCGCGCTTGATGTTCTCCCTGTGCTCCTGAAACTTCTCAAGATACTGCTCGAGCTGCGCGTCCTCCAGGTTCTCAAAGTTCAGCTTCTTCATCTCCATGTCCTCATCGAACGCAGTCACCTCGTTCGCATTGTATATATCCTGCAGCGACGATATCACCAGATCCCATTGGCCGTCCATAACGTTGTTTGCGTTCTTATCTTAGCTTGCTGGGGCTGTACAAGTCTTTATACAACTCATGAACAAATACTTCAAAAGCTGAAGGTTCCTTCAAAAAATTTTGTTAGGATCAAGAAAAACTGCGTCTTACCCTGATGCAAGAATGGCGGTATTCTGCCCAACATATCGCAGACTTTCTACTACTACAGTACCTACTTTTGTGTTGTTTCTTATTTAGGCGTATATATTATGAGATGTAGTTCAGCACTGAGGAGAGATGGTTTATTCCAACTCCCCCTTGTACAGAGCAAACCCATGAAAATGGGTTTGCTCCGGTAGTGCAATACAAACATGATCCAACACAGGAGAAAGACCTGACGGATTGTATCAAAAAGTTGCCGGTCCAGCCCCGTGAAGGCTTGCTCTTCTCCATCACCAGAACCCGATATCTTCCATTTCACTCCCCCCTTCAAAAAGAGGAGCGAGGTAGCCGGGGCAGAAACAGGAGAACTAATTCCTCAAGAGTCACAGTAATCCTTTACTGTCCTTTCGAGGAACTGCTTTGGTTTTCTTAACAAAACAAAAGAAAAGGAAAGGGAAAGAATTGATAATACCTGGCAAACACCCCCCCTGCTTTATATACCCACAGAGCATCAAACGTTGTTTTTGCACAAAGAAAAAAAAAAATTTAAAATTTTTCAGGGTTCGTGCCTTTTGATCCCTTGCAATTTAGGGTATTGTGATAAGCAGAATACACAGGCTTTTAGACAGGGATGTCGGTGCTTAATGGTGTTGTATGGTGTGTTCGCATGTTTGGGAGTCCCGTTTGGTGGGTAGTAGCGATTTTCAGCGGTGTTTTGCGGTGGGTATACGGTTTTCTGCACGTTTGCGTGGTGGAGCCGGTTGAGATTGCGGTCTGGAACTGGGTACAGCTGGTGACGCTGCCCTTGAATGTGTTTTTAAGGATTACGGTGGGTGTTACTTGGCCTGAGCTGCTGCGGGACTGCAGGGGCTGGTTCAACAAGTATGTAGTGGTCACCATATTGCAGTACACTGCCTCCGTGGCGATTCTGGGCATGACGCTTGGAGCAGTCGGAGGCGTATCGCTGGCGCTGTTCCACTACTACGCACGGGTGCCGAGCTACTACGTCGAGATCCCGCTCAGGTTCTGGAGATTGCCTGGTTATCTGTACAGTAACTTCGTACGGCCACGGTTGCCTGACTGGATATTGAATCCACCTTCTGTAGCAACGATACGGCAGTGGGTGAGGGATCTACTGTTTGAGCAAGAACAGCCGCAGAGTGGCTCTATAATCACGCCTCCCTCGACTCCGAAGTATTCCCCTTACGACAAGGCTCTGTTCCTGAGAGATTTCTACCCCGACAAAGGTGCCAATGGCTACAGACGGCCGGCGTCTACCTCAGAGGTAAACACTTCTCAAGTGCACTTCACTCCCAACAAACAGAAACTAGAGGTGGAAACAATGCAGAACCAAACGCTCGGGTTCTCGAGCCCCGATCCCGAGGTCACGAGAAAAGAACCTAAACACAATGACTCCGCTGATACAAGTGTAGACTCGTCAAACGTGTGGGACGAGTTCGATACTATACCATCTGTATTCGAGGATGACACAGATAGACTCACCACCGTTACCAACAGGAAGCAGAAGCAGTCCGTCGCGGACATGATCCAGATTAGTAGGATGAAGTAGTCATTTAATGCATCTGTACTTAGCAATATTTTTATGCTCTATAATGATTATGATATAATAAAAAAATATTTAATTAACTATGATATTCTAATGCATGTAGTTGTTTCTTGGACATTTTGCGTAGTGTGTCATTGCCTTTGTTGAGGGCATCGCGGTTCTCGGGGATTCAAAGCCGACCCTTTAAATGTTGAAAGATCTGAACTAGAAAGACAAACGAATACAAACACAAACCGTGATAAGACAGAGGTATAGATAACTGATGGCAAGCTCTCGGATACTATCTACTAGAACCTCCATGACGCACTATTATGATTCTGTGAGCAGGAACCTTGCGAGGTTGAAGACGAGGTTTTTGTTCAAGAGAGGTGAGATTGAAGTCCTTGAGACACCGAGCGAGTTTTACGAGACTTTGAAGAAGAAAATCTCTCAGGCACAGCACAGAGTGTTTATAGCATCCCTGTACCTCGGGAATAGCGAGGACGAGTTCATCCAGTGTATTAGCGATGCTATGAAGAAGAACAAGGAGTTGAAAGTGCATTTTCTGATAGATGGGTTAAGAGGAACCAGGGAGACGCCGAAGAAATGTTCAGCGAGTCTTTTGGCCACATTGGTAAGGGATTATGGCGATAGAGTAGACACCAGACTTTACAGAACACCAGCTTATGTGGGTTGGAAACGAGCCCTAATACCAAAACGGTACAACGAAGGTATTGGTCTTCAACATATGAAGATATACGGGTTTGACGATGAAGTTATGCTATCAGGAGCTAACTTGTCGAATGATTATTTTACTAATAGGCAGGATAGATATTATTTATTCAAGAACAAGGATTTCTCAAACTATTATTTCTCCTTGCACAAAATGATAAGCTCACTCAGTTATAAAGTCGAATATTCTGATAATGACCAGAAATATAGGATGTTTTGGCCACAGAACAACGCTGCGATAGAACCAATACATGGAAAACATAAGTTTTTAAGGGACTCTTCTGAACTTATCTCTAAATTTTTAAATAACCCTTACAAAATGAATGACCAACGTAATATCGATAACAGCAGTGAGTATGAGACTGTGGTGTATCCAGTATCTCAGTTCACACCTTTATTCGAGAAACATGCCGACCAGTCCACTGAAAGACCAAGTATTTTGAACATGATAAAAAGTATATGCAGTCCAGAGACGTCCTGGACTTTTACCGCGGGTTATTTTAACATGTTGCCGGATATCAGGAAATGTCTGTTCGATTCAGTTGCTGGAAAAGGTACAGTTATAACTGCATCACCATATGCCAATGGGTTTTTTGAATCTAAGGGTATGTCAGGTAATATACCGGATGCTTATCTACATTTATCCAAGAAGTTCTTGAAAAAGGTCAAGAAGAACGATAAAGATGATGTCATCTCTTTAAGAGAGTGGCAACGAGGTGTAGTAAATAAACCTAATGGCTGGTCTTACCATGCTAAAGGTATATGGATTTCAGAAAAGGTCAATGATGGTGTAAGCCTACCAGTTTCTACTGTAATCGGGTCCTCAAACTACACGAGAAGAGCTTACTCATTAGATTTGGAGTCTAACGCAATAATTGTAACTAACGACAAAGACCTGCAAGAGAAGATGCAACACGAAATAGATAATATATTACAATACACCAAGGAGGTCAAACTTCAAGATTTTGATAATGATGCCCATAGACAAATTGACACCAAGGTGAAATTTGCTACTGCAATTTTGGGCAAACGTTTGTAATTGTTCTGTGAATATATTTAAAAAAGGAAAAATATGTAAATATAATATAAATATTCCTAATTGATCTTTAATTCTGTGAAAGAAATAATAGCGAGAATTTTCTATTCATGTGAATACTCTATAAAGTTGTAATGCAGTAACTTTTAATGGAGAATATGCAAATATATGAAGAAATCACAATCTACTATGTTTCTCCTGTGGTAACATATGAGGGTGTAAGAACTTTTCCTTACTAGTTAAAAAACCAAAATTCTTTACTCATAAGTCCTCTTTAAAAAGGGCTTATTTTTAGCGTATGCAAAATGATGCTGATAAAATAAAAGTAACAATGCAGATAACTGCATTAAAGATACAGCTCTAGGAGTCATATCAAAGGGCCATTCGTAAAAATCCAGCCCGTCAATAGATGTAAACAGATTAGAAGCCTGAACTATTATAGTTGCAAAAAGTGCACTTTTCAAATATCTGGGTGAGAACCCCTTAGTGGACATACCCATCCAATTCAGAGATAGTTGAGGGAAGTATTTGAAAGCAGAGAGAAAGTTCCCTATAATCCATAGGTAATTAATATGCTCGATGTAAAACACCCCAAATTTCCCACTGTTACTCTTCGGTATATTATACAGCGAACAGAAGTACGTGAAATAAGAGAAAACCACTATGGAAGTAAAAATAGCTAAGAGTATAATGGATGCCCCTTGTTCCACATTCCTGGTAGCTCTATATCTCCATAGCTGCGATATCACCACAGCTGATACCAGCAGTAATAAGGTATCCGTGAACAATAGCGCCATCGATACAGGCAGGCCATTCCCTTGGGATGGATAGAAAAGTGGGAATCTATTGGTGAACTGCAGGTTGGTGAGTCCTGAGAACTTGTACAAAACAGAGCAATAGATCGATATGAAGTTAGTCACAAACTCGAGCAGGTACAGATCGTACGACAGTCCATATATCGATTTGTGGATGGAATTGTACCGTTTCTGCTGTATTACCGCCCATACCTGGCCTAGTCTACCAATACCTTGCACAGCCTCCGTATAGAGCATAATTAGCTATGATTTTTATATTTCTGAAAAAAAAGGGAAGACCAGCTTCTTCTTATAAGAAATAGCTCAAATTTAACCAAATTTCGACCTGGGGAAGGGGAAAGAAATTGGATAGCTGTGTGAGTGGTACTGTTAGGGGATTCTAAAGCTATTTGCCAGTCGTGATTCAAGGTGTTTATCACAATATTTGCGTAAAAAAGAGCAAAATATTGCAAAATAAACCTTCAAGCTTGCTCCGCGACTGCAAAAAAAAAAAAAAAAAAATGAAAATCGAGGCGAGCAATTACAAAGGAACACGCAAACGAAATTCTCTTTGGTGTCTTTTAAAAGCAATTGCTTTTTGAATATTAGAGAGAACTGACAAGTAAAACTAAATTCCAGAAGCAAAAACTACAAGAAGAATAATGGATCTTGATTACGAACAGTCTGTGGCTTCAAACCCAGTGGTGGCTTTCATCAGAAAGTACCAGACCATGTACCAGATGTATCTGGATAGGGTCACTCCATACATGAAAGAGAGATGGATTGCTGTTGTTGTGATGATTGCTATATTCCTATTACGTGTTGCTTTGGCACAAGGGTGGTATGTGGTCTGCTACGCGCTTGGTATTTTCCTACTGAACCAATTACTGGCGTTTTTGACCCCAAAATTCGATGTCTCTTTGCAACAGGACGAGGAAAACAGTTCTTTAGAGGCAGGTGAGAAGTCCGAAGAGTTCCGCCCATTTATCAGAAGACTACCTGAATTCAAGTTCTGGCATAACTCCGTGAGAGCTGTGGTACTCTCTATGTTTCTGTCTTTATTCCGTATCTTTGACGTGCCAGTGTTCTGGCCTATCCTACTGGTCTACTTCATTATACTGTTCACCATTGCCATGAGAAGACAAATCCAACACATGATCAAGTATAAGTACATCCCACTGGACATCGGTAAGAAGAAGTATGGTAGTAAGAATTAAAAAAAAAAATGGACTGTATATTTTATAAACGCATTATGAAGGGAACATTTTTATTAAAAGGTTGTAATAAAGCCCACTCTGTACTTTGATATAATATTGTGTAATAAAACTCTTATACTTAATAAACTTTTCTCTTGTTATAAAATAAGCTGCCGGAGTACCAGATTAAACATTTTGATTTCCACACCGATGAGATGGTCATTGAGGGGTGTCTGGCTCAAGGGTGCAAGGAAGAAAACAGAAATGATCTTTTTGATTTTATTTAATCAAAAACTGTTTGTTACTGAAATTGTTGGATACTGCGATGGGGTGCAAGAATGCATGAATGCAGTATTTCTTTTATTTTTTTTCTTGCCAATTTTTCTTTTTAAAAGCAATTTACACCCATGTTTCTAATAACAACAATTAATAATCAGAAGATGTCTACTTGAATGCAAAGGATATAAAAGACAATCATATGCTAAATGTACATAATTTTTGTTATATAGTTTTATTTTAGGAATTTTTTATTTATTTTTTTCTTTAATGTTTTGTACCCACTTACAGTGTAAACTAGCGCTAAGTATTTAAAATAGTAATAACGAAATAATGAAGGTCTTATCTATGGAAAAGGGTAAACAGGAACGAAACCAGACGGTTTTGACTATTGTCCCTGAAAATAAAGAAGATTTGTTTGCTATGTACCAGATTATCGATATCGATGATATCGCTATCTTCAAGAAGCTGTACACCAACAAGAGCGAGGATACTAATAAAAAGACCACAACAGATCTGGCTAGAATCAAACTGAAGATTTTGAGCCGTGAGTTCGACATGAGGGATGAGTATCTGAGGTATAAAGGTGTCTCTTGCCCCGATGAAACTGGTACTGAAAATATCGACTCGGAGGTGCCAATAGGTAAATACATCAGTTTCAGCATCGTCTACAACCACCCTATCACTTTGTACAAAACACATTTCAATAAATATGCAGAACAACTGCTAATTGAGGCTAGCAAACCTGAGAGCCAGGCTGATACAGCCGCTGTGGTGCTACAGGAAGGTATTTCGCACATCTGTCTACTGACCGCCTCTTCTACAATTATGAAGCAGAAGGTTGAATTCAGTATGCCCAAGAAGAAGAACGCTAACGATGTCGCTAAATTTGAAGCTAAGATGGAGAAGTTTTATAGAGCTACTTACGAAGCAATCAAAAAGCAATTTGATTTTGACCAGCTTAGAATGATTATTCTTTGTTCTCCAGGTTTCTATGCTAAGACATTGTTTGACAACATTATCAAATATGCAACAGAGGAACAAAACGATACTATCTTGAAGAATCAATCTATCTTCATTGTGGCTCATTGTTCAACTGGTTATTTGCAAGGTATCTCGGAGGTTCTAAAAAATCCTGAATACTCATCCCTTCTGGAAGACACCAAATTTGTCAAAGAAACACTTTTGTTTGATGAATTTTTAGACCACATCGAGGCAGAAGACGATAAAGCTTGGTATGGAAAAGCTGAAATATATAAGGCAGCTGAGCTGGAAGTAGTCGAAACACTGCTAATTACAAGCGACACTTTGCGCTCAGATAATATCACTGAACATGAACAAAATATGGATCTCTTAGAGTCAGTAAGAAGACAGAACGGTAAAGTAATGATTTTCAGTAATTTTAGAGAATCTGGTGTGGAACTACAGCATATCGGTGGTTTTGCATGTATACTGAAATACCCAGTTATCGATTTAGATGATATAGTTTTAGAGACACCTCCAAGAGCTTTGATTACTGCATAACTACCTATAGTAAATATTCCTAGTATTAATCTAAATATCTAACGCACAAGAGAGACTTTTCTTTTCTGAGAAATCGAATAGCATTGGTGGGCTAAAGTACAATTTAGAGACTACATAATAGAAAATAAATACAACAGCTTACACAATTTTGAATTATCGATTCTTAACTCATTCTTCCATGAATACACTAATTTTCCTAAGAGTATACCAGGAACAGGATACCATCTATAGAATCACATTACAATTATAAACTATTTGAATATAAATCATGTGACTATAATTTCTTAACTAATTATTATTATCATTTAATTTTGTATATACTATTTCTATAATATTATCTAAACTGTTATATGGTCGCGATTTCCGAACATGGAATATTTGTTTTTCACATCTTATTTTTCAAGGTTTGTAAAAATTGATAACTCGCCAGAAAATAATTTTTGTTTTTTAGGTTTCGGCCTTGGTGAACGATTTAGCTGTAATAGATGTCTCTTAGTTAGGTTATAAGTATAGCTTCATTTAAATGATCAATTCAGTGATAATATGTTAGTGAGGTATAATGCTTTCTAGTAATATTATCATTATTATTATATATATGAACTACTTCAGTAAATTAATGATCCCTTTGTTACTATTTATGTAACATCAAAACCAGGAATTATTTGAATGTATGAGATGTTTTGTATATCCAGAGCAGTGTTTTGAGAAATTATCTTGCAAGGATGTTGAAGATCGAAAGATCTCTTTATTAGTAAATCTATTGCTTTACCAATTTATATTAAAATAAGGCAATTTGTATGGAACAAAACAAAACTTCACAGCATTGGAACTCCAACAATTATAATGCTGGGATTATAGGTACTCCCACGGGAACATTGTTTTTTTTTATTTTAGAATAGAGATATTTATGTACATCATTATTGAATGTTAGAAGAAAAACTCTTGAAGACTACGACTGGGTCCTTAAACCGGTATACTACATATTTCAAAGTTGATACTACAATACTTCTACGATTTAGTTATATAGATATGTCTAAAACATTTCTGGTCTTGGAAAAGCAGTATTGACAACGAAGAATAAAATATTGTAATTTTTTTTCTTATTTTAGGAGTTACTGTTCTTGCGATCCTATCTCAATATGACATGATCATGATGTTTCTTATGCTTTCAGTTACTGGCACAAGACCCTCTCATTCAACGGAAGAAAAGGTAGTGTAAATTTGAACCATTAATGTTTCCCTAGTTACAAATTCGGTGTTGAATATAAACCGGATATTCCCTTTTTTAATAATTATTTATTTATTTATTTTCCAAAAATATATAAGCTAAAACTACATTTTTAAACATAAAATTGGTTTTTAAAAGAATAAAAGTGCTTGACAGGAAGTAAAAATAAGAAGATAAAAAAATTTGAATACTTTGAGGAAGCAGAATATAATTATGATTCTTAAACTGATCTAGTTTTTCCTGCAGTTCTTTGTTCTTCTAAAATATATATCTTTACAAGACATAATTTTGATTTAGGCGGGGAGATTTTTTTTATTATTATCCAATTTGCCCTTAACGTTGGTAGGCTTGGTTACCACCCATTTGGTTTGAGGCACGGTTAGTAGCATTTTCCTTCAAAGCGATCAATTGTCTAGCTCTGAAGCCTTCGTAGTGGACGAAAGAGGTAGTCTCGATCAGGTCTTGGAGATGGGTTCTAATCAAGTACTCTCTCAAGTAGACGAAATCGCATTGGTTGATGTCTTCTACGTTTATGGCGCCCCAACGGGATTTTCTTCCTCTAAAAGTTTCACCGTTGACTTCGATTTCTCTTTCTGAGCCCACGACAGCGAATGGGATCACTGATCTGATACTGTTGTTCAGCACGATTTCATCTTCTGTAAGGTCATCGGAGTCGTAAGGGTAGATTCTGAAGTTGTATTTCTTGAATTCATCCTGGATAACTTTTTTGAATTTGGTTCTTTCATCGAGGGTAAGGGTGTCTGCCTTTGCGATAACTGGGATAACGTTAGCGATTTCCGTTAGTCTCTTCAAGGTGGCCACGTCCAGTGCGGTAAGGCCCTTACCGTTAGGTTGTAAAAAGTATAGCACGGCGTGTACTCTAGTGTCTGGGATGTGTCTGTCACGTTGGGCGGTCAATTCTTTCCTCAAGTACTGAGAGTACTGCTCCTTGATATACTTGACAATTGGTTCCCATACTTTGTCGTTGTTGATGTTGTCACCAAATCCCGGTGTGTCTATAATATTTATGTTCAAACGTACGCGGTCCTCGAGCAACGTGTGAGAAGAGACTTTGATCTCGGTGGTCTTGGAGATAGGCTGTTTCGAGATATCTTCCCCTGTAGCTGAGTCAATCAAGTGAGAGGAGAACAGAGTGTTAATCAGCGTACTCTTACCTAGACCAGAGTGGCCGACAACCATGATATTGAACTGGAAACCCCTTTTCAACAGTCTATGCTCTATCTGACTGGTAATTGTGTCGAAACCAACATAATTGGATGGCAAAACAGACTCTGGAATAGACATATTTGTATTTATTTTTGCTTTGATTTACCTTCTAACCTGATTAAAGCTGAAAACCACACTCTCTTGTCCTTGCTCAGTCCTGATTTCTGTGTTTATTTGTGATCCAATTGATGGAAGTTCACACAAAAATTGGAAAAATTTGGAAAAATTTCTGAGCGACGCGAAAGAAAGACAGCACAGCCTGTCGTTATGTGTGATGTTGCATATGTAAAGCAATAGAAATGGGGACTGAATTTTGGGTATTTGAAGAAGGGGGGAAGTATCTTGGTTTATTTAGAGTAAAAAGTATTTGACAGGTATGAATTGTGACTTTGAATTGAAGATGAAGATATTATGTATGGTCTGGTAATTTTTGAGTGGATAAGGTGGACTTACCCTCCAAGGAAGAAAGCAAAGCGATGAAAAAGCTTTCGAGGAGAGAGAGAAAGAGAGAGAGAAGTTGAGTTTAATAAGTAGAGGCTATCTCAAGGACTTTAATCGCAAGGACAGTAAAGAAGAAGAAGAAGAAGAAGAAGAAGCAAAATAATGTCTCTGTCCCGTATAAATAATGGAATAATATCGAATGTCAGCAGGGCTCTGTCCTTTTCCGGGAGGACACTGAGCGAGCTGTTTTTGGGACAACCTGCACTAGTTACGCCGGAACATGGAGCTATACCTGCTATTTTGGAGCGGGACAACGGTATTCTGCTGGCTGCGCCTAAGAAGAAAGTGTCCCATCAGAAGAAGAGACAGAGGTTGTTGGCACCTGGCAAGAAACATGTCCAGATGATGCACCATCTCAACAGGTGTCCCTCGTGCGGACACTACAAGCGTGCTAACACTATATGTATGCATTGTTTTGAGAATGTCAGATTTCTGTGGAAGTCGTATATTGGTGAGAAGCCCCAGGAGCCGCTGCAGGAGCAACAATTGACGGAGCTGGACAAGAGAGTGCTGTATCCTGGCAAGATGGACACTGCGTATGTTGAGAAGCTAAAGGATAAAGACAGTTACTTGGAACGTCGTATGAGAACTTTACCAAAGGACAAATAATAATATTTCCTTTCATATATATCTATTTGTTGATTTCCCATGTAAATATATGTTTTGTACTTATTCTTTCATTAACCACTGTAAAAAAATAAAAAACTTCACATAGAATAAAACAAGCAAAGCTTCAAAGTACTAGAGTTATTATATTTTATATTTTATTATTTTTTAGATCATAAAAAATTACTTATAACTATAAAGCTAATACACATTATTTTTTGGAACAAAATCTCTATCTTATAACTAATTTACAAGTAAGTTTTATGATATCATTTTATTAGTTTTAAAAAAAAAAAGGTGGAGGAGGGAAAAGGATTCTTTTGTTACTTTCCAAATTCAATTCAATTCAATAAAGAACATCATTTAAAAAAAGAGTAACAAAAAATAAACAAAAAAAAAATTATAAGAATGGTAATATTAATAGGAATTCGTTAAATTCTTTATATTTTTTTTATATTTTATTGTATTAGAATTGATATGAAGTTTTTTTTTTTTGATGGGGGTGTAGATTCGTTTAAATGATTATTATTAAAAAGGTTGTATTAAAATATTTTTTGAGGGGGGGGGGGTTTGATTTTTGATTCTTTAATGAGTGTTTATTATTATTATTATTCTTACATAACAGTACAACAGGAGAACATACCGTCCTTTTCCTTCTTTTCCTCCATAGCACCAGTCTCGGCCTTAGCAGCTGGCTTCTTAGCAGGTTGAGCGGCCTTCTTGGCTGGTTGAGCGGACTTTTGTGTAGCGGCTGGCTTGTCTTGAGCGGCGGCGGCGGCACCGGAAGAGGCGGAGGTGGTTGGAGCGAACTTGGTGGCGGTTTCGTAGAAGGTCTTACCTTGGATTTGAGCGATTCTCAATTCTAGGTCGGAAGCGGATCTGGAACCGTCAGCACCGGCCAAGGTACCGGCACCCCATGGGGAACCACCGTGGACTTCTTCGATGTTGGCCAATTCAGCGAAAGCGTTCTTGTAACCCAATGGAACGTAGATGATACCGTGGTGAGCCAAGTATGACAAACAGTGCTTGACGGTAGCTTCTTGACCACCACCGTAACTGGAGGTGGAGACGAAGAAACCAGCGACCTTACCGTTCAAAGAACCTTGGGCCCATAGACCACCGGTCTTATCCCAGAAGGAGGACCATTGTGCTGGCAAAGTACCAAATCTGGTTGGGACACCGAACAAGAAGGCGTCGTATTCGGTCAAGATGTTCTCGGTAGCGACTGGGATGTCAGAAGCCTTTTCTGGAGCGTTCATTTGAGCCAAGATCTCCTTGGACAAAGTCTCCTCGACTCTGTACAAGTCAGCTTGACCACCAGCAGACTCGACACCCTTCTTGACAGATCTAGCCAAGTTGTCAATGTGACCGTAAGTAGAATAAGTAATAATAGCAACCTTCATCGTTTTTGTTATGTGTTTGTGTGTGTGTGTATTTGAAGAATTGTAGTTCCAATTGAAAGAAGTTCAAGAAATATTATAAAACAAAAAGAGAGAATTCCAGAGACTGTTAGAAAGAAAAGGAAAATCCCCTTTTTCCGTTTGGGCCTTGCCTCTTTATATTTGGTTTTGAGCAACGACGAAAAAAAAAAAACAAAACCCAATTGAGTTTTTTTTTTTATTTATTTTTTTTTTCTTCTCTCTCCTGGATTGTGTGCCACTCCCCCGCCCAGAAAACCAGGTACAAATCCGCCTTTTCCCCCACCGGAAGAACCAAACAAAATTGTGAGACACACACACACAGTGGCTATTACGGTAATTATTATGTGAAAAATGGGGGAGGGGGGGGGACTCTCTCTTTCTCTCTGTGAGAGTGTGTCACTTAGCTCCCTATTTTCCATAGCCTTCCATGGCGAAGTGGGTGCGGTGGTTTCTGAGGTGTGGAACGCGTTAAAAAGCAAGAACTTTCTTTTCGAACAAGGAAGAGAAAATCAGAGAGGCAGTCCCTATCAATTTTTTGTTATTGTTTGGTCTCCTCTACTGCTCTTTCTGTGTGTTTCTCGAGGGGGTGAAAAGGTAGACTTTGAATTGCAAATACCGGATTGGGAAATTATTTGTAATCTTCCCTATAAATAAACAACTACCGTGTTCTCTTAACCCAGCCATTTTTCTCTCCCCCCCTTTTTTTTTTCCTTCTTCTTCTTCTCTGCAGGGTTTGTTTACGCCTCCTTTTTTTTTTTTCTTTCTTTGTTTTGAACTTTATTAGACGTAGTAGGTGACCTTTAAAGGGGTACGTAAATCGTGATTGCTGGTGATAAAATGCTTTTTTTTTTTTTCATTGTGTGAGAGAGATAGATCGTATTTTATTACTAGAGCTTTACGTAATGGCGTTTAGCCAGTTCTATGTATTTATCCGTAGAAAGGGACTTGGGTCTTTCGATGGGTGCTCCCAGAGCGCGGTCTGTGATGAGCTGTGCCATGACGCCGAAGCAGCGCGAGATCCCGAACAGGACGGTGTAGAAAGAAGGGTTGTCGAGGCCGTAGTACGTCAGCAGGATTCCTGAGTGTGCGTCGACGTTGGGCCACGGGTTCCTTGTCTTGCCGTGTTTCGTTAGCACCTCTGGCGCGACCTCGTAGATCGTGGACACCAGCTTGTACATGTCGTACTCGGGGAACCGTTCCTGGGCGAACTCGCGCTGGACCATGTACCGGGGGTCTGTCTTGCGGAGCACGGCGTGGCCGTACCCGGGGATCACCTGTCCGGAGTTCAGGGTCTTCCACAGGTACTCGCGTATCACCTCTTTGTCCCCGAGCTTGTCTTCGCCCACCTCGGCTCTCAGTTTCAGCAGCCACTCCAGCACTTCCTGGTTTGCGCGGCCGTGCAGGGGTCCTGCGAGGCCGTTCATGCCCGCGGCAAAGGCGAGGTATGGCGACGACAGTGCGGAGCCCACGAGGTGTGTGGCGTGCGCGCTGACGTTCCCGCCCTCGTGGTCCGCGTGGATCGTCAGGTACAGTCTGATGAGGTCGTGGAAGTCCGAGCGCTGCTGCGTGATCCCCAGGGCGCGGCACAGGTTCTCACTGTAGTCCGCGTTGGGGTCCATGGGAGGGATCCGCGAGCCGTCCTTGAACACGTTGCGGTAGATCTTGCCAGCGATCGCAGGAAGCTTGCCCAGCAGGTCCATGGCGTCCTCGTACGTGTACTTCCAGTACTCAGACTTGGGCATCCCCTGCAGGTACGCCTTGGCGAACTTCGACTCCGACTCTAGCGCAGTGATCGCCATGCTGAACTGCGCCATTGGGTGCAGGTCCCGGGGCAAGTTGTTGAGCAGCTGCTCGACGTGTGGTGGCAGCTCGGCGCGGGACGCTAGGTCCCTCGACAGCGTAGCTACTTGTTCCTGTGTGGGGATCTTGCCCGTGAGCAGTAACCAGAACAACGCCTCGGGCTGTGGCTCCTGGGCGTCCCTGGTCCTGGGCAGCTGCTCTCTGATCTGCGGGATGCTGAGACCCCGGAACTTGATACCGTCCTCGGGGTCCAGCACAGACCCCTCCCAGACCATGCCTGTGATACCACGCATACCACCCAGAGCCTGTTCTACCGTCACCTGCCCTATGACGGTGTGGCCGTATTCTTTCTTGAAACTTTTTAGCCTCTCAGCCTGAGCTGGGAGTTCTGTAGCATATATAGATTTTAAAGATGTCATTTTTTCCACTTCTTATTTATTTTTATTTGATGGTTCTATATACAGGCAAGACAGCACTCTTTCATTGCAAAAATTACCACCAGTTTATATACGTTTTCTATAAACTCATTACTGCAGTAATTGCAATCTTCTATATTTTTTTTGATATAAAATCTTTCAACTGCTTACCTCCAAAATGTCATGACCTTCTTTGACAAAGCGGTAACGCTGACTCGCTTAAAGTTGCGCTGTTTTTACCACAGAAAAAAAAATAAAAATTGAGTCGTGACCTAAAATGTCATACCCAAAAAAAAAAAAAAATGAATTCACTAAGATAAATAAAATAAAATAAAATATACGATCATTGTTGAGTCTTTTAGGTACCAATACCTATCGTTTGTTCATGGTATGGGCTTGCTCTTTATTTTTGTCCTGTTTTTGCCTGACTGCAAACCTGCTATTGCCGGAGTTTTCAATTCTTACAAAGGAGCAAAAAAAAAGGAGTAAAGCAGAAAAAAGTGAACTGGACGAATGGAAAAAAAAAACTCCTTCAAAAAGGGTATTTTATACATTATATATATATGTAATCATACAAAATTTTTTGATGGATATTGAAATAAAACCGGAGTTTGAGGGGGTTACGTCATTTAATGTTACATTTTTTGGAAGGCTGAAATTCTTCTTGAAGAAAAGACCGTTTTCTTTCCAGAGCCATGGGTACGGGCCACTCGTTCTCTTTGTTTATCACTTGTAAAGGTATTTTCTCTAACTTGTGGAGATTTTCTTCCTGTTCTTCTTGTTTGATGTTACGTAATATTACTCCAACGTTGTCCTCTACTTTGTTGACCCCTCCCATTGAGGCTGTAGTAGTCTCCTTCGAGTGCCGCATAAACTCTAACAAAGCCATGTTCTTCTGGCGAATGGAATCCATCTGTGAACGGATGACGTTGTTTTGTTGAAGCTTTGTTTCAATGGGTACCTTCGTGTTCGTACGGTCCTGGATATTGTTGATGGTGCTTCCAATACTGTCTCTAGAGGACAATATCACATCCTGGATATCCGATATGTTGTTTTCCAACTTGTTATGGAATGTGTGGTTCAGGGAATCACACTCATTGATTAACGCAGAGGATTTCTCCCATTTGGCCTGTTGCGCACCGAACATCTCCAGTTCATTATTAATTATACCGCCAGTGGCCTCTAACAAGTTTTTCAACATGGCTCTCCGGTTATCTTGCAAGTAACTCTCCATCATGTCCTTGAAGTTTCTTAATAATACGCTAGAGGCTTCCTCCAGTTGGCCGTATGTCTCTTGGACGTGCATTGACAATATCTCCTCATGGTTGTTCTTGAAGAAATTGTCTTTCAAGTAGTGCTTCAAGTTGTTATACTCTTCACTGACGTCAGACAGCGTTTCTGCCAATTTTGCGTGATTCTGCTCAGCTAGATGGTTAATGTTATTGAGACGTTCAGAGACACCATCAAATAGTTTTGGAGTCTCATCTAGTATCATCTTTACACACTCATCATAAGATTTGCTTGCCTCCGTCTCACTACTCTTTACTACATTAATGAGCTCCTCCTCCATACGTTTCAGATCATCACTAACGTCAGTATCTTTCAGCCGACTATTTGATTGCAAATAGTTGATGTGTTTCGATAAAATGTTGTGCACTTTCGCGATCTCGGTGCCGATAAAAGTAGAAATACTCTGCTCAATCTCCTTCTGTTTAGATTGAAATAGCACTATACTTTCTTGCATCTTGGAATTGGCATCCTGTAGCTCAACCAAGAGATTGGACATCGTGCTTTCTTTGGTGTTATGTTCCTCAAGAACCTTGTTCAACTGTTCAAAGTTTCTCTTCAACTCTAAAACCTCAGAACGTTGACTTGAATTCTCGTCCTTAAGAGCCAGCCTCTCTGCTTGTAGTGACTCGTTTTGAGCTGTTAAACTCTCTATCGTTCTACGGCTCTCTTCAATTTCCGTCTTATAACATTCAATATCATAATGGAGGTCCTTATAGTGTTCGTGACTCATGTAAACACCTTCCTTAGATTTCGTGGATAGCAGATCAGATTTTATCTTTGCTAATTCGTTAGTGATCGTTCGTACCAGTATATCTTTCATAATAAACGCACCAAGTTGTGGTTTGTTTTTGATATTCTTGGCCTTGGAGGCATATTCTAAAGTACTGCAAGTCTCTTCAGAAGTTGCCTTAGCTGGAGATATAGTAGCTATGAGTGCAGTTTTTGTATTACCACCGAGGGAATCTTGGAGTAATCTTGTTAATTTTGACTCTCTAAAAGGAATGTGCTCACTTTTGTCAGCCAAAGAGTTAATAACCCTACCCAGAGTCAATAAACTTTGATTAATCGAACCTGCCTCTTTGGCTCTTTGATTCATCGCACCAGAACGACTTATATTCTCTGAACCAGCCAGATCTACTAAGTTCATTTTGGATACTCTGAAAAGTTCTCCTTCCTGCTCTTTGTAAAGGGTTATCGTAAATATTGAGTGCGATCTACTTGAAAAATCATTCATTTTGGTAGATGCCACTTGTCTTTGTTTTAAACCCTTTTGCAATAGAGCCAGCCCCTCCATTGCAGATGTTATATGGAATTCCTCCAAATTCTGAATATATATACTTGCCGATTGATCTATCTGTACTGGCTGGCCTGTACTATTACCATTGCTACTACTATTACTGCTTTTATTATTAGAATTACAATTGTTATTATTATTACTGTTGTTGTTACTGCTGTTGATACCACCATGAATATTAGTATTGTGTTGCGATTGAGACTTGTTATTCTCCATTGAGCTCTGTTTGTTTCTGCTAAACCTGTTCTGACTCGAAATAGTTGCCTTAGTGCTTCCTGAGTTGTTTTGACGATTTAGTTTTCTTCGCAGCAATTGTGCCCTTGCGTTATCTGGTGGAGCTCTTGGGGAGTTATTTCTCGAATTCGACCTACTACTTGACCTACTAACCGATGGATTACTAACAGTTGAGTCAAATATACGCAGTTTCTTATTATCATTGTTTGTTGAGTGGATATTGGAATCTAATAGATCTTTCAGTTCCTCGTTGTAAAGCTCTACAAACGAGCATTTTACAAGATAGTCGTCTTTGTTATATTCTAGGGTATCAAAAAGTTTGAAGAGAACTCTTGGTATTATCCCTGCAGCATCACCGAGTTCACCATTATAGAGTTTCTCATCACCTGTCATAGTATATGTCTTACCAGTAGAGGTCATACCATAGACAAGAATAGTACAATTATAACCTTTAACAAAATCCTGGAATAATGGTTCAGCAATCTCTTCAAATACCAACCTTTGTGACGCGCTTGGTCCGAATACTTTGTCAACAGTATATATTTTTGAATTCATCTTTGCTGCTATTCCTACATCGTCTGTGGTATTTATCGACACCTCATTTTTGCCCATTGTATCGGGTACTTCAACCACTACAGAACTCTTCGCCTTTATTTCACGCTCATTACGACCTCTACACCGCACTGCCACTAGGATATTTAGCTCCTCTGCATTAGATTTATCTTCCACGGAGGGAATATCAATAATATCGTTATGTCGATCTTCCGTTATCGAAGCCATTTCCATTAATCTTTTTTTTTTTTTTTCAGTTAAATCAGATTGGGAGAATAGCGTACTTTCTATAACGTCTTATACTTCTATTAGCTTTCAATTACCGCGGTGTTCAAATATCCGCGTTTCGGCAACACAACTTTTTTCCTTTTTGAAAATAACTTCCTTCTATCTCGTTTCTTCTTAGTAATTCTCCCCTTCCGATGCACTTAATTGAGTTGAATAGTATAAGTTGCTATCTCTCTATGGATCTTATTCTAGTCTTACGATTCGATATCTAACCTTACCTATATTTGTTTGACTTCGATTTGTTTACAATTTTTCGAGATTTATTTTTTTTTTTTCGTTTTCGGGTTTTTGGCGACCGATGAGGTAGTTTCATACGAGCAATAGATTTACATTCATATAATGAATGGGACAAGATATTCCTCCTGTTAGATATTTAAATTTTAATGGGTATAATATTGTAAATATTTTATGGGATATATTATTAAAATAGTTATTAATTTTTTTTTATATATTTTCTGTATATGACAAAAATAATCGTTAAGACAAATAAAAATAAAACACAAAAAAAAACAAACTTTGTCGTTATATGTTGCTTTACCATACAACGAAGTCAGAGAGTAAAATAAACAACTTGAATAGATATTTATTAAATCTTGAGCAAAGTAACGAACACTTGTTTTTGAGTCAAGATTTGACGAAATAGAGTTACCATACGTGGGTATTCTTGAAGCTTTCTCTCGATTTCTAACTTTTTCTAAAGAAAAATACAACAGAAAATGTCATTCAAGAATTTCCAATCACTTTTTTCTCTCTTTAAAAGATGTTCATCTTGTCCAGCAAGTTTCTAACTTGTTCAAAGAAGAAGTCAGTAGAACCCAGTTGACCGCTAACAATGTCCTCTAGGTTATCCAGCCCCAGTTGACCGCGGAAACTGTCGTGCTCCTCTTCTGTGACAGAAGCATTCCAGAAAGAGCTCAAATCATCACCACCACCATTGTAGATCAAAAGGTTTGGTGAATCAGGGTCTGGCAAGTCGCTTAGGACATCCTTGGTACTGAAAGCAATTAGCTTCTTCTTCAATTGAGCTGGTGTAACTGGGTGCTTCGAGGCGTCGTAGAACTCAGAGTCAGAATCTGGTTGTAAAGATAAGAAATACGTCAGCAGACCAGCAACGTGTGGAGAAGCCATGGAGGTACCGGACAAAGTGGCAGTTTCACGGTTAGAGTCACCAGTGTAGGTGGACAAGATGTTTAGACCAGGTGCAAAGATATCAACACACTTACCCCAGTTAGAGAAGTAGGCTCTGTCGTCACTTAGCGTAGAGGCACCGACAGTGATAGCCTTCTCAGAAGAGGCTGGTGAGGTATTACAAGCATCTTGGTTTTCGTTACCTGCGGCAACAGCGAAGTGAATACCAGCAGTGACGGCGGCGTCAACGGCCAAGTCCAAAGCTGGAGACTTACCACCACCTAGAGACATGTTGGCAGTGGAACCCTTGAACTTCTTGTTCTCCTTAGCTTCCTTCAAGTGAGATTGAGCAGCATACTCAACACCCTTGATGACATCTGACATAGTACCGGAACCGTCAGACTTCAACACTTTAACAGCGACGACATTAGCCTTCTTGGCAATACCGTAGTGCTTAGAAGCGATAGTACCAGCACAGTGAGTACCGTGACCGTTACCATCAATATCGATATCGTTCAATGGGATTGTCTTACCCCACTTGGCTCTACCGTCAAATTCAACGTGGTTGACGTTGACACCAGTGTCAATAACGTAGGAAGTAACACCTTTACCACCTTCGTTGTCATATAGGTACTTGTTAAAGTTACCCAAGTTCAAGCGTTCTCTGTGGGAGATACGAGCCAAACCCCATGGGGCATTGTTTTGTGTGTCCACGGAACTAGCGTGAACTACAGTGTCACGCTCAACAAAATCGACCAAGTCGTTGTTTGCCAATAAATCAACGACTTGTTCAGGGAAATAACCAATCAAACCTTGGAACAAGTCGTTAATATTGAATAGATCCTTGATACCACCTCTTGGCAAACCCTCAGCATCGGCCAAAGCGAAGAATTCATGGTCTTCAGGCATCTCCTTAATAGTTCTGGCGTGAGCAACATTAACCTCATTCAAGAAGGAGGTAATAGCTTCTGGCTCAACACCTTGCTTGAAAACAACGATATACTTGTGTGGAACAACTGAAGCAACCTTAGGCCAGTCAGGAATCTCCATAGCGGAATCTCCCTTACGGTGATCCTTCTTTGGACCGTGTGGAGGATGAGGATGGTCCTTGTGAGGACCGTGATGAGGACCGTGTGGAGGATGTGGATGGTCCTTGTGAGGAGGATGAGGATGGTCCTTGTGAGGAGGATGGTCCTTGTGAGGAGGATGGTCCTTGTGAGGAGGATGAGGATGGTCCTTGTGAGGACCATGATGAGGACCGTGTGGTGGATGGTCATCCTTTGGACCGTGATGAGGGTCGTGTGGAGGATGGTCCTTCTTTGGCTCGTGAGGGGAATGTTCCTTCTTTTCACCGTGATGAGGGTCGTGTGGAGGATGGTCCTTCTTTGGCTCGTGAGGGGAATGTTCCTTCTTTTCACCGTGATGAGGGTCATGTGGAGGATGGTCCTTCTTTGGCTCATGTGGAGAGTGTTCCTTCTTTGGACCATGATGAGGGTCATGTGGAGGATGGTCCTTGTGAGAATCGTGTGGAGAATGCTTCTTCTTATGGTCTTCCTCTAGGTCATGTGGTACCTTATCAGCTTGCTTAGCTTGCTTATGACAAGGTCTCTTGTCATCTGATGGAATTACTCCAGCGGTAACAACAGAAGCCGCAACACTGGCGGCAAGAATATTTTGCAATTTCATTTTATTTTAACTTTATTTAAATAAACTCCTTCTCTTCTCTTTTACTTTCTCTAATTACAGAAAGTCGAAAAAGGGAAGTTTCTATTTAGTTTTGTAGATCTATTTACGGAGAAAGAATAAAATAGCTTTTTAGAGACTTATTCCCTTTTTATATGGGTCAGAAATTAAAACCCCTCTTCTGCTGTCAGCCCCCCTTCCCTCTTTCTGCACACGCCCAGAAACAAAAAAAAATTTCTTTCTTTTTTTTTTTTCTGTAATCTGCACCCATTGCAAAGCCACACCAAATTCTTGGCCGGGTGACTGGTTTCCTACCCCCCCTTCTTCAGGATAACTCCGGGAGGCTTCGTTATCTTATCTCCTTTTATTAAAAAAACAACACATGAAACAAAGTTCTATTTTCAGAACAAACAAAACACGGAAGGTAATAGCGAGACACTCGTTATCTGTGATACTTGTACTAATAACTGATAACGTAATGGCACATGGTTATTTTCGTTATAAATATATTTGTAATATATTAAGCAGAGATATATTACCCAAGCAACCAGTTTTAAACACCAATAAGAAATATAAATCAATTGAATATCAATTCTTGGAGTGGTAGTTTGTTGACCTGCTTGTTGTTTTTTGCTTTTTTTTTTTTAAAAAAATAAAATAAACACATATAATCATATGTTCGTATCCCTTGTTGTGACTTCAATGGTGTGGTCTACACACTGTTTGAACAGTCTCGTAAAGGGTATACATGTAAACTGGTCTCTCTGGATGGCATTCGAGGGTATATCTATGTTCTTTTGAATCCTTTGTAAGTCGGTGATACAGTGGAACTGTGTTAGTTCTTTCAGTGGACACTGCGAAGCTTTTTTCAGTTGTGCATCTGGAAGACCATCTAATACAGGTGTAGGAGGTGCCATCTTATTTGCTTATTCTTTTTATGATCTTCTTAAGTAACAATTATTTTTAAACTTAATCAAAACTTCCTTTAATTTTACAAAAACTAAGAAAAAAAAAAAATTGAAAAAAGTTACTTTTGAAGAAGAGCCTCCCCACTCCAAATATTTCTACTGGATTGATAAGCAAACCACAGTGCCACCTCAATTAAGCCATAAAAAATTAATGTCGTTGCAACAGCTGTACGAGAAGAATTGTCTAACCAGAGATCAAGTCTACCAATATGGTACTGCCGGTTTCAGAACAGACGCCTCGATTTTGGACTCTGTGATGTTCACCACAGGTATAATCGCAACATTGAGGTCTATCTCTTGTCAATGCGAGTCAATTGGTGTTATGATCACGGCATCTCATAACCCTCCAAAGGATAACGGTGTTAAGATCGTGGAGACAGACGGATCAATGCTGCAACAGAGCTGGGAACCACTAGCCACCAAATTAGCTAACAGTGTCTCTTCTTTTGACAATTTTACCAAGGCACTAGATGAAATTATGGAAGAGTTAAAAATAAATAAGAAGGGTGACTATAAGGCCAGAGTTGTGGTTGGTCATGATTCCAGAGAGTCTTCTCCTAGACTATTGTCTAACTTGTTAGATGGTATCAAGGCGTTATTCCCAACTACAAAGATCACCAACCATGGATTATTAACCACTCCTCAACTACATTTCTTGACTGCAAATGAAAGCCATTTTGAGGACTACTATTACAAATATTTCTTAACAGCATGGGACCAACTATTTGCTCTGTACGATGTCAACAGTTTCACTTCATTTAAGACTTTGTCTATTGACTCAGCAAATGGTATTGGTGGTCCTCAATTCCTTAAGATGCTATGTTACTCTCAAGAGGAATTCCCACATTTGCAAAAGATAAGACTGGGACAAATTGATCTTATCAATAACAACTGGTTAGACCCAACGCAGCTGAATCACGGATGTGGTGCTGATTTCGTCAAGACAAACCAAAAATTACCAGAGAGTATCAACGCCAATTCTGAAACCCTGTACTGTTCATTCGATGGTGATGCTGATAGAGTAGTTTTCTACTACATTGATGAAAATGAGAAATTTCATTTATTGGACGGTGACAAGATTTCCACATTATTTGCATTCTTCCTAAACAATTTATTGAAGGAATCAAAACTTACGGATAAGTTAAAACTAGGTGTAGTTCAAACCGCGTACGCTAACGGATCCTCAACAAACTACTTGAACAACATTTTGAAGATCCCTGTCTCAATCGCAAAGACTGGTGTTAAACATTTGCACCATGAAGCTGTTACCAACTACGACATTGGTGTGTATTTTGAAGCTAACGGTCATGGTACTGTGTTGTTTTCTAACCACTTTAATGAAGTTATAGACGCCGAACTACAGAAGGACGGTAGCAACAGAAGTATCAAGACCCTAAAACTCTTCTCTCAGTTAATTAACCAAACTATCGGTGACGCTATCACTGATATGATTGGTATCATTGCAATCTTGGCAATCATGAAATGGTCCCCAGCTACTTGGGATCAAGAATACACTGATCTACCTAACAGATTAACCAAGGCAATTGTACCTGACAGATCCGTCTTTGTCACTACCGATCAGGAACGTAGACTTGTGTCTCCTGAAGGATTACAAGACAAGATTGATGAACTAGTTAGTAAGTACCCAAGAGGTAGATCATTCATTAGAGCCAGTGGTACCGAAGACGCCGTCAGAATTTACGCTGAAGCAGAGACACTAGATGACACCTTGGAATTGTCTAGCCGTGTAACCGAAGCACTTACTGAAATAGTCTCCAAATAAATAAATAAATAAATATTATCGTTACCATTGTATTTTATGTTCCTTATGTACTAAAACACCCGTACACCACGCCAGGTGAATAAACGCGAAAGGCAGCTCACCAACAATTTCGACGTGAAGAGCTATTTTCCAATGTAACGAGATACACTATAGGGCAATCCTTTCTTACATTAAAGGGCTACTTAAATATACCCAAAGATATCCAATTGATCTTTGAAACTCCAAATAAAAACCCAATTCATCAATAATGGACCTAAGTAACTTAGACCCGGAAGCCCTACAGAAGATGGCTGAAGTTGCTGCTGCTGCAGAGCAACAAAACCAGCAGCCTATGAACATCGATGAAGAGTATGATTTATGGAAGAGTAATGTTCCTATGATGTATGATTTTGTGAGTGAGACAAGGATGACATGGCCTTCTTTGACATTGGAATGGTTGCCTCAACATAACTTAGTATCTTCGAGAAACAGACAGCACATGATCATTGGTACACATACATCTGGCGAAGAACAAAACTATTTAAAGATTGGTGCCGTAGACCTCCCAGATGAAATTGTGCAAGGCACAAAAGGTGAAACTAATGATGACTCCGAGGACTTTCCAATTGCAAACGTTAAAATCGTTAAGAAATTCGCACATGAGGAAGAGATCACTAGAGCTAGATATATGCCATCTGATGACAACATAATTGCCACAATCAATGGTAGCGGTAAAATATTCATTTATGATAGATCCAAAGACAGCAATGAGGCTCTTTTATCAACCTTAAACTATCATACTGAGAACGGGTATGGTTTATCTTTCAGCCCACTGGAGAAAAATAGACTATTAAGTGGGTCCGACGATTCTAATATTGCTTTATGGGATATTTCCAGTTTTGGGAAACAAATCAAACCAGTACACACCCTTGAATCAGCACATAACGATATTGTAAATGATGTAAAATGGCACATGTTTGATAGTAACCTTTTCGGTTCTGTCTCCGAGGATTCAACAATGAAACTATTTGATCAAAGAACACAAGAAGTCACAAATACAATTACCTGTAAACAGGCTTACAACGCTTTAGCATTCAGTCCATTTTCCCGTAACCTATTTGCTGCTGCAGGCACGGAAGGTCTGGTATACATATATGATCTGAGAAACACAGCGCAGCCATTATATGCCATGACAGGCCATGAAGATGCCGTAACCAGTCTTGAATTTGATCCTCTCAATGATGGTATTATAGTTAGTGCTGGTTCAGATAGACGTGCAATTGTGTGGGACATTGAGGAAATTGGATCAGAACAACAACAGGACGAAATAGAAGATGGTGCCCCAGAAATTTTGATGATCCATGCTGGTCACAGAAGTGCAGTGAATGATATCTCCATCAACCCTAATATTCCTTGGATTACTGCTAGTGCGGAGGAGGAGAACATTGTTCAAGTTTGGAAATGTTCAAGTAATATTCCAAGGATAGGTGGTGAGCCTAAAGTTGATTTAAGTATACTCACATAATTTCCTAATAATAAAAAATAAATATGCATATATTATTACGTAGGATAAATAATATTTTGTAATAGTACACTTACATGATTATGAAAAGGCAGTAAAATTAAAAGCAGAAAAAAATAAGACTATTCATTAGATTTACCGGTTTGCTTCTTAGCTGCTAACCAGTTAATGAAATCAATGAAGATAGTATGTGGGAACTTAGAATCCTTTAGCCACTCCTTGACTGTGGAGGAGTAAGTGTCGACGAGATTTTCAAACATGCCTTGCTTGTAATCAGCATTCTCAATCAATACCTTACTAAAGTATAATGATGTGCTAGAGCATAAGTTATAGTAAACATTTGGGAATTGACCGGATTTGGCAAAAAGGAAGTCCTGGTGAATCCTTTGGAAATCCTCCAAAATAGTAACAGAAGCAAGTTTTAATTTGTTAATACGGATCTTAAACACCTTACCTTTCAGTAACTTGGCTAGTTTGTCAGCGAGAGCTCGATCTAATGTTTGCTTAATACACTTGATCATAGGAATTGGGAACGCTAGTAGATAACCAACCTTTTCACTTACTATATCAATATCAGCTGTATCTTGCAGAGTCAATTTTTCGACATATTTAACGTATAGTGCTAAAAGATCAACAACTCTGTGCTTGAAGGCAATGACGTTTTCTCTGGATTCCTTGACCTCATTCTTTCTCTTGTTACCAGTTGGTATTTGGGATAGAGCATCTTTTCTACGCTTGAAAATTTCTGACAATTGGTCATCTAACTCCATCATCTGCTCATCGTCCATGGAATCATCGTCCATCGAGTCATCCTCCTCATCCGACTCTTCTTCTAGACGATCAACATCAACTTCTCCATTATCCCTAATTATATCTTCAGGTAAGTCCAATGCTTTTGCCAAGGCACTGGTTGTTTCCTTATCAATTTTGTTGACAGCATCATTGTCTTCACTGCTCTCATCAGATTCATCAGAACTCTCATCGTCGTCGTTATCATCATCTGCCTCATCGCCTTCATCGCCTTCTTCTAATTCTTTTCCCTCATTATCCTCACCTGACATCTCTTCATCTTCATCTACTTCATACTCATCTACACCTTCAAATAAGTGCGCAAATCCTTCTTTATTTTCTCTTGCCAATAAAATATCCAACAACAAGTTCAATTCTTCTTGGGTTACATATGGAACCATCTGCTCCCAAACAGCAATACTAGCCTTTTTTAGAAGTGCCTTCTTTTGAGCAAGTAGAGATAACAATATTTCTGTGACAGATGACAGTTGCCTCTCTGACTCCTGTCTAACCTTGCTATAAATATCTTGTAATTCTTCCAAGGTACCAACAGACTCACTATCACCAGTGTATAGTTGCATCAAACAAGTAGCAAATAATGATCCAAGGCCAGTTAAATAGGACTTTTCTTTTGCAGAACCAATCTCATTTAGGATTTCCAATGACTTATTTTCAACTGCAGACAATTCTTCATCTAATTCAGAAACTAGCTTCTTACCAGCTTCTCTTCCTTCCTGTATCTTTGCCACAACTATGAGTTGTGGAGAAATAGCAGTTGCTAACCTTGTATTATTATTCAGTTCAGATAGTATAGAGAAAAGTCTTTCCTTAGCAAGTTCATGTAGCACCTCATTATCATTGGAGAAAAAGGCGTACTCAATTAGCTTGTCAAGGAGCTCATCCTTTACAACTGCAATATCGATGGTTTGCTTGTGGTTACGTACTAAATGAAGTAAGTTATCAAGAACAAATTGGATGGAAGCCTTGTCATCAGAATCACCATTAATATGAGAGCTTAGCAAATTAAACATATTGATAAGAGTCTCATCGGTCATGGATTTCACTCCAGTTAATCTATCAAGTAACTTCGTCTTGGATAGTCTATCAAAGTTGATAGAGCCACTTTTACCAAAAGCTAAGGCCTTAAATGTTGGAACAATTTTCCTTGAGTCTTCTTCACATGCTTTTACGATAACATCGACAACTTGAAGAGCAATCTTGTTCAAGTGTCTCTTCTTGTCACTACATTGATTAATTAAAGATCTCACAAAGTTCTGGCTCAAAGAATCAGTGACCATCTCAGGTTTAGCTAGGAGTGGGAAGGCCTTCTCGAAAATTAAAAACCCAAGGTATTTTCTTTCACTAGAGGCCTTATCATTAAAGTAAGTCTCATCAACTACCATTTGCCAAAACTCATGGAACTGGACATAGTTAATAACACCACTATTTTTCTTTCTTTTCTTGGAAACATGGTTACCGTTCTCAGCTTCATTGGTGACAGCAGGTTTCATGAGCAATTTTAGTAATATATCCCACACAAAATGAAGTCTGGGACTCCAGTTAGTACCTTTAGTTTTCCCTTGGTCTTCCGAGTTCTCGACGTGTTCATTATCTAGTAGTACTTTAGATAAAATTGGCATGTTACCTTTAGCTAAGGGGTCATTTAGCTTCCAACCAGGGTTCTTCAACACCAATTTGCTAGCATCCGTAGTATTCAACTTTTGAGTCTCATGAATAATCAGCAAATATAACGCGAGACCTTCATTGGTCAATGTCAGCTTATGAGAGTCTAACACAGAAATAAGTGAAGCTACATCATCGGCTGTAAACTTTGAAACTAACCTTTCCACGGTCTGGTAAAGTGTAAATAACGCAGGTTCTCTAATCCAGTTCTTTGTCTGACTTAGACTAATTAATTCTTCGATAAATATAGTGACGAATTTGGTAATATGTTTCCCTTTAGAGTCGACAAATGTTTTAGTGAATAGTGGCTCGCTGAGTAATGCTTGCAAGCCAAATAGTTTCCCAAACAAGATACCTCTTTCTTCTTTACCTTTCTTTTTCTTAGAATCATTACCTGAATCAAACAATGTAGCGTTCAACAATTTCAAGTAGTTTTCCATGTCATTAAGTTCCATTGGTGATTGTTCCAAAGACATGGCCAGGTTGAGGGCCTCACTAAGACACAAGGAGAAACCCAATCTTGCACTGTTTCTGTTAGACCCAAGACCTTTGATCAATCTGTTAACTGTATATTTCCATTCCTCCACGTCATCAGGTAACCGCAGCGCTGTAAGTTCCTGAATAACAGCTAGAGCAGCTTGTAACCGTTCCTCTGGCAAATCGGAGGCAAGCTTGTAAAAATGGTCTCTATTAACGCTCCCAGCCATTGTAAATTAATGTTTAGCTGTGTTTCTATACTCAATAATCGGAGAAACCAGTGAGACAATTAATAATTCAAATACCCTTCTTTTCATGAAAAGAAATGAAAAGAAAATTCGATGAGCTTGAAATTTTTCTGAAAAATTTCACTAAGAGAGGGAAAAAAAAAAGAAAGAAAGAAATTAGGTGAACAATATAGTCTTAAATAATGAATAATACTGAATAATAGATACCTTATTTATTTTGTTTCATTTTTTATTTTTTTACTTTTTCTTTTTTTACTTAGTTTAGAATTGGGAATTAAGCGTTTCTTTGTAATAAATTATGAATACCCTTCCAAGATTTAGCTAAGTACAAGCCGTTGTCCTTATCTTTGTCGAGACATTTTGCCCATTGCTTGCTGTTATGCAGGAACCCTTGGACAATGGACTGGTCTACACCTAGTACCTGGTTGACTAGCTTGTCAAATTTTTTCGGGTTCTCTTCGGGATCCAGAAGCAGTATTCCGTTGATTCCGGGATACAAAATCGAGAGGAGGTCCGTCTCACTGTCGCCCACGTACCAGATGTCCATGACATCATTGCTTTCTTGCTTATCGAGGATCTCTCTTAGTTTGACTATCTTGTCCGACCCGCACAACACCTCGTTCTCGAACTCCCCTGTGTATGTGTGCTGGTCATCCGAGAGGAGGTTGTTGCAGTATATGTTGTGATAAAGTATGACTGCATGGCCCACGCAACTGTAGATAAACTCGCGAGACCAGTTGACGGAGAGAATGTAGAAGTCGCTAGGGGCGGTGGTGTCACTTAGACAACGGAACATGCCATCCCGGACAATGCACTCGTCACCCTTGAGATTGTTGTGGACATAGTCGTGTATGTTGGTGTGCGTCACTCCGCGGAACAGGCCATGCCTGCACATCTCGACGGTGCTGGCGAGCTCTATGACCCTGTTGTTGCGCTGGTACTCGATCTCGTCCTTGAACAGCTGCGGGTACGAGCCCTTGCTGATACCGTGGGCCCTCACACCACGAGAAATCAGGGGAAGACTGCGCAGGTCCTGGTTTCTCTGGTTATACTTCTTCCAGGACTCGTAGTAGTTGTTGCTGTAGTGATCCCACGAGGGGGTAGTGCCTCGCTTGACATGATACGGAATTTTCCCCAGGACCGATATAGTGTCCTGTTTGGTAATAGTCTCATCGAAGTCAGAGATAATTATGTGTCTCATATTCTGCGTGCGTACCCTCTCTCCCTCCCTCTCTCTCTCCCCTAAATTACAAATATTAATTACAAGTTATATATGCAAGGAAAAAAAAAAAATTGCAAAATTTGCAATGCAATTTAGTTTTAAAAAAAAAAAAGGATGTTGCCACTCTTCTATATCGACTATTAGTAAGGATCTTATAGCCGACTCAAACCGGTGCAAGTTAATCTGTTTTCTCTATGGAGACTCCCCGGCAGTAGAGAAAACCGGAAATTTCATTTTAAAAAGGTTTTAATTTTAAACCCTTTCAAAATCATAAAGAAAAGTTCTATTTTTATGAATGGGTTCCTTCTTTATGGGAAATTAAATAAAGGCAAAAGATTCTCTTCCTCTTCCCTTTTTATAAGGCGAAATTTTAATCGGGGGTTGTTGAGAAACCACAGAGCAGAAAATATTTTTTTTTCCTGTACGTTCTACATACATTATAGAGGACTACATACAAAACATCATAGAGGACTACATACAATACAAGACATCACATACACAAGACATCACATACACAAGACATCATATAGACAAGTCTGTATACATCATAGATATACCGATCTCTAGTTCTCTCAGTTCTAGAACTAGAGAACACTGCAGAGAGGGATAGAGAGTAATATCAATATCCAATATTGTAAAAAACGTATAAATAGTTCAGCTGTCTTGTTCGATCAAAACAAAGAAATACGTCAAAAATTTATTTGTGGGAGGAAATAGAAAAATAAATAGAAAAAAAAATTATTCAAAACTGGGAATTTGCGAAGAAACAGCCGCAGCGAAGGGAAAAAATTACGTATTTTTATTTCTTGTAGAATTTCATTTTTCTTTCTTTCTTTTTTTTTTGGGCTAATTTAATTATTAGGGCATTCCCATAAAAAAAAACCACTATTATAAAGAACTGTTATTTTCTTTCTTTCTATAATTCAATAATACTTGAACTAAAGGGGAAGGACGATAACAACAAACATATGCAAAGGATTAAGGCTCTATTTTCTAAGAAGAAGCAGATGGATGCTGAAGTAGGTAGACTACAGGAGGACCAGAAGTGGGAGCCTCATGTGAAGAACGATCTGATGGGGTCGTTGGCGAAGGAGTTGACCGCTGTCGCGGACACTCCAGTGCCGCCACCTCTGGGCGAGCTGGAGATGAGCGCTGACACGGATGTTGGGGAGGATACGAAGCAGGCTGAGTACAAGCCTGACACCGTGTCTGATCATCTGGTCGAAAACTTGTCCTCGGACTCCTTTGAAGCGCAGGACGAGATACAGTGCGACAAGGAGTATGACGTTGAGGAGGACTACGAAGAGGACGAGGAAGAGTACGTGGAGATGGAGAAGGAGTATACCAGCAAGCCCTTGCGGTTTGCCGAGCAAGTGGAGTTGAAGGGGTACAAGCTCATCGAGAAGATAGGAGAAGGGGCGTTCTCCAAGGTGTACGCTGGTATTCCAGACCGTAGCAGTGAGAATGCGTTCCTGGCCAGAAACTACAAGCAAGTAGCTGTGAAGGTCATTAACAAGCACGATCTGGACATCTCTACCAAGGAACAGGAGGCCAAGACCAACCGTAGGGACAAGCACAGCAAGAACAACAGAATGTCGTCTAGGGAGCAGGTGTTGAAGGAGGTCCGTATACACAAGGCCGCTTCTCAAGGCTGCCCTTATATCGTGGGGTTTGTGGACTTCCAGGAGTCCCAACGCTACTACTACATAATACAGGAGCTGCTAGACGGTGGTGAAATCTTTAACGAGATCGTGAGACTCACGTACTTCAGCGAGGACTTGACTCGCCATGTGATCAAGCAGGTCGCGCTCGCGGTTCGTCACCTACACTCTATGGGTATTGTCCACAGAGACATCAAACCTGAAAACCTCCTCTTCAAGAGTATCGAGTACATTCCTTCGAAGGAGCGGAAGCTAAGGAAGAGCGATGACCCTGCTACAAAGGCAGACGAAGGTGTGTTTATTCCAACTATAGGTGGTGGTGGTGTCGGTATAGTGAAGCTTGCGGATTTCGGTCTGTCCAAACAGATTTTCCAAACTAACACCAAGACGCCATGCGGTACTATTGGCTACACAGCCCCTGAGGTGGTGAAGGACGAGAGATACAGTATGAAGGTGGATATGTGGGGGCTCGGGTGTGTGTTGTACACCATGCTGTGCGGGTTCCCTCCGTTCTACGATGAGAAGATAGATATTCTAACGGAGAAGATCAGTCGGGGTGAGTACACGTTCTTGGAACCCTGGTGGGACGAGATCAGTGACGGTGCTAAGCATGCTGTGAGGAAACTGCTGGAAGTAAACCCGGAGAACAGGTACGACATCGATGAATTCCTGAGCGATCCATGGCTAAATACGTTTGATACGTTCAAGAAGAAGAAAGAGCAGAAGGAACTCGAGGAGAAGAAGAAGATAATGAAGCGCAGACGCCGCAAGAACCCATTTGAGAAGGACCCCTCGCTACTGTACTCTCCTGCTGCTGTGGCAATGAGAGACGCGTTTGATATAAGTAATGCAGTGCAGAGAGACAAGGAGACGTTCAGTCCCGGCACGTTGAACCTGGATATAGTGCAAGAAGACGAAATGTCTGATATAGACGAGCAGATGTTCCAACTGAAACTGAACTCCTCGACCATATTGAAGAGACGTAAGGAGGAACCCATTAAAGTTAACGGTATATAATTTGTAAAAAAAAAACATTATAAATTCTGAAATAGTATAAAAAAAAAGTAAAATAAGTATTTGCAATTGGAAAGAAAAAAAAAAGAAATTTTTGATTTCTTTTTATTTTTTAAACCCATGTAGAAACGTGTCCAGAGAGAAAAACAAGTCATCGTGGCTAATACCTGGGGGTGACTTTCATTATTGCATTACAATAGTTATTAGACTCAGGAAGGTAATTCTCAAGGCTCTTCTCCAGGTGTTATAAACAAACAACTAAAAAAACAAAAAAAATAAATTTCAGGTACCCTATGAGTACCTCTACAAGAGTAAAAATATCGTGATATACGTATGGGTTAGAATACATTGTCAATGGCGCCGTAATTAGACAACGTTCTTTGTAGACTTCATTCAAAACACTTTACCCATAGAGAGTAACACTTCACCCATAGAGTAACCACAATCGTGTCTTACGCAGCTGTCTGTCACAATGTGCAAAAAGACTCAACTCCACAAATAAAAAAAAAAGCAACGAAGAAAAAAAAAAAGCAACGAGATTAAAAAAAGCAATAAATATCGTCTTCAACGGGCCATCGCAATCCCAAAAAAAAAAAAAAATTTTTTTCTCTCTTCCGGCCGTCGTGGGTGACTGTCCATCATGAAAAAAAAAAAAGCAAAAAAAAAATTTTTTTTTTCAGGGCCGTTTCTTTGTTCTGCGGGAGATTCTGTGTAAAGTTGGTTTTATGAAATACAAAAAAAAAAAAAATTTTTTTTTCATCGGTAAGCAAGAGAGAGAGAAAAAAAAAAGCAATGGTGATCTGTACGGGATGTTCTGTGTATTTGAAAAATTTTCACCATAGCAAGTGAAAAATTTTTTTATTTTTCATTTTGTGCTTAGAGTGAAAAAAAATTTTTCACCAGCTCATCAACTATTTAAAGCAGAGCAAAATTTTTTTTTTTTTTGAAAAACTTTCTTTCTCTGCTATTTATTTTTTTATTTCTGAATTTTTAAGAAGGACATCGATCGAAATTAGAAATGACTGACTCTGATCAATCTCTTAAGGTTCTAGAAGAACTGTTTAAGAATCTGTCTGTTGCTACTCCAGACAACAGAGTTGAAGCTGCTCAAGAAGTTGCCTCTTTCCTAAACGGTAACATCATTGAACATGACATTCCAGAGAAGTTCTTTGAGGAGTTGACCAAGGCCGTCTCCGACAAGAAGACCTCTGCTAACTTCTTGGAAGCTGTTGCTCACATTGCTAACGAGGCTAACTTGTCTCCATCTGTCGAGCCATTCGTTGTCAAGCTTGTCCCAGCTATCTGTGTCAAGTGTGGTGACAAGGACAAGGATGTCCAAGCTACTGCTTCCAAGACCTTGATTGCCATTGTCAAGGCTATCTCCCCAGTTGCTATCAAGGCTTTGTTGCCTCACTTGACCAACTCTTTGGAGACCACTAACAAGTGGCAAGAAAAGGTCTCTGTTCTAGCTGCCATCACCGCTCTTGTTGATGCTGCCAAGGAACAAGTCGCTTTGAGAATGCCTGAGTTGATCCCAGTCTTGTCTGAGACTATGTGGGATACCAAGAAGGAAGTCAAGGAAGCTGCTACTGCTACCATGACCAAGGCCACCGAGACCGTCGACAACAAGGATATTGAGCGTTTCATTCCTCAATTGATCGCTTGTATCGCTGATCCAAAGGAGGTTCCAGAAACCGTCCACTTGTTGGGTGCCACCACCTTCGTTGCTGAAGTTACTCCAGCTACTTTGTCCATCATGGTCCCATTGTTGTCCAGAGGTCTAGCTGAAAGAGAAACCTCTATCAAGCGTAAGGCTGCTGTCATTATCGACAACATGTGTAAGTTGGTCGAAGACCCACAAGTTGTTGCTCCATTTTTGGACAAGTTGTTGCCAGGTTTGAAGAACAACTACGCCACTATTGCCGACCCAGAAGCTAGAGAAGTTACTTTGAGAGGTTTGAAGACCTTGAGAAGAGTCGGTAACGTTGGTGAAAACGACGAATTGCCAGAAATCTCCCACGCTGGTGACGTTGAAACCACTCTAGGTGTTATCAACGAGTTGTTGAAGTCCGAAGACGTTGCTCCAAGATTCAAGATCGTCGTTGAGTACATTGCTGCTATGGCCGGTAACTTGATTGACGAAAGAGTCATTGACCAACAAGCTTGGTTCACTCACATCACTCCATACATGACCGTCTTCATGCATGAGAGAACCGCTAAGGATGTCTTGGATGAGTTCAGAAAGAGAGCTGTTGACAACATCCCAGTTGGTCCAAACTTCGACGACGAAGAAGACGAAGGTGAGGATCTATGTAACTGTGAATTCTCCTTGGCTTACGGTGCTAAGATCTTGTTGAACAAGACTCAATTGAGATTGAAGAGAGGTAGAAGATACGGTCTATGTGGTCCAAACGGTGCTGGTAAGTCTACTTTGATGAGAGCTATCGCCAACGGTCAAGTTGACGGTTTCCCAACTCAAGAAGAATGTATGACTGTCTACGTCGAACACGACATTGACGGTACTCACGCTGACACTTCCGTCTTGGACTTCGTTGTCTCCTCTGAGGTCGGTACCAAGGAAGAGATCACTGCCAAGTTGAAGGAGTTCGGTTTCACCGAAGAAATGATCAACATGCCAATCTCCTCCCTATCTGGTGGTTGGAAGATGAAGTTGGCTCTAGCTAGAGCTGTCTTGAAGAACGCTGATATCTTGTTGTTGGATGAACCAACTAACCATTTGGATACTGTTAACGTCGCTTGGTTGGTTAACTACTTGAACACTTGTGGTATCACTTCCGTCATTGTTTCTCACGACTCCGGTTTCTTGGACAATGTCTGTCAATACATTATCCACTACGAAGGTTTGAAGTTGAGAAAGTACAAGGGTAACTTGTCCGAATTCGTCAAGAAGTGCCCAACTGCTCAATCTTACTACGAATTGGGTGCCTCCGACTTGGAATTCAGATTCCCAGAGCCAGGTTACCTAGAAGGTGTTAAGACCAAGCAAAAGGCTATTGTCAAGGTTTCTAACATGACCTTCCAATACCCAGGTACTACCAAGCCACAAATCTCTGACGTTTCTTTCCAATGTTCTTTGTCTTCCAGAATTGCTGTCATTGGTCCAAACGGTGCTGGTAAGTCTACTTTGATTAACGTTTTGACCGGTGAATTGCTACCAACTGAAGGTGAAGTATACACTCACGAGAACTGTAGAATTGCTTACATTAAGCAACACGCTTTTGCCCACATTGAAGCTCACTTGGACAAGACTCCATCCGAGTACATCCAATGGAGATTCCAAACTGGTGAAGATAGAGAAACCATGGACAGAGCTAACAGACAAATCAACGAAAACGATGCTGAAGCTATGAACAAGATCTTCAAGATTGAAGGTACCCCAAGAAGAATTGCCGGTATCCACGCTAGAAGAAAGTTCAAGAACACCTACGAGTACGAATGTTCCTTCTTGTTGGGTGAAAACATCGGTATGAAGTCTGAGAGATGGGTTCCAATGATGTCTGTTGACAACGCTTGGTTGCCAAGAGGTGAGTTGGTCGAATCCCACTCCAAGATGGTTGCTGAAGTTGATATGAAGGAAGCTTTGGCTTCTGGTCAATTCCGTCCATTGACCAGAAAGGAAATCGAAGAGCACTGTGCCATGTTGGGTCTAGATGCTGAATTGGTTTCTCACTCCAGAATCAGAGGTTTGTCTGGTGGTCAAAAGGTTAAGTTGGTCTTGGCTGCTTGTTCTTGGCAAAGACCTCACTTGATCGTCTTGGATGAACCTACCAACTATTTGGACAGAGACTCTTTGGGTGCTTTGTCCAAGGCTTTGAAGGCTTTCGAGGGTGGTGTTATCATCATTACTCACTCTGCTGAGTTCACCAAGAACTTGACTGAAGAAGTCTGGGCCGTCAAGGATGGTAAGATGACTCCATCTGGTCACAACTGGGTCACCGGTCAAGGTTCTGGTCCAAGAATCGAGAAGAAGGATGACGAAGAAGACAAGTTCGATGCTATGGGTAACAAGATTGCCGGTGGTAAGAAGAAGAAGAAGTTGTCTTCTGCTGAATTGAGAAAGAAGAAGAAGGAGAGAATGAAGAAGAAGAAGGAATTGGGTGATGCTTACGTTTCTTCCGATGACGAAGACTTCTAAGCTACTTTTTTAAAAGGATAGATTTTCATATTATTATATTTTTTTCTCTACACTCATTACGTTTTTCTTTTCTTTTATAAACCCCCCTCGGTTCATGATGTTTAATTATTATTACTTTTCTTAATTTATTATATTCTCCTGAGGAGACTATTATTATACATTTTATATTATTTTATTATAATTAGGTATCTATGTTTTCATCATCTGTTGTACTATTTGTTAATAAAATATAGATAAATTTTTTTTAAATCAAGAGTTCTATCAAAAGAAAAGTAAAATTGTTCTAGAATTATTTTTTATGATATTTTATTACCTTGTTGTATACCCTTTTTTACCAGTTGGGATAAAATACGTCATAATTTCTTAGCAGAACCCCGAAGAAAAAAAAAAAATGAAAAATTAAATTGAGCTTTTAAAGGGCATTGCCTATTCTGCCATATCATAACTTTAATTAAATAATTAAATTTACCCAAAATTTCGAGTATAAATAGCTGAAAAGTAAGGGTGAAATTGACATTTGTCAGTCCTTATCTTTTTTTTTCGAAGAAAGCATAATTAATCATAATACTTTCATTAAAAGATTATTAAAAGCTGGAGTATAGAGGATACACAACAACCATTATGTCAAGGCTATTCAGGTTGTATGAGCAACAGTTGAAAGTACGTCCGAAGCTGACGAACTCTATAATGACTGGTGCTTTATTCGGTATTGGTGATGTTTCTGCGCAGCTGTTCTTTCCCACAAGTCCTGAACTGCCACCATCAGCACAGGATATTGGTAGTTCAACTGCATCATATGATATTCCTAGAACTATGCGGGCCGTGGTTTATGGGTCAATGATTTTCTCTTTTATTGGTGATAAATGGTACAGAATATTAAACAGTAAAGTCCGGATCAAAGGACTAAACCCGACAGACTGGCGTAACATGGTCTTAAAAGTTGGTGTGGATCAACTAGGGTTTGCACCACTTGGTTTACCGTTCTATTTTGGGTGCATGTCATTGCTAGAAGGGAAAGGGATTGGAGCAGCACAAGAAAAGATAAAATTACAATGGTGGGATACGCTAAAAACCAACTGGTGCGTCTGGCCTATGTTCCAACTGATCAACTTCTCTTTGGTTCCTGTACAACACAGACTATTAGCTGCGAACGTGGTAGCCATATTCTGGAATACCTTTTTAAGTTATACGAATTCACAAATCACCTCAAAGGAACAGAGACTAACTGTACAATATCCGCCTACGGTCCAGTAAAAAGCAAGCATATGATAACACATGAATTCTTTTGAATCAAAAGCTTACATTAGGTATTTGATACTTGCAGACCTTTTACAAGAGATCGTTATAAACTCTTTTATATACATAGATTATAGATATTTTCTCGCTGGAGAAGAGAAATACTGTGGAAGAAAGCCAGGTGTCACACCACAATATCTAGATAATTTTTATACAGTATTTAATTTTTATGATTAGCTGGCTTCAATATAAAAATCAAATAGAGCAAGTATTTTTAACTAAAAACATTCTATTCGGTTGTTAGGGCGAAACCGGCCCTAAGGAAATCAGGAATTTTTAACTGAAAAAAATATTTCAAAAACACTGTAAACAGTGACTATTAAGAACCTGAGGGGCTGGTTAACAATAGCAACTATAAGTACGGGAAACAAATGAGTCTTCCTACTTTGATAAGAAACCTTACACGGCCTCAAGGAGTTGTCAAAGGTGTCAGGAGACCTCGGTTTTATGACAAAAGATGGGTACAAATAGTTGGTGCTGGTACTGCAGGTGGATGTATCCTTTACGCTACAAATGAGGATTTCCATAATACTGTCAGGCATGGTTATTATACGATAAAGAGAATAGGTGTAGTGACGCAGGCTCTCGGGAGATGTGTTTACCACTATAAGAAAGTACTATCACTTAATGCAACCATCAATAACGAGAAGATTAGAGATGAGAACTTGAAGAAATGTCATCTAAAAGCTGCAGATATAACACTTAAAGCTTTAGAGATGAATGGTGGTGTTTTCATAAAGTTAGGCCAGCATATTGGGGCAATGACTTATATTCTACCTTTAGAGTGGACGCAGACGATGGTTCCGTTGCAGGATCATTGTCCCGAGTCATCCTTGGAGGATATCAATGACATGTTTATGAAGGAGATGAATGGTGAAGATTTAGCCTCTTATTTTGAATGGATAGAAAAGGATCCAATCGGTGTTGCCTCTTTGGCACAAGTTCACAAGGCAAAGCTTCGTAACGGGGGCAAAGAAGTTGTCGCTGTGAAATTCCAGCATCCGCAGTTGTATGAGCATGTATCTGTTGATGTCAAACTTACTCAGTTTGTATTTGATGCGTTAGATAAGATTTTCCCTCAGTATTCACTGGTATGGTTGGCTGATGAGCTACATAGTTCGATTTATGATGAAATAAATTTCAATAAAGAAGCTCAGAACGCGCTACTGACTACCAAGTTCTTCTATAACAATAAAAAACTGAAGCAGTTGACGAGCATAAAAATTCCCAGGGTGATCGATCATAGAGCAAGAGTACTGATTATGGAATACGTCGGTGGAGCGAGGTTAGATGATCCAAATTTCTTAGATGAACATCGTATCAAAAGAAATGAAGTATCTGAATCATTAGCACATATTTTCAACAGCATGATATTTACAGACGGTGCCGGTATCCATTGTGACCCACATATGGGAAATATTTCTATCCGTGCCCAAGAACCAACAAAGGAAAATGGACACAGAAACTATGAAATAGTATTATATGATCATGGACTGTATAGATACCCCGAGTTAGAAACAAGAAGAAACTACGCTAAGTTTTGGTTAAGTCTTCTGGACCGGGATCAAGCAAGCATGCGGAAATGGAGCTACGAACTCGCTGGTATCACGGACGAAGAGTTCCCACTTTTTGCAGCTGCGATAACTGGAAGATCTGTTGAGAAAGCACTCAACTATGATATAAATAGCGTAAGAGATAATGAGGAGATCCAGATTATGAGAGACCGTATGCTCAACGATGCACCCAGGCCTCATGATATAGTAAAACCTGAAGACGGACCCATCGAAGAAAATAAGTTATTTAAGCAGTTAATGCAGATTTTGGCTCATATACCAAGAATTGTGTTGCTATTGTTGAAGACTAATGACTTAACTAGGTTCTTAGATGAGTCCCTTCAAAACCCGTTGGGACCTGCAAGGGGATTTTTGATTCTGACTACGTACTGCAGCAAACTAGTGTTCAGCGAGGACATAGAGTCGGCCCAGAAATTATGGTTTTCAGGATCTTACATCTCTTCCCTTGCGAAGTACGTCATCGCATGGTACAAGTACATTTCAACAGCTTATATACGAGTGAACGTTTACGACTCCATACTCCGCGCACGTGATCTATTACACAGATAACTTGTATTTATATTCACTGTAATTAGTAACAAAAAAAAATAGAACCACTGTATCAGGAAATTAGTACTGGACCCTGAAGTGTTATTTCTGGTTGGCTTATAGTGTTATAAGGTGCTAAAAAAAGAACCGGCATTACTAAGCCACAGAAATAGTCGTAGCATTTGTATAATTTCTTCTTCTTTTTTTTTTGAACGGATTCGATGCTTCGATGCTTCGTTTAGGAGGGAAATTTTTCCGTGCAGGTTATGCATATTTTCTCAGAAACAGCCGTACAACGTACTTAAACTTTAACGAGGAAGGGTCGTTTAGAGAAGATAGAAACGGGCTGGGTGTAAATGTGGTGCTACGGGGTAGTTACTGGGGGGATTTAGTTTTTATTTAGCGACTTGCCGTACCTTCCATTGTTCTCGAGGGAAAATGGTTTCTCGAGAGAAAAAGGAAAAAAAAAGAAAGAAATAAGAAGAGAACAATGGGAGACGCTTTATACACAAAATTATAACTAAACCATTTAGCTGTTGAAATTTCAAAGAATGATTTTCAATTGAGGAGTGAAACAGCTAAGAGAAGGAGTAGGAAGAAAAAGAAACAGTAGCCTATATATACCATTATTACTTTTTTTTTATTGATTTCTCCTTTCCATTGTTCTTTTGTGATTAAAAAGCTGTTGAGTTTCTTTTTCTTTCCATTGTTCTCTCCTATCAATAAAAACCAAAAGATTTCACAAAATATCTTTTGGTGTCAATCAAGAAGGGCAAAAAAAAATTTTTTTCTGGTGTTATAATAACAAAAACAAAATAACAGAATAAAAATTGATAAACTATTTTTTTTTCCTCTCTTGTAGCCAATTTAAAAACAAGCAAAAAATTATTTATCGATAATTGTCTTAAAGGAAAATAGAAAAATTACTGCAAAAACTACTATACTACTAGATGAGTACTATTCCACAAGGTGCTAAGAAGAAGAGGAATAGAATTCCTCTTAGCTGTACTATTTGTAGAAAGCGTAAAGTGAAGTGTGATAAAACTAGACCACATTGTAACCAATGTACAAAGACGGGTGTGGCACATCTATGCCATTATATGGAACAGAACTGGGCACAGGATGCCAAGAGGGAGATTACAAAGGATAATGAGTTGAAAAACTTGAAAGAGAGGTGCAAAATATTGGAAGAGAAGTTAGCCAGGTATATACATAATCCGGGCTCTCTGGGCTCGACAGTTGCTAATTCACCAGTAGGTCTTATAAACACAATTCAGGAGACCCCGATTAAATTGTCAAATAGTCCAATGGTGAAAACGGAGGATAACATGGTAATAATAAACGAAATTGAATCTGAGAATGTTAGTAAAGCACATGATTATGACGAATTGGATTTAACCAGGCAGTTCGACCTTCTACATATTAAGACAAATGGTACTATCCATCTGGGAGCAACTCATTGGCTTGCTATTATGAAGGGTGATCCTTACTTAAAGCTACTATGGACACATATTTTCACAATGAGAGAGAAGCTACTGGAATATTATACTAGTGGCTCGACAGGAAAGCGGAAAAAGAAGCCAAAGAAAATTTCTAAGTGTCCAGTAGATCATTCAAAATTTAAAAATGTAGACATGAAGCAACATTTCGGGCAACCAATGGGGCCACCAACTTCAAAACCCATTAGTACCACTGTTAAAATTAATGCAAACGCTGGCGAACGTAAATGTCCTGTTGATCATTCAACATTAAAACACGGCCAACCACATACTACTACTAGTGGAGGATGCCCTGTCACATATGGTTCTGTATCTGCTACTAATATGCCAAACGATGTTGAGAAGAAATGCCCAATCAACCATGCCCAGAATAGTGAAGCAAAAACTTCAGGTGGATGTCCTATTGATCATACTAAAATGGAGAGCTCTCAATCACCAGGTGTCTGTCCTGTTAACCATACAGTCGCTCCAAAACCTCTAGGTGTTTGTCCTGTTAACCACGATGGTAGACAACAATCGAATAATAAACCAGTTAGTCAAAATTCCAATAATCAACCTTCGAAATATACTGCTAACCACTCAAAATCAGCAACTCCTATTCCTGATCAACCAATGATAAAGGGTAAGCAATTGTCAAAAGAAGAGGTTGTTAGTAAATTATGTAAAATGCTTCCTCCAAAAAGGATCATTATGCTGTACATTGATAAGTTTTTCAAACACTTCTACCCTGTCATTCCTATTTTGGATGAACTGAACTTTAAAAATCATATAAATCAAATTTTTGACCTTCACTTGTTAATTTCAAACTCTGTCATGTCATCCGATCCAGATGCAGAGTTGGAACCGCTAACTTCTATGAATCTGAAAAAACCTAGTGATTACTGTAACTTAGGGATTTTAGTAATGATAATGAGATTAGTCTGGTTATCACTACCAATGAACATTTGTAATATTGACATTCAAAATCCATTATTAGCTCAATTAAACTCCAGAATAGCTAAAGTCAAGCAAGAAGAAGATGATGCAGACACTTTAGCCTCAAATTTGAAGTTGAAGGATGAGCTCCAATTATACAAGTATGAGGTTGATCCGGCAGCCTTAGATTTAGTGAAAAATTGTTTGATTAAGTTTGATGAAATTTCGAGTATATCAAATACAAATGTTAATATTGCTACAATCCAATTCGCAGTGTTTTTCAAATTTTATCTCATGAATTGTGCTAACGCAGGTCCTAATACAACAAAATCAGGAAATTTTGATAATGAATCGCATCAAATTCTTCTTTCTAGTATAATGATGATGGCTTTTAGCTGTGGTCTTCATAGAGATCCAGACAATTTCCCACAGCTAAATGTTGTAAGTTCGAATTTAACTACAGACAATAGTAAGAATAATACACCTGGAACTAATAGTAAAAGTAGTAATACTTCGTCTCAACAACAACCTTCGAATAAAGATACACAGGCTTCTACAGAAAGAGCTAAACATACGTGGAGAAAACTCTGGTATTATATTGTCAGTCTTGATGTTCAGCAATCATTGTTACTAGGGTCACCAAGATTGCTTAGAAATTTAAACGATATTAGCGATACCAAATTACCTTCTGCTTCTAAGATTGATTATGTTAAGGATATAAAGGAGTTGATTGTAATTAAGAACTTTACTTTATTTTATCAAATTGATCTTTGTATTGTTGCAGTTTTAAATCATACCTTAAACATTTCAGTCGCAAAAAATGTTAGAAAGTTGGAATTGGACGCATTAATTACTAACCTAAAACAATTAACCTGTGGTGAAAGGGGTATCAATGACGTTATAAATGCATTGATCAATCATGGTTTGTTATCAGCCTCTGAAGTGCCCATCGGTCTCCAAAAATTTGATGATATTTATGATCTTCCAAAATTAGACGAAATATTACAAGAAAGTAGAGCTGCTCCAGGTGAGCCACCATCTTCTTTTGAAATTTCTGAGAAATCTGCCCCTGAGATGGATAAAAAGTTAGATCTACCTCACGAGGCAACCTCTAGAGCTTTGTTCTTTTCCAAACATATGACTTTGAGAATGTTAATATATTTACTGAATTACATCTTATTTACTCATTATGAACCTTTGGGCTCTGAGGATCCTACAACTACTATTCTAGCTAAAGGATATGCTCAACAGGCCCTAAATTTTGCTCTTGACGGTTACAGAAATTGTATGATCTTCTTTAGTAGTGTTTCTCATCAAAAACCTCTCTTCCAATATATGAACGTTGTTTTGTGCTTTCACAGTTTAGACATTGGCCATAGAGCATTACAATTTATTGTATGTTTGATTCTAAGAGTTAAATGTGGTCCTCTTAACGGTATGAGGGAAAATCAGACGATATTTGGTACAAGTGCGTCAAGCAGTTCAAGTAGTAGTGCTGTTGAAGATGAAGGCAATGATGATGGTGCTAAGAAGAAGGAATACGGGCTAGAGAAATGTGATGATTTATTGGAAGATATAAATCTGGAAGTATCAGATGGTTTAGCTGAGAAATTGATGTCGCGTATGGTATTATTTAGACAGCTAACGGAGAAATTATCACTTAAGTATTCATACTCTATCAGAATGATGAAATCCACCAATTTCTTCATCTCTTTACTAACTGCACCATCAGGTCCAATTGGTTCGAAGGGTTCAGGGAAGAAACAAGAATTTGGAAAATTAATGTTATCAAACTGGAAACATCCAAAAATTTCAAACATGTCAGCTCTACTCTCTGGTGACACGAATGAAATCAATAAATGTCCAGTTTACCAGGATGCGTTAGGATTCATACCTACTAGACCAAGTTCTGCCAATCTTCCTTCTCTTGGTTCGATGAATAACTTACTAGCTAGTAACATGACAGGTGGAGGGAGAATGACTCCTCAACTTCCACCAATAAGGCCTTATCAACCTATAACTTACTCAAGTAGTCATATGAGAATTTCTTCAAGAAACGATGCAGACTCAAAGCCACACCAGCAAGATAATTATCATATGAAGAACAATTTGGTACCTTCTCCATTATCACCTGTTGGAACTCAAAATCAACAAAATACACAACAACTTCCACCATTGCAACCTCAATCGCAACCTCCAAGATCGCCTGCTCCAATTTCCATGCCAAATGCAGCACAAAATTCACAGTCTTTACCGGAAAGATCGTCTCCATTAAATCCTGTAGCTACAACCCCTGTTCCTTCCTTTAACAAATTATCAGATATGCCTGCCTTTTCAGGTTTAATGAACCAGGAGGGATTTCAAACTGATCAGCTGCCTTTACCTCCAATCTCAATGGCCAAAAATAACGTCACATGGGGTTCGACTCCAGAATCTGAACATGGTAGTCATTTGACTCCAAATACAACTACATCTTCTTCCATGGAATCACCAGATTTTGAAGAGTTTATCATTCAAAACTCGAACTTCAATGGATTACTTATTAATCCAACAAGTTTGGCGGAAGCAATGGGAACTATATCAGGAAGAGAAGAACAAATTCTCAGCTTTAATTCGTACTCGGATTCGATTCATAACTCATCAGGGAACCAAACTCCAAATGGAGGAACAAATAATGATCTCTTCCCTATGGAAATGCCGTCAACAGACTTCCTTCCAATTGACAATTTTTCAATTGATGGATTCATGGATGCCTCGAAAATGGACATTGGTTCGATTTGGGAATGATTTATACCAATAAACTAATTAAATTTTGATCTTTTTAATTTCTTACATAAATTCATAATTAACTGTTTTCATGGAATATTTATGTAATGTGTGATACATAAACAGGATTATCACTACTGGGTAGCTTGAGTCTTGTAAGTATATATGATAGCCATCCATTTTCTCAAAAAAACCAATATTAATAAGCTTTATTTATATGTGGATACATTAAATTATAACAACGATATTATCACTGTTGAGGGTCACTGATTGTGTGAAACTCCAGTTTCATTAAGAAATCAAGCAATTCAACTCTTATGTTTCTCGCTTCTTCTGCAGAAAAAGTAGCCATATCTCTAGAAGAAATATTACGCAATCTCGACACTAGTTTTCTTGCCTTCCGTGAGGGAAAGTGAGACTTGATTCCTTGGATATCATCAGTATTTATGCTATCATCATTTTCATTTCTGAGATACTCTTCCTCTTCATTTTGGTATAGCTCATTTCTGATCGGATCAGCAGGCTCATTGTAGACTTTCTCAGATTTTGGAGGGGTAGTTTTAGTTTTTCTTGTAGATATTAAATGTGATCCATTTGGTGTAAACAATGACGAATTGAATATTGGAATCTTAAGTTTTGAAATAGGAGTTTGAGAGCTCCGAGCTTGTTCCTCATGGTGAAAAAATGGTTTTTCTATTTCAGAGTTGTAGCCGCTTTTAACTCTTGTGTTGTAGATAGGAATTTTATGCAGTGGTTTACTACCAGTTGAGTCGTTAAGTTCATTTTCTTTTGGTGAAGAAACCATTGGTTCAGGTGATTTCGATTCTTCGGGTAGTTTCTTAAAAGAACCTTTGAATATTGGAATCTTAACTTCAATTAATGGATCTTCTATGTTATTGTATTCAAAATCAGCACCGTTTGCAATATCTCTGTTCGATTTTGACTGGCTTTTATGTATTTCATCATGATCAGCCTCATTTTGATTGTTTGATGCCTGAGAGTCAACGTTAGCAGGTGTAATTTTTTTTTCATCATCAGCTGTGTTAGTTATATTGACTTCATTTGTCTTACCAATCTCAATGTGAGCAACGTTCTGCTCAATTATTTGACTATCTGGCTGAATTCTCTCAAGATCTTCCGTTGGGATGAAATTTTTTGATGCCGAGTTAGAATGATTTGCTACATCTTCATTCGTTTCATTTATAAAACTATCCTGTGTATCTACTTGATTTTCCTTCACTAAATTTTCTTTGCCGTCAGGCTCATTTGTACTAACTATGCCATTGTCCTCATTTCTATGATTTTCATCGCCCTTCTCTTTCAAATTATCTTTGATACCTTCATATTTGCCCTCGGCAATTTTGACATTTTGGTCAGTTTGATTTGCTTCATTTTGGTTCGTTTCTACTGCCTCACCTGTTGGACCTTTATCGATATCTGTTTCCATTTGGTTCGATTCAATTCTTCCACTAATTCGATTATTGTCGTTATCCTCATCACTTCTTTTTAACTCAGCTCTTTCATCAGATTGGCTGTTTTCACTATTTTCATAAGTTTGATTGGTTTCAACTGCTTTATCCGTTTTGCTATCAAAATCTACGTCCAATTTATCAGAATCGATTCTTTCAGTTTGATTATTGTCTATTTCTTCATTGGTTTGTTTAGGATTAACATTATCATTGTTTACCTCAGTTTCATCATTAATGTTTTCTTCGCTCTCGATAGCGTTTTCTTTCACGTCATTGGTTTTAACTTCATTTTCAGTTATTTCAGTCATTTGATTTAAGGATGCACTGTCCCTATCCATGACATCGACATTTTCAATATCAGGGAAATTAGGTTCTGTTTTAACCATCATAGGTGCTGACCATTTTAGTAAGTGACTCTTTAAGTCGGAAAAAGGAGTGCAGTTTCTAAATTTCCCGGCTCGGAATTGTGGGTGCTTTGTAAAACCAAGACTTAGTTGGTATAAATATTCTGATGCGTCAGAAGGTAATCGAGCAACAAACTGGGAGAAGAAACTGATGTCAACCTTCTTTCTATTGGCAAATACCATGGTAATCATGTCAGAAAACACCTTGGTAGCTACTTGTTGGGTATTAATATCTTGAATTGCGTTTAAACCAACAAAAAAATCGAATATTTCATTTTTACATCTTGTTATCATCGTAACTCGTTCTTTACTGACCAACATCTTAATAAAATCAAGTGATTCATACACAGGTTTGGATTCTAAAAAAATTCTGATGAAATCAGTAAAATTAACTTTAGCTAAACCATCGTCATCAATTTTGAGGAGTACATCCTTGGGAATGAAAAGAATCTCTTCAACTGGTGACATTTCAATTAATCTGAAAAGATACTCAGCAGTACTCTCCAATAGAGGTAAATCTTTCACACATAAGAACAATTCGGTGCATTTTTTATCGAAAATGTAAGAAATCAGATTTATTTGAAGTGATTTCCTTTGGTTATCTAAAGCTGATCCATCACTGCGTAACAAATAATCATCAAAGATAACGTTTTTGTAAGATATTATATTTTCAAGCATATCGAACCGAATCATACGATCCAGCATCTCTAGTTTAACTTCACTTTGAATGAATGAGAAGTATGGAAGTAACTTAGTCAAATGTTCTCTTGATAATACAACCTTTAGTAGTAAATTTTGTTTCTTAATGGAGGACGCAAAAATTAAATTTGGATATTCGAAAATTAACTCTTTCAAAACATTTAATTTTTGCTGGTCTGGGACAAGTTCGAAGATGTAGTCAAAAACTACTAAGTCGGGTATTTTTCCACACTTCTTTAACAGATGTAGTAAATCAAGTATGTCGATATTAAATTTGGCCCTATAAAGATCCAAGAATGATACCAATCCCGCAGAATTCCAAACATTGATTTGTAATAGATCTTCTAAGTCCACCTTAAATTCTAGCTTTTCTGCAAGATCAAAGAAGTTTGAGATGGTTTCACGTTCTCCAATTTTTGCAACAATTCTCGAGTACATCAAAAAATCGTACTCATGTACAGTCTCGGCGAGTAATTTTGTTCCGACCCAATTTATAGCGCACAGATCGGAGCTAGTATCTTGTAAAGATAATATTCCTTCTAAAAGCTGTACTCCAGATATATTCTCTTTAGTAGTCAAGTCAAAGAATTTTTTCACCAGTGTAACCACACCTTCATCGATCAGGGAGAGATAAGATTCGAAAGATAGGATAAAATTCCGAAAGTCTGTCGGTATGCTTGTAAAAATTGTTTTTTTAAATATAACTGCTAGGGAAATGATATCATCTAAAATCAATTTTAATGTATCTCTATCACCAATATAGGGTTTGTATAATGCTGATAATAGTGAAATAGATTTGAATAGAGCATTTGGGGATAAATCGAAAGATGCCAGTCTCGATATGTATCTAATGGTGAGAAGATGTGTTGAAGTGTATTCTACACTCTGATTTTGTATCAGCATTGGAAGAATGATATCATAAAGCTGTTCAGATACTTGTTGAAATACTGGTGGTGGTAGTACCGCAATGTCGCCTTCATGAATACCCTCCGAAGCAATCACTTTAATAGGATGTAAGCCTCGGTAGGATTCATCATCAGCATGGCGTCCTACTACAACGAGAAGAATCATAATACACTGAGTCATTATTTCATGCCTATTCGGATTTGTTGTTCTAACGTCAAGTAATAAATTAAACACTGGCTTCCATAGATGGGCTAGTAAATATGACACTGATTCATGGTTTCCTTGTTGATGAGACATTGCGCACGTTGAAAAGACGTAATCATTGATAAGGTATTTAACACCTTTTAATGTAGTATCTTGTTCGATATCATTTATCACTGTTTTGATTGGTTTTATTAGAAAAGTTGATAAAGCAATCAATTCATGACTTTCTAAGTATTTATTGTTATTGCTTATGCAAAATACCAAAATACGCCATACTTTCAGCGATAATAGTCGAGCTTTAGCGGATTTCACTTCTAAACATTCGATATTCAAGTCAATCCATTTTTTCCCTTCATCAGTGAGTAAAAATGTAATTCTCTTTTTATTATTAAATAACAAGCCCATTAAAGCTAACCACAGATCCATAGCAAGTTTGTATTCTTTCTTTTCCTGAATTATATGGTGGATGTGTGCCCTCAAAAGATAACTGACATTTACTTCGGAGATTTTATGCTCTTCATCATTAGTTGAGTGAGAGAAAAATGATTTATGATGAATTGATGGTAAAATATCGGTTGCCTTCGCACTCTGAAGACATTCAAAGACTTTCTCGTGCCCTGCTGGATGGTCTATACATCTCTTAAGTAATTCTAACAGCACGGAGATAGCAGCAAAACCAATTTTTGTTGAAAATTGATCATTTGAAAAAAGAATTCTACAAATCACTTCTTGTGGTAGCCATGTTGGGATTCTAGCAACCATTTTTTTAGGAAATTTCACTAGAAATTGCTTGATCATCATCAATTTTTCGCAAATAATATTGGTGCTTTGTATTTCCTTTATATTAGGCAATATGGCAATAATTTGATCAATTTCTACATCTTCAAGTAGTTGTGTACTGAATTTCTCTTCTCTTAAGAATGTTAGTTGGGTGCTTATCATCATCTTGTTCGAATTTCTATTCTGTAGTACCTCTAAGGACAGCTGAAATATTTTTTTGAACTTTTCTGCTTGATCTCCATTAGTCACTAAGAATTTTATAATTTTGAAACAGCTTAAAATATTTGTGAAAAGTTTCACGATCTGGACATATAATCGGATACTGAATGGATCCTTTTTACTATCATTTGCAGTAAGTCGTGTTTGCTCTTCTTCTAAATGGGGAATACATATGTCACTTATTTGGGCTATGTTCTCAATTAAACATAAAATTTTTCTTTCATTAACTTCGCCAGCACCTTTCAATGCTCCATTAGAGAGAACATTGTTTAGAGAAGCATATATTTCGAATTTCTTTTCAGCATATTCTTCTTGGTTACTCATAGATAAAATCTTAATACCACCATTTACCAATCTAGTGAACTCTTGGACGTTTTGTGGATTCATTATATTATGGATTTCACCGCTAACCCAAAACCTCAAATCCTCTGGACCAATATTAGAATCTCTAGGTGGCTGAAGAGACACTATATTTCCTTGATTTTGTAAAGATAGGGTAGGGGAACCTCCGTAGGGTTCGCGTTTAACACTAGCTTTTGTATTATTTCTCAGTATGGATTTCTTAGGTTTAGAAAGAGGGGAGTGTCTTGGTGAAGAATTGTTACTTTTAATTTCAGAGTCATCACCTACATAGTCAGAAAAGGCCACAGACTTAGAGGAAGGAGAATCGGTAGTGGTTTCGGACTGGCTCAAATTTGGTCGTATCTCCGATACAGATGCAGAGTATTCTGCCTCAGAAGGTTGTGATGCCAATTCGGTTACTGAAAATACTCTTCTTCTCTTTATCTGGGAATCAACTGAATTGCCGCTAGTTCTCCTAGTCCTTCTTCTCGGTGTAGGAGACATGGCAACATCGTCTTCCTGTTGGGAAACATCTCCTCGTGATTCCATAGTTGTATCCGGGCTGCTAACTATCCTTTCTCTTCTCAATAGGTTCTCTAATTCTGCGTTCTTATTTGGGTTAGGTGATTTGGCGGATTTGTTTTTCTCATTCATATGTTTATCCAACAAATCAAGGGCACGCGATTTACCTTTTTTATCCTTTCCTAGAAACATTGAATGAAATAAAGTTGGGAGGTATTATTAAATCAAATAACTAGATAATGGTGTTTGTTTTTTGTTTTTTGATGTTGTTGATGTTTCTTCGTTACTATTGGATCAAAATAATATTATAAGTCCCTAAAATCAAAGACAGTATCTTGCTCCAAATTTCTAAATTCTTATTGTATAGCAATAAATTAGAGATATTATACTGAAATTGTATTAGAATTGTACTTCTTATGGTATTAAGGCAGCAGTGATCAAAAAAAGCGGTTCTTGTACTTCAAAAATAAGTATTTTCCGTTCTGACTTTTTCTCCCTTTTGATTTTTAAGCCAAGATTGACAGTTCTAATTATTTGAAACTATAATTCTGGCTTGGAAATCGTATCTGCCATTGTCTAAGAAGTTAATTTCTGTTTAAATTCAAAACACAATACCCAGCCATCGCGAAATCCCACATTGCTTCGGGCGGATCGCGAATGCTAACGTTTTTTTTTAATTTGACACCAAAAGTGGTCACGTGAAATTTGATATGAAATATTGGCGATTTGTATGCATTATATTGGTCATTTATATGCGATATATTGGTATCTCATAGGTTCCGTTATTGATGCAATATATAAGTTTTGAATGCTATGATGTATAGAGAATATTTTATAGAGAGTGTGTAAGAGGGGGGATGAAAATGCAAATAGAAGGCAAGAAATATCAATCATACCTGCTGTTCACTCGTGATATCTCTCTGCATAGTAGATGCCAGTCAGTTCTGCTTTGTCCCTGGGATAATAGAAGTTGCGGGTTAGTGGATTCAGCCCATTTCTCTAGTTCGTACATGAACATCAGGTGCGGTTGAATGATGATGTTTAATCTACGGACACGGACATACAAGTATGCTCTTAGTACGTCGACGTTTAGTCTCTTCATACACTCGGCAATACAAACAGTAGCTGATCTCGATACACCTACCATGCAATGCACCAAAATCTTTCCCCCTTTTTCGTAACACGAGTCGATGAACTCCAGCGAGTGGTTCAGTTGGGTCATGATTGGGTCCATACCGTTGTCTTCCAAGTTTTGAATCCAGCAAATCTGGAAGCCGTCTTTCTCTACTATCTTGGCATCTGATCTGCAAAGTGGCTTCGTCTGCTTGACCTCGTTGCTAAATACCCATGACAATTTCTCACCCACAGATAAAATGTGCGTGATACCCAATTTCTTTAGCAATTCCGGCCTCTCTGCATGTTCTAAAGATCCCAAATATAGATGGTCCAGTATCTGTGATGGAAGAGGGCCCTTTAAGTTTGTGAAATTTGATGAAGGCGGTAACTTGAACAAGAAAATATTGCTGAACATCTCTGATGTAATTGTGAGACGTAAAAGTTCTTTTTTCTCCCCAGTAAGTCTATATTTCTTGACTGAATCCTCATATTTATTGGCGTTTGATTCTCTAGCGGGGCTGAACTCTCTTAGCAGTGATTGCAAGTGGCCCAGGATCTGCAGATCAACGTGAAACAAGAAGAAAGGTCTTCCGTATTGTTTATGCAGTCTTAACAGCACATCTTCCAACGGAAGGTCCCACAAAAATATTAAATACGATATCAACAAGATGGATGTCTCAGTATATCCGTCAGTACAATACAAGAGAGTATTATAGTTTGTAGCCTTGTATACTTGGTACATTAAATAACATGTGTTCAAGAGCACTTCAACGGAGGATATATTTAGTTGTCCCAATGCAATGCTACCACTAGATGGGAATTCCAGTATATGGCTATCCTTTAAATCGAATGGACTCTCAGTGGCTTGGAAATCCAGGATGGAAATTAAAGTCGACTCCAATTTCTCAAAGCTTGGTAATACAGAAGCCTCATTGCACTTAACAAAGAGTATCCAATGGTTGTTAATATCCGGTAGGCGGCACAGTCGACTTATGTTTAGTTCTTTACTTTCGTTATAATCAACGTTTTCTATTGTTACAATTGTCCTGTGTATAGATGGTAGATCTTCTGAGGTCCTTGGGAAAGGTGGAAGCTTATTCATCCCTTGCAATGCCAATTGTTTCCGGTAATTGACGTTGTCTAGGTTGTTGCCTACCCAAATAGCACCGTCTATGTTGCTGGCCGAGGTGAAAGTGGATAGTTCACAGTTTTCGTGGTATTTCAAGTCACTGTCCCAGCTATTAAACTTCAAAAGATCATAAGAAGAGACCAACTGACTTTGTCGCGACTCGTTCTCTGATTGTACCACTTCACCTATGTGTTGCAGAGGTACCACAAGTAACTCGCGTGGTAACTCCATGAAATTTTTAAATGCAATATACTTAATCTTTTGTTCATAGTTTTTCTCATTGGTGTCAATAAGTTCATCCAGATGGATGTGTTCCGTATGATGCTGTAATGCAATTTTGATAATTTGAGTAAATAGCGAACAAGTCTTGCATTGCAGGTGGTCAACACCATTCTCGAAATGCAGACAGTATACAATTACATGCTCGGCGATCTCCATCATCTTAGCGCACTGGAGATCGAACCGCCGCAGCGGGTTAATGTTCTGTTCATTGGGCCGCCTCATCTCCGATGTGTCACTCGGTAAACTCGCACTGTGCAAGCGGTTCATCACTCGGTTTCTCATCCTCTTCAAATGGAACTGCGAGTACGCAGCAGCATCAGTCTTCAAAAAGGGCAATATGCCGTTACTCTTACAAACACTGATCATTGGCGGCGTCAAACCTATGTCAAGACCTAAAAGCTCAGTCTCCAGCGATATATCTCCTGCGGACATGTCTGTAACGTTCGGCCACGGTATGAAAACATCAGTAAGGTCCATAGTACCCCGCAGCATCGCAATATTGTCAATAACTTTGTTCCGAGTGATCTTAGACCGCAGTAAACACACAGATCGCGGATATGAGGGACTCCGAGACGTAACATAGAACTCATGCGCCCACGGAAACATCTCACTACACCCTGGAAGCACATTGTTTCGATGCCAGTCCACCAGCGCACATGCATCTCCGGGACTCAACCTCTCATCCATCTCAGCTTCTTTTCTAGTTAATTTTTTCTTCCTTTTATTGGGGGCAATAGGTATTTATCAAGCAAGTAACCAGCACCTCAAATAGCTCTGGTCTGTTGCCGTTTTTACGTAAGCGTTGGTCCTGTAGTGGTTGCCCTTAGGCTGTTTTTGCCCTTTTTCCTCAATTTTTTTTTTTTAAAAGGCGAAAATCCCAAAAATGCTGAGAGATCTCATCGAGATCCCAACCGTTGAAGCAACTTTAAAGCTGAGTCTCCCAGTTTAGAACCGCGTGAGAGGTTTGAGAAGCTATTTTTATTAATCAGGATAAAGCACGAACACAAGAATTATGACTATGGATGCGGAGTATGTGCAAGCGCAGTTGAAGGAGAGGGGTCCGCGGCTACCGCTCTCGAAGGTGAAGCGTATTGGCAAAGTGGACCAGGAGAGCATGGTCACGTCTAACATGGGGTATGTGGCCGTGGCGTTTGCTGCCGAGTACTTTGTGCAGACGTTTGTGGAGCAGGCGCTGTTGAACTCGCAGCTGAACAAGCGCAAGAAGAAGGCTAACGCGTCGCGGTTGACTTACGACGACCTGCTGGAGTGTGTGCGGAACAGAGACGACTTCGTGTTTCTTGAGGATGTTATAAGACGTAAACCAGCGGAAGTGACGCGTAAAACTAAGGGCATACCTGAAGATGTAGAGGAGGAACTGCAAGAAGAAGTACAAGAAGAGGAACTGCAAGAAGAAGCACAGGACAAGCAGGAAATGCAAGAAGATGAGCAGGAAATGCATGGAGAAGGGGTACAAAAGGTACAAAAGGATAGGCTTTCAAAAGTAAATGTTAAGAAGGCGTCGGACTCTGCTAGGTCGGTTCTTTCTGCGTTCAAGTACGGTGCTACCGAGGAGGATACAGTAATGAAAGATGTAGCAGAGGAACAAGAAGGAGACCAAGATAAGGAGGACCAAGATGTGGACATAATAGATGAGGACGAAGATGAGGAAGAGATTGACCCGGAAGTTCAAACCCAGCTGGAAGAAGTGGCCAAAATGGACGTTGTTGAGGATCTAGAAGGGAATGAAAACAATGATACCGATTACGATGAAGATGTACAAGAGGAAGTGGAGGACGTAGACTATTCAAGACGCTAGGATGTTCAGTTTTTTGTTTTTGGGCTATTGCCAATTTGGTGATGTCATATATAACGACATATAACGATTTTTTTTTTCTTTGCCATTTTTTTTTTTTTTGCTGTTTGGATGAAAAATTGGTGAAAAAATAATAAAAATATATTGAAATAGTGTGTGAATTGGGATTAAACTAGGTGAAGTTTGGGTAATATAGCTGTAGGAAAGGGTTTTAAGCGACAAAGAAAGCGTGAACGATGTCTAAGAAGCAGGATTATATTGCGAAGATCAAATACCAGAACAATCTGCCGGCTCCTTTATTGCCTCCAAAGTTGATGGAGGTACCAGAGAGACTAGAAGAGAACGTTGACTCACCACAATTGATTGACTCTCTGTACACAAAGACCAATGTGACGCCATTGATTAAGATTGACAATGACTTGGGTATGCCATTGGATTTGATGAAGATTCCCGGTTTGTTAAATCGTCAAGATACCAAATACCTATATGCGGTGGACAACACTGTGAAGTTACACCCAGATGACCGTGTTCTCTTGCGTGACCCAAGAATGGATAGAGTCGCTACTACCGATATGTCTAAGGTTACGTTTTTGAGAAGAACCGAGTATGTCTCGTCATCTATTATTCAAGCTGACAGTAGTAAGAAGCGTACAGGTATGATAAATAAGAGGTTGAGAGAAAATGAAGATGACTTATTGAGTCCATCTCAAATTGTAGAAAAGGTCGAGAGTACATTTGAGACTATATCTAAGGATTTGAGCAAGCTACAACACCCAGTAAAGAAGAAGTTAAAGGCTGTAAAGACATGGAGTCTACTGCCAGATACTGCCTCTATGGATCAAAACTATTTCACATTAAGGTTGGTTGGTAGTGCCGTATTGGACAAGCAAGAAAGGAAAAAACTGGCTGTCTCTACAGCAATCTTTAGACCTGTTGAATTGGAGGAAGATGAGTGGATATCGATGTACACTACAGACGTAAGGGACTCTGAGAACTTAGAAAAGGATATGGAAAGAAATCTAGAAGAGCAAGTTAATGCAGATGATATTGTGGATAAGAACTATAAATTCAAGAGATTCAGAGATTTCGACATGAAGCACGTTAAACAAGCCCAAGAGGGTTTGGCAACACAGTCGAGTCCTGACAGCTTCAATGAACTTGCAATTGTTCTAAATGATGAAAGGGGAGTCGCGTTTTATAAACCTTTGCGTTCTAGAATAGAATTGAGACGTAGGCGGGTTGCTGATGCTATTAGACCTATTGTTCGTGAACATAATATTGATCAATTAAATATAACGCTCAGAAACGCTACTCCAAAGGAAGCTAACGTAAGAGATCACTTAAGAATGAAATATGATCCTATCAATTTTGCTGCCGTGGATGAAGAAGAACTAGAAGAAAACTCAGCTGATGATACAGGGAAGCCTGAAGAGGCATCTCAATCTTTGGAGCAAGAAGATGAAAAGGTGGATGAACAAACGGAAAATAACGAGAATGTAAAGACTGGTTCTGAAGATGAAAATAATTGATCGTTATTAATATATTTAAATATGTAAATCTTGTTAATTTTACTTACAACTAATGTAAATTTTTGTGCTTTTACGAATCTTTTTTCTATTATTAGATATAATTTAGTTTCATTATTCAATGTAATATATTTGCACAAAAGCCAATTTTCTTTAGTAATATGCCTAGTAAAGCCGATATCCATGATACTGAAGTAATTGATAATAGAATGATTATTAGTAAATATAAAATATATAAAATTATCAGTAGTAGTATATTATTGGTCCTGAATGTGGCAAAAATAATAAATGCAGCATAAGTTTTAAAAATCATAAAACTATTAATTAGAGTAGCATTAAGTTTTATGATATTAAGAACAATCATTATTTTTTTATAATGATTGCACCTGACTGCCATCCGCCTGCGGTGACAGCAACACATGTATAATCTTCAGATAGATTTACCTTTCTTGGCCTGTTAATAGCAATGTTTCTCATCGCTCCTAACCAAGACTGTCTACCGTCAGTAGATTCTAAGATAGAACGTCCAAGACCTAAGCATCCACATGACTGGCTTTCAATACCCCATGTGTATATGTTACCCTTCTGAGTCAATGCCAAAGTGTGATAGTCACCACTGGCCACTGAGATAATGTGTTCATCTGGATCATCTAGTTCTAAGATACGGAAGGAGTCCAGCTCTAGTTCTCCATTAGTAGCATGTATACAGTAACAGTTTTTCTGACTATCAAAGACAACTAGAGATGCGAAACACGCAATTAGCTTGCTCAATTTCCCAGAAACTGGAAGATTGATTTCCTTTGTAACACCATTTGAGTACTCGTACAAAGTAGATCCTTCCTTGGTGATAAAGTACACTTTCTTACCTTGAGTACAGGAGAAATCTACAACTTTCTTGTCACCATTCAATGCGCCTGTGTGTGGGATAACTTCGAAATGTGCCTTGGCCGAACTATCGTTTTTCTTTAGGGCATCCCTAGTTTTCCAAACAACCAAACCGACTGAATAAATGTAAACACAATTAAAGTCCCAGCCACTATCAATTTTTAATATAGGTCTCTCTTTCTCATCATGGAGAAAATCAAAATCTATTCTCACACCAGCTTCAGTTTCTGGGTTGTCCCATGAATAGAGTCTATTTTTGTCATCAAGTGCAAGAATGTGGCTTCTACCTGATGTAACTGCAATGAATTTGTTGGTGTCTAGCATATCAGAACTGATGTCAAGGTTAGATACTAATCCATTGTCATCAACCAAGTTATTTAATTTGAATGTATCAATTGTCAATAATCTTCTGACGTGATCATTACCTGGTACACTTTGATTAAACACATTTTCCAATTTTTGTAGTTGTTCGTAAATGTCATTATGAGGGCCTGAGGATGGGATCATGAAATTGGTGTTAAATCCACTACTGTAACTGGCACGGCGTGGGAATGTTCCGGTAATATTTATAGGAGTTGGACCATGATTGTCCATCGAGGTATAAGATCTTTCTAAAGCCCTTGTTAGTTCTCTGAATGGGTTGTAGTCGTGTTCACCAGGACGTGTGGATGGTCCTCTATGGCCACCACTAAAACTCGACCCAGTATTGAAAAGTTTCCCTGATTTCGTCAATATTTGAAAAGCAAAACCACCACAAGCAATTTGGGACATTGCCTTATCATCCGTGGACCAGGATTGCGTGCCATCTTCTCCTTCACACCATGGCACTTTGGTAGGAGTATTAACACCAACCTTCAGCCTAGCTGACCCGTTTAAGTGGTCAGATTCCAAAAATTGATTAGAGGAAACGGTATACCCTAGCCGGGCATGTTTCAAACAGCCCCAAGTGTATACAGCAGCATCATTTTCCCGTATCCTGTATCGCTCATGCCAGTCTAGTTCCGGAAACGCATTTGTCATGATAACTTGACCGCACGTCTTGAAATCGACAGTATTCTCAGACTGAAACGGTTCTGCACTAGTGTACCTAGGAATAAACGCCTTTAGGAACAGATCATTCCAGAGGGTCATAGAATTGTCATAATCTAAAAGATTGTGGTAGTAACGGTTCGTGTACGACAAATTTTTGATATCAGCAGGTTCCAGGTAAGGTAACGTGGACTGGACAATATCTGGAAGCAATAAATCTAACTTTTCCTGCTGAAGTTTGTTATCCATCAAGCGATCAGCACCATTTCTGGGTGTAGCATCAGCCTCATCAGCTCGGTTACTATATGACAGAGCAGACATTTTTCTTGTCAGATTTTAGTTAAGCTTAATATGTATAGAAATATCCAAATGTATATATTGTTAAAACTTTTAACTTCTTTTGAAACATGTAATTAAACTTTTTGAAGAAAAGTGTAAGTCATTTACAAATAAAAAAAAATGAAAAAAAATCTGGGGTAGAAAAACCCAAAGTTCCTAGGAAAAGGCTCAGATTGACAGTTTCGCCATAGCAACAAACACAGTGAACCTTTTGGTGGCCAACAGAGAAGTCAGGAGGGATGCCCCTTGCTAGAGACTTGAAGGAGGGAATGGATTCGGGTAAATAAGGAAAACTAGACCCATGTTGACATGTACGGAGTAGTTGGCGTGATGGCTGATGATATGTAAATACTTACAATCTATTTAGGACACTGCCTAAGATTTCGGCCATCATGGTCCAGTTCTTAATGCGCAGGTTCTCATTGTTCAAGTGGGCGTTGTCGGTCGATTGGCCACACGGGATTTGGACTGCTGGTGCCTCGAAGATATGCTCTAGTGTGCTGAGACATGGGATGGAACCACCTTCTCTTACAAACAATGGTTCTTTTTCCCATGCTAGAGCCATCTCCTCTCTTAATACACTGTATGCGTGGTTGTTTGGGTCACCCAGCCATGGTGCAGCTTCGTTTAACAACTCGATCTTCAAATGATTTTCTGTGTTCAACTTCTTGAAATTCTCGTTGATAAACTCGAACAGGTCTTCTCTTATCTTTTCCACGGTTTGACCAGGGACCAGTCTGATTGATATGCCAATGCTTGCGGTCTTTGGAATCACTGTAACGTTACCTGGGCCACTAATCTTCATGGATGTGATGGAGAGAGAAGGTTTGGCCCAGTTTGTTACCAGGTCATCAGCAGTCGTGCCACTGTTGATATCTGCAATTTCTATAATCTTTTTGAATCTATCATACTCATCGCTTTCTAGTTCTTTGACGGTTGTGTAGAAATTTGGGATTAGTACTTTACCGTTAGAGTCTTGTAGTTTTGAAATGACATTGATCAAATCTGCAGTAGGTTCTCTATGCACACCACCATCCACACCTGAATGTCTATCAGGAGCGTCACTTGTGATACTTACTTTCACATTGATAACTCCTCTCAAACCATAATTCAAACATGGGTTGGTTTCGTCCACCCAAGTAGAGTTACTTAACAATATCCAGTCAATTTTAGAATTCACCATTCTTTTGAAATCCCTGCAGACTTGGGCAAATCCAGGTGATCCACATTCTTCATTACCTTCAACCAAAAACACAACATCGTTTTCCAGTTTTTCCATTCTAGATAAATTCGTAACACTGTAAATAGCACTAACAAGTGGACCTTTGTTATCTGTGACACCACGCCCCTTCATATAACCGTTCTCACAGGTCAGTGAAAATGGGTCAGTCTGCCAATTTTGTGGATCACCTGCAGCAATAACATCATAGTGACCATACCATAGTAATGTTTTCTTATTTGGATTGACCTTACTAGCCTTAAAACGAGCAGTTACAATTGGACTACCACCATCGTGAGCCGGAAGCAATTGGCAGTCAATAGCACCCAGTTTTGAAAATAATTGTTGGAGATACGTAGCACATCTTCTTAAAGCCATTTGATGTGTTGCAGTCTTACTCTGAGAAACTGTTCTGAATTGGATAAGATCTTTCAAGGTATCAAGCATTTCTTCATTATTAAGTGCTGTTGTAGAGTTGGATTTGGTTGAGTAGTAAGAAATATCAGATGACGTTGACGTTAATAAAGGTGATCTTATAGAAGGTCCATTTTCAACTAAAGGAGAAACATCCCACAGGGTTAAGGAGCCATCGTTACCACCTGCCAGAAGATTAATTGCGAGGCTATGACTTGTGCTTGTCTTTTCGAATATCTCGGAGCTTAGAATTTTTCCTTGGTTTGGATTCCAGTGGATTGCTTGGTTTTCATATATCATGTGTATCCCTGATTCATCTATAGCAAAGATATGATCGTGGTACACTGAAATGGAAGTGATATCTTCTTCGTTCTTTGTTTTTAGAGTCGAAACCAATTGTTTGGTACTCAAATCCCAGATATTTATAACACCTTCACTAAGACCGGTATACAAAAACGGGAATTCTACGGCTTGTGAAATGACACTGTCTTTGTTGTCTAATTCAATATCAAGTGGACGCAATTCAACGGATTTTTTAGACCCACTAAACCTCCAAATCTTATTAACCCCATCACCACTTGCAGAAACAATGTATTCTACAGAACCTTTGCCCGTTGTACTATTGTCAAAAAAAATGGAGAACTTGTCATCTAGTTTCAGCAATGAATATATGAAACCATTATGCGCATATGGGATGATGTTTTCAGATGGAATCTCCAAGATAACATTTTTGGAGGATTCATTGTTTTCGTCACTTGATTCAACACCACTATCCTCGTATCTCAGTTTTGCATTTCTACCTGTACCATTTGGACCATTAGAATCGAAAAACTTGTCATATCTTCTGTGAGGCAATTTATCTATATCAGTGAATGAGCTCTCGTTCGCAGCGTGTATACGTTCGAATATATTCTCCAGGAATAGTAGACTTGCATTTTGGCACCCAAAGACAATAGTGTCGAGAGCATCCAGATACTTTACAGAGAAAATATCTCCGATGTCAGTCACTGAATAGATTGTTGCGACTTCTTCAAGATTTACATATTTATGCGATTTGGTAGTACTCACATTCCAAACTCTAATCAATGAATCAGCACCCGCGGAAAACAAGTAGTCCTCATTATGACTCTTCGCTAAACACAGAACACTCGACCTTGTATTATCTTCGCTAACGTCCCCTAATTTGATAGTGCTGATCAAGTTATATGCCGGCAAATCAAATATTAAGATCTTGGAGTCCTGAGTACCTGCAAACAGCAGACGTTTCTGTGGAAAGGGCAGGATTGATAGGATGGAGTATGTATGCGACCATTTGTGAATCAACTCCGATCCAGACATTGTTCGGTAATATTAAAGACTTCTGCTTTCTAAATTGAAAAACAACCAACGTTAAGAATCAACACAACTCCGAATTTTAGTTCCTAATCAATTGTAACTTACCGATGTGGTGTTCTTTTTTGGTCCATTTTGACTAAAATGCTGAAATAGTCACACTTTTGAATTATTTTTTTTTTTCAGTGAGCCCGTTACGTTGCTTGCTGAAAAAAAAATTAATGAAGATTGAAAAAGAGTGCAATCCCTTTTGATGAAATTTACTTATTGAGGTCAAACCAAGGCTAAAACTCTACAGTAATTACATTTTAATGTTGAAACCTACAAACGTTAATCTTTTCCAGGCCACGAAGGCCAGCTTTTTGACTCGTCCATGGGTCAAATACCGTGACGGTACGTTGTTCTACGGTGAATCCAAGGCCGGTAACAAGAGGACGCCATTGACAACCAAGCAAGGTAATAAGAACATGTACAAGGGTACTAGATCTTCTGGTATTGGTAGACACACCAACAGAGGTGGGTATATAATCGAGTGGAAGAAAGTTCGTACATTTGTAACGCCGAAAGACTATAATTTCGACCTAAAACCACTGGTTAGCCACAATGTTCCTGAATTAAAGCACCATTTCAAAGGATATAAAGGAGGTGCTATGGATATGCAACTATACATGGACAAATTAAAGGAATATGTGTTTAAAGGAAAACTACAAAGTGAGGCCACCGATGTCGATTGTTATTTGGAGAGAGGGTGAAAACTGTACATAAATATATATTATTCTAGAAAAAAAAATACGTGTAAATAAATAATAATCATAACTCTCTGTTATTTTCTGTATACAAAGTATTAATGAATGGAAGAACGTAACTGCATATTAATTATGTAATTTTTAATGCTATTTTTCTTTGATACAATAACGATTTTTTATAAAAGTCCATAAAACGAATGGGACTGATTTGAGTAGAATACAATAAATGGTGTTTTCTCATTATCACGAAAAAATAAATTGAAGACAATAAAAATTCATAGAGTTCGTAAATTGTAGAAAGGAATGAAAGAGAAAAAAGAGACGATGTCAATTTTTTTATTTTTTAATGTTCCTTTTTTTTTATATTTACATACCGGCTGGGGCACCCAAAAATTGGCCAAGGGCACTACCACCACCACTTTGTTGGTATTCAAGAGTAACTAGTTCCAGGATGGAGAAAGCACCAGCGGCACCGACAACAATACCAGCACCCTTACCCTTCAAACCTAGCAACTCACCACAGACAGTAATCAAAGCTAGGATAGCAGCACCAGTTCTGGCGGCGACTGGGATGACCTTGTTCAATTCCTTGGCAATGGATTGTTCTCTACGACCACTCAAAGTAACACCTTGTTCCTTGAACTCAGCGGCGATGTCTTGAGCAGAGGAACCGGAGATAGCTTGCCATTTGCTTGCAAACCAGACACCAGTAACGACCATAAACAAAGTGTAAGTAATGATGGTCAATGGTTGTTCAGTGAGGTTGCTAATCAAAGATCTTGGAGGAGTCAACAAGGACAATGGGAAAGTTGGAACAGCAAGCAAGTTGTTGATCATTTCGTAGTGACCGAAAACCTTACAGATGATGCTCTCAACGTTGTTCTTGGCTACCAATTGGATCAAAGTGAAGGCACCAATGTGGATGTAGAACAAGATGACATAAGAGAATAGAACTGACAAGGAACCGACGTATAGAAGACGAATTGGGAAGATGTTGTTCATACCACGAGCTCTAGTGGATCTGATTGGCATTTCCAAAACGACGTTTTGCAAGTAACAGACAACAGCAGCGATGGCAACAACGATGACGGTAGTGGTCAAGTTTGGCAAGTAGTCTCTGTTGAAAGAAGAGATGATACCTTCAATCAAAGTCTTGTGCTTAGCTCTGAAACTTTGGATCAAGTTAATCAAAGAACCTTGTGGTTCAGTGTTGTTGTTTTCGTCGACAGTAATTTGAGAAACACCGAAAGTGTCAGACACCAAGTTGGTAGCAATGGCCATGGTGTTGATAACCATGGTACCGGATGCAAAACCGAAACCCTTGTCAATGACTTCACAAATAAGGGTGGTAACGAAACCGGTACCACACAATTGCAAGTTTAGCAAACCAATTTGGACAACAGACAAGTTAGCACCGTAGTAGCCGGAGAAGATGAAGATGTTGGCCAAGACGAAGTATTGGAACATAGCAAACAACTTGATCAAAGTTTGGAAAAGTTCTCTGTCTTGTTGAACCTTGAAGTTAACCTTAATGACCTTCAAACCAGCAAGCAATTGCATGATCAAAGCACTGGAGATGTTAGGGAAGACACCAAATTCCAACAAAGTCTTTGGTTCAGCAGCGAAAACACCACGCAAAAAGTACAATGGGTCGTTGACTTGTTGTTCTTGGGCATCAGCAACCTTTGGCAAACCCACTAGTTGGAATTGAGCAAAAAGGTATATCAACGCAGAGAAAATGGTGTACACAACCTTGTCATCAAAGCCAACCTTTTCAAAAGGAACTTCAACTTCAGGAAGCAGTGGCAAGAAAGTTCTTGCTAGGTCAATTAAACGGAAACCCATAATTATCTTTATTTTATTATTAACAAATTGAATAGAAAGGACTGAAAAAAAAAATTACAAAAGGAAACAATTAGATTTTTTTTTCAATTATTATTAAAAAGTTGTTTGGTATTGTTTCTTTCTTTTGCTTTCTTTTTTTTTTTAATTTTTGGTTATTTCCAATTAAAAAAAAAAATAAATTAAAACTTCTCAATATCTATTATACTTTTTTTTTCAGTTCCTTTTCGAAATAGAATAATAGTTTAGTCAATATTCAAGTTTTAATTACTTGCAATCGTTTATTTTCCCTCTTTGCAGCTGCCAAAATTTTGAAAAAAAAAAAATTAAAGAAAAAAAAAAAATTTGGGAGAAATAACAAAGGCAAAATAATTATGCGTTGATGGTGATATAGCATGTGACAGTAGGAGGACACCACAAAAACCATTATATACATATAAATATAAATATATGTATGTGTGTGTATGTGAGTCTCACATATATAAAAAAAGAGTCCTGATAAACTGTATTATTTTGAGCTTATTGATTGATCACAAATAAAGAAAGAAAAAAAAAAGCAAGAGTAAAAAATGGACTTCTTTACAAGGTTATTCAAGAGGAAGAAGGAGGAACCCGAGTGCGATATCGACTCGGTAGAGATGGCCAGTGTCATGTCGACCCGCCAGAGACCAGCTACCAGGGGTAGAGCTCAATCTGTGCCCCACGTCCCATCCAAGGACTCTGACAACGAATGTTACAACGATAAACTTCACCGCACTCTGAAGAAATCCACGAGACGCAAGTACAAGCGCAGACGTAAAACCAGACGTACATGAAGAACAAAATACTACAAGCAAGATCATATAACAAAAAAAAGAAAGATGTAAATCCTCTTTTTTTGGTAAGGATTTTCATTATATCTTCGAAGAAAAAAGGGTATAGAAATTAAAAAAAAATTAAGATCACCATTTTGTGCGGAAGTTTCTACGAATACGTGTCCATTTTTTTTTTTAAGGTGTGCCGTTGTACACATCTTTCTTAACCAGGAACCGATTCTTCTGCCTCTCGCGCGTACTCTTCTACCCCCTCTCTCTCTCTACCCTCTCTCTACGCTCTCTCCCCCTCTCCCTCCCCCCGGAGAAAGTGTGGGACAGAAACAAAACCCTCCTCGAGAACCAGGGTGGCTGTCTTTTTTTTTCCTTCTGTTTTGGTTTTGTCAGATCTTGACACATATAAATATAAAGGTTGATAGAGTGGGAATTCCTAACTTGTGTTTCCCTTTTTTTTTTAAGCAATTGCTGTTAGAAACCACCGCAATTGCCGTATAAGTATAATAATACTAAAAAAAAGAATGAGTGGAGAGACAGTGTACGTACGCGGAGAAGGCACCGTAGTCAGACTGACTCAGGTGGTTGCCGGGGAACTGAGAGATCTCGAGGACTATTTCGGCGACCTGCAGGAAACACGCATGGTGGAGCTGCGGTGCAGTGAGACTCTAGCTGACAATCTAAAAATAGAAGTAAACAACAGCCACAACGACAAAAGGAGGACCGTGCCGTTCTACATTGTGGAGTACGACGACGCAGGGGACGAGTTCTGCGTGTGGCGGTCCGATGGGAAGTGGGGGCTCGGAGAAGAGGTCGTGCAGGCGTGGTGCGAGACGCTGTGCAGCCGAGTCGAAGAAGGCGGGAAGGCTGTAGCCGCCCCGGACTGGCGGCACTGCGAGAAGATCGCCGCGAAAGTCAGGGGACATCCGCGGCAAGCAGTGATCGAGTCCTGTCTTGACAGGTATCGCATAGACTGGGCCGCAGTGGACTGCAGCGTGTTCTGGTCTATCCTGAGCAAGCAAGGTGGCAATGGCAATGGCGATGGCGATGACGAAGAGTTCGGGAACCTTGTTCTGCTGGCGCTTCTGAAGACGGAACTGGCCAGGAACAAGCAAGCCGTACGGGCCCAATTGAGGCGGTTCTGCCACTGCCACGTGGCACAGTCGCGGAAGCAGAGCCGCAAGGGCTCGCTTGAGAGCATCTCTGAGATCTCCGAGGACGCGGAAACTGCCACCGGTGGAGATGACTCCCTCTCCTCGTCGCGGATGCAGTCGTTGTCTCCTAGCTACACGCCGTCCGCAATGCCAGCGCATGCGCAATCTCCTGTTAATAGCACACCGCCACGGTCAATGGAGGAGTTTGAGATCGATACCTCCAAGCAGATCATGGATAATTTCAACATGTTGTTCAAGCCCATCGTCGAGAACTTCGAGGATGTGTATCTGGACAAGTACTCAAAGCACCCAAGAAGACGCAGAAAGAGCAGACACAGGGTGTCCAAGTAATTTATTTTTTTTTTGCATTAGTCCCCAGTTTTCTTTTAATAACTAATAATAACGAAATACGTAATAAAGAACCCCCCACATATAATAATATTAATATAATATCTAACGAGATCACGAGATCACCGATTTTCTACTTTTTGGGCGATTTTTCCCATTATTGCAAGACCAAAAAAAAACAATACTAAGTAAATAAAGAGTAGATCAAAAAGAAAGAAAAAAAAAAAGGGTGAGGACTATAAAACTAAAGGGAAAAAAGACAATATGTACAAGTTACAAATTGTGCTGGTCCAGCCGCAGACTAGGACGCTGCTTGGTAATGAGTTTGGAGACAATAGCGATGAGCTGAACAGCAATAACAATAATAATGCGAATGCGAATACTACACATATAATACACGACCAGGCACGGAGGTTTCTGCATTTCACCAAGCCTGATAATACGCTGTTGCAATTGGCCGATGAGATAGAGACTAAGTGCGAGAAACTCTACTCTAACTTGAACATGGACAGTTTTGAGATACTGACGTTACAGGACTCGAGTTGTTGTGATCTGGACGCAGAGTATCTGGTGAAGGATGTGTTCGCCCTGGATAACACAGTACACGTGGTGCTCAAGAACGAGCTGGAGTTTGACGACTTGTTGGAAGCGCCCGCCAAAGTTTCTGGTTACAGCAGGAAACGTAAAAGGGTACTAAGTAACAGCTCAGTGGAACCGCAACAGATCCTAATAAACAAAAGAAGTAAACCAAGTCATAATAATAATAACAATAACAATAATAGTATAAACCTGCGAGTCTCTTCACCCTTGGCTAATGAGATTTCTGCGTCACGTGATGAATTTAATTCATCGTCTATTATGATGAATCGTAACATATCCTCTCGAAACAAGCCTTCAGCAGCGGTAATTGGGACGGGACCTGTAGTGAGGTCATTCCTACCGCCACCGGCACAATCCCAATCACCTGCAATTAGAATAAGTTCGGGTATCGGTCTCGAGAACGGCAAACGTATATTGTCCGAAGGTAATAACTTAGACGTGGTATCGAGATCGGAAGTAGTGGATCCTAACAAATCAAGACAGCAATTGCTGGTGCCGGACTCTCCAACTAATTATATTTCAACTCCCAATAGAGTTACATTAAGTGGTCAGCGTGTTATGTCAGAGACTCAACCGGCAAAGTCACTGGTATTTAGCAAACAGAAGATTGGGAATTACATGGGCCATAGTATAGATTTACAACTAGCTGATGACTTGGACTTTGATAATGATCATAATGATAACAATGACTTGAGTTCCAATAATAGTGACAGTGATAGCAGTACCGGCGGTGTTGACCCTCATAAAGTTGAGGCATCTCCTAGTAACAACAGATCCAAAGGTCACAACAACAACAACAACATAAGGAAAACCTCGTTGGAGCTAAGAGTTCAAAGTAAAAAGGGGTCTTCTGCTAATATTCCGATAGTTGAGGATGTCTTGAAAAGAATCGATAATTTTTCTGATACTGAAGATGGCCACAACACCGTGATTGGGCCAACTCGAGGTAGTTCGTTGGCATCTCGTAGATTCGAAGTCGATTATAGTACAAACTCCAATGGTGATAAGGATAGTACACGGAGTATTGCAGGAAGCGAAGGTTATCGCGGAAACACTCGCGGGAAACCGAAAGATATCTTAACTAGATCTATCACAGGTTCATCATCTCAGGAGCCACCACTAGCATCAGTAGGGCCAATAATAGGACATGTAAATAATGGAAGTAATCCAGAAGATTTTATTCCTGAAATCCGAAAGGAAGGCATTGATCATCCATTGCTAGATATCAATGGTTCCACTAAGACTAATATTGCTCTAAATAATAACAGTGGAAGCAACAGAGATGCTGCTGAAAGGTTTCTTTCAGCAACTCCTAAGTTTGAAAAGACACGTACCACCACTGCTCCAACAACTAATGCTCTTAAAAGAACTCCAAAACAGCCAACTGGTAAACAAGAACCAAAAAAAAAAGGTCAACCCGCCAAAAAAGCCAACTCTGAGGAGGATCTACAAGCAATTGTTGACAAGGAGTTTCCACCTGAAATTGAAAGAGCTCCAAGTCCTATTACTCAAGAGATTAAAAAACTTGTGAGTAATCCTTCATCTGCATCTAAAAAGCATTCAGCTTCAGCAACGAAAACCCCTACTAAGAGAAATGAAACACCAGAGAAAGTTACTGAGATGATAAAGATCTATGCTCAGGAGGCAAGAAGTAAGTTAAACAAACCAAACTCAGAATACTCGGCGATGAAAGATAATTTGAGAGACACAATATCATCATTAACATCGACAAGCCCGACCTCAAAATCATCTCCAGGGGTGATTAATCCTCAAACTAGTGAAGCTTTATCAAGTGTGAAGAAGAATTCAAAAACTAAGACAACTCCTTCAAAAAAATTGAGTACTGCTACTACATCTTCTCCAGCTAAGATGTCCGCCATGAAGAAAACTAATGAAACTGAAGTTTCATCTCCAGTGACTTCTTCACCTGAAAAGAAAGGAAGTGATAATAAGACTTCTGCCCCCTCCACAACTGCAACAAGAAAAAAAATTAGTGAACCAACTACTTCTACTTCTTCAGGTTCATCCAACTCTCGAGAGAGGAAAGGGGAACTGACAACTTCTACTCCTTCTACATCGTCACCTCGAAAGAAAAGGAATGATATTTCAACAGCTTCATCTCCACTAAAGAAAAAGAATGCTCTTGAAACATCTTCCATTTCGTCATCTTCGTCTTCTCCATCTCCATCACCTTTACCTCCTACTACGGCTACTTCAACACAAAGTAATAAAAGCCACGCCTCTCCATCAAAAGAGGTGGACATTTCAGAGAGAAATTTTACCCCAATAAAGCTCAAGAGTGCCTCTGCCAAAGGAACTCCAAAGGAACCATCTTCTTCCAAGAAATCGAATAGGGCAGTTAAAAGATCACAATCTAAGAAGCCGTTGCACAACGGTAGCTCTCAAAATAGTTCTACAAAACAGAGTCAGCCATCAAGTAGCCAGCCAGTGCCTTTGGCAAATAGGTATGAGAAAGCAGGCCTCATCAAAAAGGTAAAGCTTGTCAGGGATGAGTCCAGTGATGATTCGTCCTCTGACAATAGTTCGGATGAAGATGGTGGTCGCTCTCTGAAATCGTCACAAATAGCTGGAAATACTACAAACAGTAAAAGCTCAGTGAAATCTAATCCACCTAGTCCAAAGAAAATTACTGAACCAAAAGTGGTAAAGGGTAAAAAACCATTGAGTGAAGAGTTTGTTGAATCATCATCAGATGATGACTGATATAATGATTTGTTTTCATTTGATAATAATAGATAGATTTTAATATATATGGCATTTGATGTTTCCATTTTTTATTGTTTTTTTACAAGTATAATACCAGAATGTTAAATCTGAAAGGCATGCTAAATTAATTACGTTATATTTATTTTGTTTTTACTTTACCAGAAGTTCACATATCAAACTTGTTTAAAGAACAGTGGAATAATTCCAAAATATAAAAAATAAAAAAATTTAAAAAAAAATAATGGTTGCTAAGAGATTCGAACTCTTGCATCTTACGATACCTGAGTGCTCCTACATTGTAATGTAGTAAGTAATTAAACTTGAATCAGGCGCCTTAGACCGCTCGGCCAAACAACCATATTAAATTGTTAAGAAACATTTTATAGTAGATTGCCATCATTACTAAGCTCGAGATTAAAGATCACTTATGTTTTTTAAACTTACAGTTAATTAAAGTCCTTGCAGAGTCATGGATACTGTGCAAATAACCGATCTCTTTTTATATACTAAAATTGGGTATGCTTTTATATTTTAAAAATGACTTTATGTAGAATATTGTCCTCAATCTTAAATGATCAGATACCAGCTTCTTCGTCAGAATCTTCAGTTGGAACACTGGTGTATTTGCCCTTTTTCTTAGGCTTGCTTTTCCTGTTTTTATTGACGCTATTCGTATTTGTACCTTCTAAAGGTGCAGCAGCGGCTGTTGAACCACTGAAATCATCATCATCGGAAATAATGTCTTCATCGATATCAAAATCTTCAGTTTGTAGATCTTCATGATCCAAGTCAAATTCCTCCATTTGGAAGGATCCATTTTCCAGATCATTTGCCCATGTTACTGTTTTGTTAGATCTTCCACTAAATTCATCATTATCTGACAACCTTGGGTGTCTCTTTTTCTTATAATAATCTGCGACAAAAAAAGGTGTTACAACTACAAATACCCCAACGAACATAAAGAAAAGAGCATACATCTTAAATGATGAACTCTCCTCTTCGTCTTCCTCACCTTCTTGTCCTTCATAATATTCATTATCCTCCGTATGACCTTTATTTGGTTTATTCTTATTCTTATCCTCCTCCTCTTCTTCCTCGTCATCACTGTCATTTTCATCATCACTATCGTCATCACTATCTTCTTCATTATCATGTTCGTGTTCAGTTTCTTCTTCCTTGTGACCAGGTCTTGGTTCTTTACCATCGTTGGAAATTTCATTGTGTTCTCCCTTACCTTCATCAACGTCTTCTTCAGTATCATTATCATCATCTCCTTCACGGAGGCTATCTAAATAGCCATCAATGTCACCAGATTTGCTTGAAATTAAGGTATCTTTACCATCTCTTTTCACCAACAAGACGTCATCATAGTACATATCTAAAATACCTCTAGCAATTATAGCTTTTTCATAACTAACCATATGTGATCCATTTGAAATAGAAACGATTGTTAACTGTCTTTCATATTGGACAGTACCAGCAATCTCTTCATTTTCGACCTTAATATCATCACGATAAACCCAATTGAAGTTTTGGACTTCGCTAGTAAAACCTTGAGAGCCATCCCATTTCATTTTCTTGATGGTATCGTCAACACTTCTAGTGTTACAGATCAAATCCTTTTCACCATTAAACAAAATAATTTCCAACCCTGATTCCAGAAGGCTTGGTAATAACTCAACAGAGGGCCTAGTGTCTACACCATCAACTTTAACAGTCTGTCTGCATTCAATCCAGGCTCTTTCATCATTTACGTGTAAGGCCTTTAGGACGTTTTTATTCGTTAGGAATTTTTTCACATATTTAGTGTCAACTGGCCAGTCCATCCCACAAGATGGATACTCTTCCATAATATCATATTTGTACACATTAATACATTCCTTTTCGTTCTTTCTAATAATTTTGGAAAGAACTTCCTCACATTCAGGGTAGGATAATTTAGGAGATGTTCGGTCTGCTTTGTTAATAACATTTTGACATGTTTCATGTTGGGCAAGCAATTCCTTAAAGTTTGAATCAGTTTTATCAACTAGTTTCTTCTCAAGAGCAAATGGAACATAGGATAAGTATTGGGTTTCTGGATCAATCCAACCATTACCAATCATCAAAGCCTTCAAGTTAATCTTTGCATCATCAGAATCAGTCTTGTCGTTATGTTCAGCAATGGCTTGAGCAAAATAAGGCAAGTATTGACCAGCGTAACTTTCACCAGCAAATATCAAATCTCTTTTTTTATCTTCAGGGAAAGTTTTCAAGTAGTTCTTCAAAAAGGTCATGAAATTATCAGTGATCAGATCCATCTTATTAGATTGTGGAAATTCCTTTGCAAAAGAAAACCCTGTACCGACAGGCTGATCCAAAAACAAAACAGAACCCCTCATATGCCAAGAACCCTCATTTGGAATAACCTCTGCGTTTTTATTTAGTCTGAAAGGACCAACTTCCATCAGAGCACCGGCCATTGAAGAACAACCAGGCCCACCATTCAACCAAAGAATTAAAGGAGAACCTTCCTCAGTGAGTACCTTGTTATGTCCCTCAAACTTCCAGAAAAAATATTGCAAATCGTCATCCTCAGAAGCAGGCAAATGCCCAGCATACATAGCAGGAACAGTCCAATCATCCGAGTCAGTCAACTTACTGAAACCAGGCAATTGCTTACCATCCACTTTAAACTCTTCCTTCGTAAACCCATATGCCAAGGCGCATATCAGCGGTAGCAATACCAACTGCATAATCATCCTTGTTTCGTTATCCTTTTTTTTTTATCTCTTTATTGCTCCTTTAAGTGCCTAACTTCAATTACAGCTCCTTAAACTCTTCAAGTCTTGTTTCTCGAAATTAAGATCTTCACGAATCAGCCTCTCGCCCACGATAGTACCCTGTTATTCCTCTTTTAGCTCTTTCCCTCCTACTTCCCACGAAAAAATTAATTCTCTCAACAGCATTTTTTTCATAACGCGATTTAACCTGATCAGTGGAAGAATAAGTTACCCCGACACAACAATTAACATTACAAATCGTATAAAGTAATTTATTGACACACCACCACTCGTATAAAGTAATATACAAGAACTTGGAATTTAGCCGCCCAGATGAAAATTTCCCCCCTTCGATCCACTCCGCTTACTTTTAGAGGTGTACAGGTGCTTTACCACAACCTTTTTTTTAGTATGGATCTAAATATAGAAGAGCGGTTAAGTTTCCGAGTTAGGTAACCAGATCTGGGGGGAGAAGGGGAAACTAAATATAGAAGAGCGGTTAAGTTTCCGAATTAGGTAACCAGATCTGGGGGGAGAAGGGGAAACTAAATATAGAAGAGCGGTTAAGTTTCCCAATCAGATAATGAGATCTGAGGGGGAAAAAGGAGAAACTAGATATTTTTCTAGATGAGCCGGAGAAAGAAAAAAAAAGGTATAAAAGGGAGGCCCTTTTTTGATTTCTTACTTCTTTTCCTTTTCTTAAAAATTGATGAAACCAAAGAAATCTTTAAATAAGACAAGAAGTGTTCTTTTTTTCTTTCTTCAAGCCATCATGTTAAAAAGTTTTTTCTCTCATTGATAATTATATTGTTATTACAGCAACCAGGTGAGTTTTTTTTTAATTTGTTTCTATTATAATTCAGAAGGTTTTTCAAACTTACATCCTTCTTTGATGGAATGTCAGTTTAGATTCGATCTAACCTAATACTATGAGGAAAATTGAAAAGGTTTCTTACTGTACGTTCAAAATGATCCGTTCATGATTGGTTTCGTATTCCAATACTAGATAATGAGTCAATCAGAATTTTTTTTCGTTCTTGACAAGTCTCACAGTGATAGAGAGATAAGATAAGATAAGATAACGGCGAACGGCTCCATTTTTGCTGCCAAATTTTCTGAGACGGTTACTAATAAGGAAGCTATCTGATAAAGGAAAAACAAAAAAGGTAGTGTCCACTCTTCCCTTTCGGGTTGATTGACAAAGAAGGGTTCCGTGCGCAAATTGTTAGGAGTGTTTTCTGTGGTTCATTTTTTTTTTTTTTATTTTAGTGGTCACGTAACAATTCAAGTCTATTGTTTTTTCTTCGAGCTAAATGGAAAAACAGAATTTCAGAAGGAAAAAAAAAGAAAAGTAAAAAAAAATTATGACACACAATTCAGCGATGCTCTTAAATTGGCTTTCAATTTTTTTTTTTCTTTCTGACTTGGATATAAAGTGGAGAAACTGTTTTGAAAGTCGGAAGTATTTTCACGAATCATAATGATTCTTTACTCATATTTTTTTGCGTAGCTTAAAAAAAATACACAGTTAAATATCAAACCATAGAAAGGTAACATACCACAGAATACCACAATTAGTATCATTTTTTTATACACACTGCACATAGGTATTCCAGTATAACTTTTTGTTTTTGATATTTACAATTGCATGAATAGTAGAGAAAATTCCCCTACTAGTCCCGTTTGTTTAGGTTTGCACATAGAAGAAATGACACTACCAGAATCCAAGGATTTGACTTACTTCTTCTCAGAAGAGACTAAGTCACGTAAGGCTTCTCCACTGAAGACATGTATCCACTATTTCGGTGATCCAAACATCGTCTTTCTTGCCGGTGGTTTGCCAATGAGTGACTACTTCCCATGGGATAACTTGTCTGCTGATACTCCACTACCACCATTCTCTCGTGGTATTGGTGCTGAGCTCACTGGCTCTGAGGAGGACACCTCAAAATTCTTGGTTAAGAAGAACGCGAAGGTTCACAGTGGTGACATCCCATTGGCACGTTCTCTACAATACGGTAGGAGTATGGGCCAACCTGAGCTTATTAACTTCTTGAAGGAACACACCAAGATGATTCACGATATGAAGTACAACGACTGGGATATCGTTGCCACTACTGGTAACACTAATGCCTGGGAATCTACTTTGAGAGTCTTCTGTAACAGAGGTGACGTTATTTTGGCTGAAGAGCACTCTTTCTCTTCTTCTTTGGCTTCTGCTGAAGCTCAAGGTATCATCACCTTCCCAGTACCAATTGACGAACACGGTATTATTCCATCTAAGTTGGCTGACATCATGGATAACTGGACCGAAGGTGCTCCAAAGCCAAAACTTTTATACACTATTCCAACTGGTCAAAACCCAACTGGTTCCTCTTTAAACGGTGAAAGAAAGAAGGAAATTTACAAGATAGCTCAAAAGCACGATTTCTTAATCATCGAAGATGAACCTTACTATTTCCTACAGGTCGGTCCTTACTTTGCTGACAAGAATGAAAGAGCCGAGCATACAGGAAAACATGCCAATATGAGCCACGATGAATTCTTGAAGTCTTTGGCTCTAACCTTCCTATCTGTTGACACTGATGGTAGAGTTATTAGAATGGACTCTTTCTCCAAGGTTTTGGCTCCAGGTACCAGATTAGGTTGGATTACCGGTTCTGAAAAACTATTACAAGCTTACTTGAGTCTCCATGAGATGACTATCCAGTCTCCATCCGGTTTCGCTCAATCCTTGGTTAGTGGTACTTTGAACCGTTGGGGACAAAAGGGATACATTGACTGGTTGATTGGTCTACGTCACGAATACACTGCCAAGCGTGATCACTGCATTGACTCTTTGTTCAAATACATTCCAAAGGATACCAACAAAGAGGGCAAACCAATCTTCACCATCAACCCTCCAATTGCTGGTATGTTCTTTACTGTTGATATGGATGCTAGCGCCCACCCAGAATTTGCCTCCAAGTACGGATCTGACCCAGCTCAAGTTGAACAAGCAATTTATGCTAAGGTCGTTAAGAGTGGTGTTCTGGTGGTCCCAGGTGTATGGTTTAAGACTGAGGGTGAAACTACCCCAGCTCAACCAGCCACTTCCAAGCAATCCTTGAACCCAAACCAAATCTTCTTCAGAGGTACTTATGCTGCTGTTGATCCTGTTCAATTGGATGAAGGTTTGAGAAGACTCGGTGTCGCTTTGCGTGAAGAATTTCAACTGGCTTAAATTATATAAGCTTATTCTTCAATGACGTTATGTTAATACAATATATACAATAGATAAATAGGGATTTAATTGAAATATCTGTACATGTTGGCATGAAATAATGTTTGATTTCACTCCAAACTTCTTCTAAATAATTGTTCAATGCCAAATAATAAGGAAAATAAAAGTTAACGATTTTTTTATTTTATATATATACATAATATTACAATCATTGTTTATCGAGAATTAGTCTATTTAATCATCTGCCTGAGATGTGTCTATCATTTCACAATTTGGATGGATAACGTACACAATTTTATCGCGGTCATGTTCTTCAACATCTTCATCTTCATCGTCAAGGTCATCCTTTGTACCACGAATCTCCATTAAAATTCTGTCTTTAACAAGACGTTTCAACACCTTGTATACAAGCTTTCTCTCATTGTGATATTCTTCTTCTGATGTAAATTCATTTTCTTTTTGAATACAGTACCAGTCTACAATGTCTAATGCTGTTAATTCTGAACCCTCATTTCTTTCAACCTCAGATATCTTCCTTACAATCATGTTCATTAGCTCAACATACTTTTCGTAAGTGACAACGGTTTTTTGTTTTTCTTTCTTCTCCTTATTGAGGTCCTCTAGAGTCGAACCATCACCATGTGTGCTTGATGCAGGAGATCCAGCCTCTTTAGTTTGCTCGTCCATAACATCATCTTCTTCATCATCAATTTCAATATCATCGACGTCGACACGAATAATACTTTGTCTCAGCAAATCACAAGCTTCTGCAATAAACTCTGGTGTAATTTCATCAGAACAGTTGGCTCTAGCAATTGCTTCAGACAATCTGATCATACTCTCAAGTTGTCTAACAGTGATTCTGTAACTCGACCGACTGTAACCTTGAGCATCATCCTTTCTTAAATTCTTATATTTGTCAACTAAGTACTTTCTTGCCTCTTTATTCAAAATAGGCTTGAAAGTTCTAGCATATTTGATGTATCGTTGAAGCTGCTCAGCACTATATGGTGAACTAATAGCTTCATCTTGTTTCATGTGGAGGTCAATGATATGGGAAGCTAGTTCAGTGTCAATCTTTTCATTACAGTCATCAAGAATGACAAAAAACAAATCAAATCTGGACATAATAGGAGCTGTCATATTTAGGTTACCTCTCAAAGATATTTTTCTATTGTATCTACCACCGATAGGATTAGCTGCTGCAAGGATAGAAGTTCTGGCATTTAGCGTGGCGTGAATACCAGCCTTGGCAATCGAAATTGTCTGTTGTTCCATCGCTTCATGAATAGCAACTTGATCCGAAATATCCATCTTATCAAACTCATCAATACAACAAATACCATTATCTGCCAACATAAGAGCACCTGCCTCAATAGTGTAATCACCACCTTCTTCATCTCTAACAACAGCTGCTGTCAAACCTGCAGCAGAAGAGGCTTTACCGGAAGTATACACTGATCTTGGCGCAAATCTACAGACATATTTTAGAAATTGGGACTTAGAAGTAGATGGGTCACCGACAACACAAATATTAATATCACCTCTCAATTTAATACCTTCAACTGTTGTTTTATGAACACCACCCAACATTTGCAAAAGGATACCTTTTTTAACAGCTTCATGACCAAAAACAGCTGGAGCAATAGATCTGACTAACTTATCATAAACGTGATCATCTTTAACCATCTCTTGCAATTCACCAATTTCGTCTTGACTTAAACTACTCAAGAAAATTTCTTGATCCTTTTCCTGATCATGATAAATATTATTATTTTGAATTTTTGAAATGAACTGTAGATCTGTTTCAGAGTGTGTTTCAGCACCAGGGTTCATATTAGATCCAATACTCACTACGTGACAAGCCAGGAAACTGATCTTATAAGTCAAGTCACGAACACCCAAAGATCTTAAACCAGTAACACCACTATTTAAACCTTCAGAAGATCTTGCAATACCTCTAGTGTCGAGAGATGCACTTGGCTTTACACCTGGTAGACCTAATTGTGTAACATCCGGTACCACAATCTCTGTACCTGTAAATTGACATCTGTCACCAGGTTTTGCTCTATCCACAGCATCTCCTCTCAATATAACATCTAGAGTACGTGGCATAGAGCCAGTTGGAATTTCATTAGCGTTTTCCTGGATTCTGACTTTCTGCCAATCCAGGAACTTAGATCTCGATACATTTAGAGTCCAGAAAGCTCTGTTTTCACAAGCTGGGTTTGGACAGAATGTGGGCTCTGTATACTTGAAGGACTGCTCGATATTATCGACCATGGCACGGCACATATCACAGGTAAAACTAGCCTTGTACAGTTCTGGTCTAACTTCAGAGGTTCTTGTAACAGTACCTGATATACTCAACAGAGAACCAATCTTATCTGATCTGATGTCTCTGATACGGTGCACAGTCGGTAGATTGAAGAAACTGATCTGGAATAGTCTCTCGGTTTGTTCAGGTGAGTTGGTAGTGGTCGACTTGGTTGCAGCCTGAGAGTCACCTGAATCTCTTTGCAAAGATGGATCCATTGAGTCTGTCATCTCTTCTTCCTCATTTTGAACCTTGACAGACTCAGAGGTGAGTAGAAGCTCTGGTGCATATTTCCTGATGACCCTCTTCAGACCTTTAATCAAAAACGGCAAGAAACGGTAGTACTGTTCAGAAATAGCCATGGCCAAAGCACCATTTTCTCTCATCGATAAATGCTGGTAGTCAATGTACAGAGTGTTCAAGTCGTATATTTTCATGAACTCAATCTGAGCCCTATAAACTTTCTCGATATCTCCAGTCTCGGCTGACTCCACGGTAAACTCATCCAAAAACTGCTCGAATGCCTCTCTAACTTTCTCACCAGTAACATCGTCCACTTTCTTAACGTGGTTAAACGTCCTCCTCCTCAAACCCTGGATGGGCATCTGTTCCGCGTCCTCCATCTCTTCTTCGCCTTGGTACGGTCTTTGAGAAAATTGCGACGAATCCTGCGTCGAGTCCTGAATACCCGGGATATTACTGCCGCCAGATCCTGGGCCCTGAGGTTGCGATGAGCTTGGAAAAATCCTAGCATTAGTTTCATCAAATCCACTGCTACTCCCAAACCCACCACCTAGCGAAGACGCTGGTGGCGAGGACTGAGATGGCCTATTCTGCGAATCCTCTTCAATTGGAAACGGTGATGACATTCCTATATCCTTGCTGTTGTTCGTTGTCGCGGTAAGAACTGAAATATCTTTGAATAGTTTAAAGTGGTCTTCTTTTTAAGTTTCTTACAACCTGCCGCCAAAAATAAAAAAAAAAAATCCATCATCGAGAAATTCGTGAACAGAGACACAATAACATTTCCCGATTAGGAAACTTAAGTAGCAATTACACAGAAACAGCCGTAGCAAATACAAATTTTTGCTAGAAAAAAATTAAAAAAATTAAATGAGCGGTACGAGAATCGAACCCGTGTCTCCACCTTGGAAGGGTGGAATGATAACCACTACACTAACCGCCCGTTTGGTTGATCATATAGGTTTGGGTTTAACAAGCAGGCTTTATAGTACTTTGTGGAAGTAAATAAAGAATAAAGATATTTCTCATCTAAATTTAACACTAATGGGTATTTAATAGTTTTTTAGTATCTTGAATATGTTTGTATTTTATTATATGTCATATAGAAAAACGTTAATCTAGGATATATTCGTAATTTTCTTTTTTTTTTTTTTAAAAAAAATAATATAAATAATCGTTACAAGTAAAAAATTATTTTTTCACTCCTCTCCCCTCTTAATGTTTGGATATGTCTTGGAAAATGTTGAACAGTTCGTTCCAACCACTTGTGTGTTCTCTAGCGTAAGTAGATGGCGCATCTCCGTACACAACAGTGTGGCCAGACTTCAAGTTACCGTCAGTGATGGCGTCCTTGACTAACTTGAAGATAGGTTCAATGGTTGGGGAGGTGGAACCTGCGGCAAAGATAAAGTCTATCGAGTCCATAGAGGAGCCTGAAAACATGGAATCCATCTCCTGGTTGCGCTTAGTTGGCGAGGACTGAACGGTGTTGTAGACTCTGCCGTTGTTGTGGAACTTCAAGATGAACTTGGTGGCCTCTAGAGACAATTCCTTCTGTTGCACAAACAGGATGTTCTTGTGCACATATGCGTGAATGCCACGGTCTGCGAACAGTGTGTTGATGTGGGTCATGGCTTCACCAATAACACCGGCAACACGTTCTTGGTCCTCGGCATTCTCAGTGTGGAATCTCACCATAGAGTCAGCAAGCTTATAGTATGAGCCCGGCAGTCTCTCAATCTTCGTGTCCAAAATCTTGGTGACTTCTTCTAACCAGTCCACACGATCCACAATGCTGTACCAGCTACCGTTCAATCTTACATAGGCACCACTCTCGGCTATTAGGCCAACGTTACCAACTCTACCGTACAAGTTCTCCAGAGTGGTCTTGGAGAAAGAATTCATCACATATACGGTGTTGTTAGCACTCAATTCTCTCAAGATAGCCAACATTCTAGGATTAGGTGGTTCAGAAAGCTTCAAAATAAACAGTCTATTCTTAGCATTAGTGTAGTCGTTGACAACCTCTTCAGTAGACAAATTAAATAAAGTAGAGCTCTCTTTGCTGAACTCCCAGCAGTTCTCAATGTTCTGCAAGTTGGAGATGATCCAGTTGGTCGAATCGTTGTTAACCAATGCCTTCATCATTCTCTTCCATCTTCTCTTCTTTTCATCCATTGGCATCTCTAGACCTTCTTTTATAGACTGTGCAAGATGCTTTGTGTCCCATGGATTAATCAAGATGGCACCATCCTTTAACAATTCAGCACTGCCTGTAAATTCCGATATTAGCAGTGGAGAGTTCTTCTCTCTGGAACAGACAATAAATTCATGACATGTCAGATTCATACCTTCTCTAAAGGTGTTGATTAAGAACAAGTCAGATTCAGCGCTCAATGCCAAATATTGGGCAAAGTCCAGATCTTGATGCAAGAAAACAACTGGTTGAGATACACTCAGACTGATTGACAACGAATTAATTCTGTCAACAACCTTCATGATCTTTCTTTCTAATTCAGAGTCTTGACTCTTACCAATACAAATTTGGATCAGAACAACCTTCTCGATATATTCTGGATTTTCCCTGAGGAATCTTTCATAGGCTAACAATTTCTTATGTAAACCACGAATCTTATCAAATTGGTCACGACAAACTATCAACTTCTTACCAGCCCATCTCTCTCTTATCAAGTGTCTCCATTTTCCAACAGACTCACTCTGTAGTTGGTTTGTTAAATCGAAGGAATCAATACCAACTGGGAAAGATTTCACTGTAATAACCTTACCCTTATATCTAAGTTCATCACCTGTGATATCCGCTGTTAACAATAAATTTGCAGTGGTTAAGAAATGTCTAGCGTACTCGGTAGTTTGGAAACCAACAAAGTTAGAGCCTAGGATACCCTCCAACATCGCTTCTCTTTGTGCAAAACATCTAAACACTTCACTACTTGGGAACGAGACATGCAAGAAGAAACCAATCTTGGCGTTTGGAATCTTTTGTCTTATCATTTCTGGGACTAACATCAAATGATAGTCGTGAACCCACACGATATCACCTTCTTTGTAAACTTCCGTGATTTTGTCTGCAAAGAATTGATTTAGACGTTGAAAGTAGTTCCAAGAATGATCTTCAAATGCCTTGGAGTTTGGATTATCTGGAATTTGGTAATGCAAAGTTGGCCACAAAATTTGCTTACAAAAGTTCTTGTAAGCACCTTTGAAGGTCACATCATCAACAATAACAGCAGAGGACTGATACTTCTCTTCTAATTCTGCTACAATTTTTTCTGTGGTTTCACAAGGAATCTCATCAGTTGGAATGCTCATCGTACCAACCCATTTAACAGGTGAGGTAATATCCCTCTCTAGAATAGATGTATTAATAGCGTTCTTCAAACCACCATTACCCTTTCTAGATGGAACAATCTTCCACGGAACTCTACTGAATATATCCAAAGAACTCTTAAACTTCTTGGAAGAACTGGAATAACCACCAAATCCTGGTACGTTGTAATGGACTTTACTATCGGTTTCATAATCTGATTCGTTATCGGAAGAATTTTTCTCATCATCTACCATAGCAGATTCTCCATCCATCGCATCATCAATTGAATACTTCAGGTGTGAGGAGCCGTGGGAACCAGAACCAACTCTTTTCATAGATGGGAATTGGGACGCATTGGGCTGCTTCTTATAGTTATCGAAGTTGACAACACCCTGAACATTGTCTGGGACTGCTCTTGATTTTGGAGTAATAACTGTGGTGTTAGGGTTAGTTGGATGAGAAGCTGGGGTACCTTCGACAGCATTGGAACCGGCTGAGTTTTGAGAGCTGTTTAGCACTGAGTGAAGCAACAGTGACTTGTTCACATTATCCAGCAGATTAGCAGTAACATCCAATTGTTTCTCGACACCCTTCTCACCATTAAATTCCTTAACAGAACCTACAGAATAAGGGGGTGATGCCGCACGCTCATTGTTCAGCACAGTGGTATTATTGGAGATGAAGAAATCCTCCGCTGAGGCATGAGTATGAATACCTAGAGCTGGGTTAGCCGGCGTACCTGCTGTGGTAGCATTGGCAGTCAAATTCTCCAAGAATTGTTCAGATGATAAAGGTCCACTCTGCGGATCCAATTGGGAGCTGCTAGAACCTATAGCAGGAGTCCTGGAGTTAATAAACGGCTGAGACCCATTGGACTTTGAATATAGTTCAGTATCCTGTCTTTCAGGTATCTTCTGGTGCGAGTCTTGCTCCGAAACCTTCACCAACTTCGAATCAACAAGCTCGGCAGTCTGCTCCTGGTCCACATTAACTTCAAACTGCGGCTGGAATGGCAGAAATAGCGACGCAACGATAATAGACATTATGTCCTGCTCCTTGTCGTTATATAATCAATTGGATTTACAACCTCCAATGTTCTTTTTTTAAGTTTTCTTTTTCTTTTATAAGTTTTGATAAGGTTCGAAACTAAATTTCCAACCCTCTCTCTCTGTAACCCTCCCCTTAGCCCAATTCTTGCAAAGTGATGTTTTCCCCTATTGTTATCACTTCACAAGAACAATATTGTGAATGTATAATAAAATAGCCAATGGTGTAATCTGCAAATGTAAGAAATAAGTTTAACATGCTCTATTGTATTCATCCTTCTTACTTTAGACAAGTGCTTCTAAGCACTGGGCAGTTTTATCCCGCAATGAGAAGATGGGGGGGAATCCCCCTCCACTCCACACAAAAAACATATATATTTTGATATGTAACATCTACTAAGCTGTAACTATAGTTACATCGTATTCTATAACTTGGTTTTCTTGTATTACTAATCCTATTCCATTCTTTTCTTGTCTTCAATAGAGATGCTCTTTTATCGTAACAACGAGACGAGTGATCAATTGAAAATGTTTATAAAAAGAGCACACGAAACGGAACTCATCACAACTTGCCAAGAGAATAAGCCAATTTTTGAAGATCGGTAAGCCAATATGGATCTATCTACTATCGTGTTCTTTGCGCTTGTGGTAGCGTATATAGTATATGCCAAGCTAAACGTTGGGAAACCTAAGCGTAAGCTGGAGAAAGCTCAGGAAGAAGTGGCAAACACAAATAGCGGTGATGATGCCAGCGCTACTGGGAAGGCAGTGACCAAAACACCCAAGAAGAGGCGGAAGAGACGTGTTACTGAGGGTATGATTGAGATAGTGTCTACTTTGGCACCTCATCTACATCATGACCAGATTAAATATGACTTGGAGAAGACTGGGTCAGTCGAGATCACCGTCGAGAGATTACTGAAGGGAGAAGAGTTTGAGTTCCCACCTAAGGAAGAAGAAAAGAAGCAGGTCGAGGAAGTGGAGGAAGATTATTACGAGGATCATATTGGTCTAGAGTCTGAAGAAGAAGAAGAAGATGATGATGATGAAGACCATCAAGATATACAAGATGAATAGTCATACCTTTATAGAATTGTTCTAATATATTATTCCATTATTATATTTCTATTATATATGCTTTTAACTACTTACCGAGAAAAGTAGAATCTAAAATTAAGCTTCTGGAGTATGTGTATCTTTTCCCACATCTTCATTACCTTCAGACTTGACCTCATTGACTTCAGACTTGACCTCATTGACTTTAGACTTGATTTCAGACTTAACCTCAGACTTGACCTCAGATTCTGAGTCAGTCTTAACTTGAGGTTTGGCCTTCTTTCTCACAGGCAAAATATTAACAATGTCCATCTTCCGCTTAGTTTCAGGTTCTTCAGGCTCGTCTTTTATTAAGGCTGGTTTCTCTATTTGTTCACCGAATATACTTGTGTCAATAGATATCGCCGAACAGAACCCGTCTGTTGACGATACCATGACCATGTCACCTTTTTCTGACCATGAGATATCAGTCAAAGGTGTGTAATGCATGTTACTGATTATAGAGATAGGTTCTGGCGATACCGTGTCATAAAAAATAACTTGATTAGTGGTGGCCACGGCAAAGACAAGCTTGTATGGTAGCTTAATATAAGGTTTGTCTGAGTTGAGTTTATAGTAATTTTGGTTAAAAGCCACGGCAATGGCTGGTTTCTTCAAATACGGCAGGCATACGGTTGGTTTATTATTGGCCTGCTTTAATTCAGATCTTGTATAAATGAATATGGCGTTGTTTACATCAACGTTAGTATTTGCTGATTGCGATTGACTTTCTGAATCTTCTTGTTGCTGCTGTAAAGACTTGAATATACCTGTGGGGACCACGAGCAGAGACCCATCTGGAGACATAACTAATCTTCTGAAAAATGAAGGCAATGTTTCATTATGGAATAAGTATCCTGATTTCAATATTTCGTGATTTACTGAGACCACCCCGTCTTGTGATGCGGCTAATTGTGGTAGTTCACTCTTCACAACACGGTTATGTAATTTCAATTTTTTAATCTTGTCCATTGTTGGTGAAGCCTTCAATTCTGATTCAGTGTTAAACTGTATCTCATAAACATTGATTGATCTATCTACCGACTGAGACACTATGAATTCATTTTGTGGATCCCAAGTGACACCTTGCACGTAGTGGTTATGGTCCTTGACATAAGCCACACAGTTTCCTGTTGAAATATTGAAAACTTTAACAGAGTTATCCATTGATGCAGTCACTATATACTTATTATCTGGGGACCAGCATAGATCATATACTTCAGAGGGCCCAGAACTAACGACCTCACCATTCACGGAGGTTGACCGTATTCTTTTCCACACAAACCATCCCTTCTGATCTCCATTTACACCCTCTCCCTCATCGTCATTATCTCCAAATTGCTTGGAAGTACCTTCTTCATCTAGGCGCCATAATAACACCTGTCCGTCATCACCAGCCGAGGCCAGTATTTCACCACGATGATCAAACCGTATAACGTTAATAGCCTGTTCATGCAACGTCAGGCTCGAGAGGAAATCAATTGTGTCTACCTTCTTTGTCCTTTCGTTGTTATCAAAGTTTAACCTCCAAAGACGGACCTTATTATCACCACCAGCAGTGAAAAGACCCGATTCCCCATGGAACGAGACACTATAAACCGGCTGAGACTCGTGCCAATAGATCTGCAAGTTATTAGCCTCCATTCTTTCAGTTTCCTAATAATCTGGACGTCGAATTGGGGAGGATATTAAGAGACCGACTTATCTTGCAATGCCCTAATAAATCACGAAATTTCAATTTTTTTTTTTTTCATCGTTTTTTTTTCCAGCTTTTTTTTTTAGCAAGCAGAAAATTTTTTTCCAATTTAATTTCATGCCATCTCTCTATATTTCAAACAACAATAATTCTGTCAGTATCATTAACAGGAAACCAATACAAAGAAACCAAATTGGTGTTAGTTAACACCCCTGCTCTTACTGTTTTAAGATCAGGTCTTTCTTTTTATTTTTATACCTTTTTTTTGCACACATTGTCAAATTCCCAACTGGCTCAATCAGATACCAGTTGGAGCCGTAGCTGTGCAGATATCAAAATGCGATATAACCTTTTGAGAATTTACCTTTTTTTTGGCAATGTCGTTTTACTCCAATAGACAAAGCTATTTACTCCTCAAACACTTAATCGCGATATTTCCCCCCATCTCTATACAGAACTTGTAGCATATTATAGCATGCTATTTTTTTACTGATAAACGTTGTATATATTCCTTGAAGGTCTTTGTAAATACAAGGTGTGATGTCCCCTCTTCAATGCTCGTTGACGTAACGATGCTTTCTTTTCCAAGTTGTCATGTTTTATTGGGAGCCCAGTGGATTTCCAAATAGTGAGACGGCCGTACAATATACAGTATATACCCCCACCTGGATAGAACCAGTGATCAGGCACCGTACAGTACTGTATACTATAGCAGTACCATGCTGTACTGCATTTATACTGTATTACTGTATTACTGTATTACTGTATTACTGTATTGCTGTATTATGTATACCACTAAACCTCAACGTGTGATATTGTAACATGTATTGTATTCTCCGAATTGTAAACTGTATTTGTGAACACAGTGTAGTATGTTGTGTACACAGTGCTTTGTATGCAAATACAAAGCACAATATAACGATCCGTACATCACGATGATGTAGTACCTCAGTTCTTTGTTTTCTTGTTTTTTGTGAAATCCAGATTTTTCACTAACAAACTCCCGTACAAAAATTGCCAATTTTCTTGTTTGTAAGGGGGTACCCTTTGGTAAAAACGGGTATTTTGGCTGAATTGGCACGTTACTGGGATATATAATACTGCAATACATTCATGGATAGAGGATAACAGTGTTTCTGTGTTAGTGCGCTGTACAATGTAGTCTAGTACAGTTTAGTATAGTACAGTACAATGTAATATAGTATTGTATAGTATAATACAGTACTAGTACTAGTACAGTAACTACATGCAAACGTTCATTCGTACAGTACGATATAATAAATTTATCGAAAATCTGTCGAGAATTCTGAAATCACTGGATTTCCGGTAACAAAACCCCGTACAAAAACAGCCATTTTTCATGGTTCTAAGGGGGTACCCTTGGTAAGCTACACCGATTTCTGCTTTTGTGGCGGGGGATTGTGGAGGGAGTTATATAGTGTAATTCATGGACAGATGTTGTAGAGAGAAGAGCAATATGTCAGTATACTGAACTGTGATACACCACAGTACAATACAGTATAATACAATATAGCATATTCTTTAGTGTAGGCATATATTACATCGTCAAAAGACATCAATTCTTAGAAAGATGCATATCTGCTAATACAAAGTAGGTAGATCTTGAGGGATACATTGCATCAGCTAAAGAAAACACAGCTGCAATGATGTATTGATAACTGTAGAGCAGTGTTGTTTTCGTTGTTGTACATAGCCAAAACAGGTATCGTATACTATGATATGTTCAAAAAAAAATTGAAAATTGAGAAACTGAAAAAAAAAATCTGGGATCTTTTTTTTTTTTAAGCACAAACAAACACAAACTATTAGCTTTTTTTTTGATTCAGCTTTTTGAGAAAGACCTAGCAAGCTTTTTTAAGGTGAATTGAAGCCTGTATTAAGAATATTCCTCTGGAAGCTGCGAGGAGTTGCGACAATATAAAAAAAAAATGCTGGAAGTAGCTGAATTTTTGGCTCGGGCCGATGGGCTGGAGATGAGTTCGACGCTTAGTGTGCAGTTGGCCTCTGCCACTGCGATTTTAGAGAAGAACAAGGAGAAATTGGATATCAGGCTGTTTAACAGTGGGGCTAAGACCGCTGTGAAGGGCGATATGTTGGCATTGGTGTCGTGTATTGTCGGTTGTAACTACGATCTGTTGAAGGACAATGCTGAGGAATTGAACCAGATGTCTCTGGGTGGTGCTGTGGAGAGAGTATTGCTAGAAAGAAACGCCATAGTGGATATTCTGATTGAGCTATACCTGAAGGGTCAATTGCAGTTACCGTTCCTGGATGTAACAAATACTAGATTCGCGAAAGTGGATAACTTGATAGATCAAGTCGTGGATACGTTGCGTAAAGTGAACTCGGTGAAAGATGATGTGCTGGAATATGTGGACGATATAATGTCTAGTGATAGAAATAGTGTCATTGACGATGAGGTAAAGGAATATCGTGTACAGATGATCATTGACCTGGTGATAAATTACAACATCATGTACCTTTTCAAATTGCTGAAACTAATAACAATATACACAGTAAACCAGAATATTCCTGTGAATACTGTGGCCAAATGGTTTGGACAATTAAACGAAGTATTGGATCAGGTAGCATTAATAGAACCTACACACTCAAATAGAACATCCTTGGATAACTTAGAAAGGACTCTGGTAGACAGGTTATTCATTTCGAGATTGGAATCCATGGTGTGTGTTATATCACTGGTACTCCTGGGTCTATCTACAGCTTCTGAGGATCAGCACTTGGATTTTAGCCAGGAGTACTTACACAATGTCGAAACTTTTAAGTTGATTCATACAACTTTACTGGATCAATTAGAACAAATACGCATTCCTGTAGTGCTGTATATGTGGTCTTTCATATTATATGGGAAATCCGTTATTTTAGATGATGAATCAGCAGAGATGGCGAAGGAAAAGGCAGATGAATTGTATTTTGTTCAGCAAGTCATGCCTGATCAATCTCTCTCCTCATTAAGTTACGCATTTGCATACACCGCAGAAAATGGTGATTTGTTTAGTAAATTCGAAGAAATTGCAACAGCCTTGAAAAGTGATAATATTTTTATGACAATTTTCACCTCATTCATAGCTTTGTCATTAAGCTTTGTTCCAATGACTGCACAGACCTCAAAGACCCTAAAGTCAATTCTAGAGGGTGTTCCAGAGGAGGTTGTAGAACGTTTTATAACTGATAATGCATTTATTGTCAAATTCGACACAATCAGAGCAAAATTACCACTTATAGAGGAGGGGCTACTGCCATTCATAAACCTAACTACAATAAACGAACAACTAGCAAATTTCAGCTGGGGATGCCTAAGATCTTATGCAGCAAAGCTTCAGCTAGGTAAGATCGACTACGATTTGGTTGATAGCAATTCAGCTGCTCAAACTATAGCAAACCTAGAACAAATTCAATTATCCACAGAAGTTTTGATAAAACCACCGTTCGAACTAGACGATTCCATTTTAATGCCATTACCAAAATCAACAACCGCTTTGATTGTTTCTGATGTTCCATCATCAATCACTAAAGAGTCCGAATCCACTTCTTTAACCAAAACACCCACTGATACAGATGTGGCAGTAAAATCAGAGAATATCACAAACGAATCTTTATTAGTTTTCAACTATGAATATAACGGTTGGTCACTTCTGGGTCGTGTTTTACAAAACCTTTCTATTCTGTATTCAATGAAAGGAAATGACATCGATTCTGAAATGCAAGAGTTCATGATTGCTACAATTGATCTAATTTCAAAAGTTGTAGCTCCTGGATTGTCAAATGATGACTCCATAAATATATTAGAGTCATTATCATCTCAATTGACAAAACCTAGAGATGACGACATTGTATCTGTTGTCTTTAAAATATATGAAAGGGCTTTACATAAAAGGAACTATAGTCTGCTGTGCAGCTGTGCTAAATTTACAAAAACTTTGCTTTTCAAATTCCCTCATTTTGTCTGGTCTTATTTATCTACTTCTGATCTCCTTGAACATTATGGTAAATCAGGGCTAGCAAATCTAATCCTGGGCTCCACCGAGTTAACCAGCGGTGAGTATGAATTCACATTACAACTTACAGAAATGACCATAGGTTTAATAGATGATGCTGTGGCTACTTCATTATACCTAGATTCTGGTGTTCCATTGAAGACAAAGAAGTCTATTTTATCCAATTTAATCATTCATTTATTAAATGTTTACGAGAGTTTCCAGTACTGGAAATATTCAAAGTCTATTGAACAAAGATTTGAACTTTCTTTAGCACTGACGAAAGCATTTTCTAAAACTTTATATTATGTCCATGGTATTGACCCGGAAGTTTCTCCTGACCAAAAAATAACAAATGTATTGGCTAAGGCTGCCTCAGCCATCACAAGTGCATTTTTAACATCTGATGCTTACGATCCTCCCGTAGTTCAGACTTTAATTAATACTCTTACCTCTCCTACTAAAAGAACTATTTCAATATTCGGCAGGGGATTATTCGATCAGCTATATGAGACAGTTGTTCAACAATCCTATGAACTTGCAAATATTTTAGTATCAATCAGAGGTGTCTCAAAATTAGCTGCTAGTTCTTTGGAAAAATATCTGTTTATGAATTCACCAAAGTTGATTGAAATATACACTACTCAATCCAGTTTGAAATTACCTATAATTAAGCTTTTGAACAGTTTGGTTGGTGTTCCATGGTCTAACGACTATCCCTTTTTGTATTCATATTTGGGCGATAAAAAATCAGAAGACCTATTATGCTCAGTTGTATCAGATCTATCATCACCTCTTCAAAATTATCACCTATCGAATGCAATCTACATTTTCTTCAGTACATTGATCAAAAGTAAGCAAGATGGTTTGTCAATCTTGTTTTTAACTGGCCATATCGCCGAAGCTATTGAAAAGGAACTACCTGATTCATTAAAGAGCTCAGATACCAAAGCCGAAGATTCAAACTCTAAAGATAAATCTAAAACAATAACATCTAACTCTAACACCTCCAAACGTACATCTTTAATTGAGGTCCTGAAGAGAAATGTTAAAAGTCTTGAGACACTACCAGAATCCACAAGTTGTTACCTGCTTGATGCAATTGCATTCGCTTTCAATACGTGGACAAATGCCAGAAATATTGATGAAGAGAAGGAGTTTATATCCTCACTAATGAATAAATTGAAACAATTCGAACAAGATAGAACAGATATAAAGAACTCTAAAATGAATCAAAAACAGGTCAAGAGACTCACTAAAAAATACAAGCTTATCGCCAGAATAGTTGAAATTTTTGCACTACATCTTTACACATCAAAGGAGACTAACCAAGAAATTTTGCAACTTCTGGAAAGCAATTCTACTCTACCACAATTGAAGAAGTTCTTTATGATCGAAGGATATAATAAGGAGCTACAAATGCAACTAAGTGACAGCATCACATCCCAATATCCAAGTATTGAGTTATCAAAATTTATTCTCTCTCCAATCTCTCGTAATTTCATCAATTTCAGTGATTGCATCTTTGATGTTTCTACACTAGACCAATTTTTAGGTAACGATATTGCTTGGACGGGCGAAGGTGGTTTCAGAAGCCAAGTTCTTGATGCTTCTCTAAATTTGCAGAACACCATTGCCCAAATATCAGCTGCCAAATCTTGGGGCGCATTAATAACAGCCTACTTGAACAAGAGAAAAGGGAGCATCCCAGATTTCTATTCTGAACTTTTAACAGAAATGTTGCAGTATAATATCGATTTTGGTATCGAAGCTCCATTATTTTTGGACATATACACTGAAAGATTGGAGTTGGTTTTCTTCGTTCTGTATAACATGAACAATCAGAAACAAGTTCTGAACGATAAGATAATATACAAGATGATCAACCAACTTTCAGAGATTTTGAGGAGTGCTGATGTTAACTTCTTGAACAACATCCCCGAATCTAAAGGTGTTACACTTTACAGACCAGTTCTAAGAACTATACTTCTATTACTAACAATGGTACAAGAAGGCCCTGCATTCATTGAATTATCATCAGACTTGCTACTGCAACTTATTGAAGAAGCCTTTTGTAAAGGGCTGTATTTGATTATATCTACAATTTTGTCAAGCATCAACACTTCCAAACCATCATCAGAAGCAGTGGCTGTTCAAACTGAACAAAAGATTCAGGATATTTCATTGTTGCTAAATTTGGTTATCAAAATACAAAAGTTGAACCCTTCATCCAGATTTAACGCTATATTTGCATCCTCTCTTTATGAAGTTGGAACTTTGAAGGTCATATTGAACCTATATTCAAGTGCCCACTTATTCCTGTTCAATGATGAACCAATCCTAGGCCAACTAAGTTTGAGCATCATTAGTGAATTATGTTCAATTACCGAAGTTGCTGAGAAGATAGTAACCAACGGTTTATTCACTGTTCTCGTAGAGTCACCGCTTTCTGTAGCTCTTCAAAAGGGCACTATAAAGGCATCAGTACAACCAAAACTCCATTCCCTTTGGAGTAATGGTCTGTTATCAATCATACTACAACTGTTAAGTGAATTTGGGGGTAAAATATTACCAGAAACATGCTTGTTCATCTCGTATTTCTCCCATCATATTGGAGGTATGATTGGTGCATGGTTTGACAACAATATATCAGTCTCAACAGCTTTGATACGCGAAACCAAACAAATAGTCCTACTGCAAAAGATGCTTGATGCTTTGTCTTGCAAGAGTTATTTGGAAAGTTCCATTAGAGGCGACGTTTCTAATATCCAATTAATCCCAGGTCTTGACTCAGAGGCAGATCGAAAGCAACTGAATTCAGCATTAAATAAGTTGCTAACACATCCAAAATATTTAAACTCTAGAATTATACCAACAACCATTGAGGAACAACACAAGTTGGAGGATGAACATGAAAGATCAGAATTCACCAAAAATATCTGCAAGGAAATCAAAGATATCCAGGACCTACTCTTCCAATCTTTATAGTATAACGATGAAATTTATAAAAATACATATACCTATAAATATCAAATCATTATCATATCATTCAACCAATATTGACCATCCTAATATTTAAACTTTTTGTTTTCATTTTTGACACATTTTCTGATTGTTACCAAAAAACGAAATGACATACCGTAAACATGAAAAGGACTATCGATTTAAAAGACAATACAATTACACACCAATTGTGTTTAATAGTTCTATCTAAATGTTCAGGTAAAAGATAGTTATTATAGAGAGTACAAATCAAAGGAAAGGATTTCAAAATCAAACCTGCATGAAGCACAATGGGGCTTGTTGACCACCCTAAAATAAAACCTGTTGCCATAATCGCGCTAGCTATATGGCTAATATTTCCAAACACATTTAAAAGTGTGTCAATAGGTATTATTATTGTAATGGTACTGTCTGTCAAATATTTTAATGTAAGAAGATTTGATTTTGAGAGGAAACAAAGATTAAGGCTTCGACTAGATCCAAGTGCCATCCAAGAAGGTAAGTTGACTATTAATTTTAAAAGCTCAGATTCTGAACTTAAGAACTATCCAAGACTTGAACGTGAGATAAAAGAAATTATAGAGTTCATTTTGAGTGATTTCATTTGTTCATGGTATTCGAGAATTGATAAGCATTGCACGAAACCTTATTTCCTTGAAGCTGTAAACTATACATTGCATAATGCCGCTAATAAAATTGCTAGGAAACAGAGAGGCAAGAATATTATAGAGCTAATTAATACTAAAGTGATACCAGTGATAACGGAACACATAAACGTTTATTCAAAGAGTAGGAATAGAATGTTAGAAACTGGGAAACTTGATTCCTTCGATAGTGATGTATCAAGATTCTTCCTAGCTGTGGAATTCAACAAGCACAAGAAATTACATCCAAGCATATTTTTAAGGAGTCAGAATATCGAAGAGAATGTCAAAAATTATTGCTCACAGAAGGCAGAAAAGCTATACCTCCAACTTATAGATCAATCGGAGGTATCATCATCTATAGTCTCAGAATTATTAAAGCAAGTGGTAGCAAGCAATGTACTATTACCAATAATCAATAAATTTGCGGATCCATACAGTTTGAATATGTTGCTAGTTACAATTTCAGAAAACTATTTAAGTGAGACAAAGCAAGTGAGTAGGATACGAAAGGTACTTTCTGAGGAGCTGGGCTCTACGATCTCTGATGAAGCTGTGATTAATCATATTAAATCATGGTGGATAGAAGGCCATAATTCAATAAGCAATAAAGAATATGAATATTGTCTCAGGTACATAACAACATGTAACTTCGTCTATTCCTTACAGAATATTGGGTTTGTTTTACTATTATGTTTATCAAAAGCAAGTAAACCGAATAATAAAAACTCTAATGACGAACAAAAGATTTTGTTAACTATAAACTTGGTCGAAATGAGGCTAAAAACTTTAAATTCTAAGCTACTGAATGGTCCCACAATTACCTCCGGATCGAAGATGACCAAGGACAACTGGCAAAATTGTACAAGATATGTAGAAAATTTTGTGAGATCCATTTCATATACTCTTGTTCTTGAAAGTAATGAGCTGAAGCAGTTTTTTATGGACCATTTAAAGCAAAGTAATCAGATGGGTAAAACATTTTTGTTAGAGTTCATGAAATTTAAGAATGCTACGACGATGCCTTTGGAAGAATCATCTGATAAGACATCTGAAGCATTAAATCCACATATAGTTCAAGAGGATTTAAACCGTCATGTCACAGACGAAATGCTAACAGAATTAGACTCCATTGACTCTGGTTTGACTAACAACATTCGCATTTTACTATCATCAAATGACATTAACAATGATGAAAAGTTTTCATTATCTGTCAAGAGTATTCAAATTTTGCAAATAGAGGTAGAGAGAATCATAAGAAATAATTTCGAGGATTTCAAGAAATCTGATAAATATTTGCTAATGATCACTTCACCTAAGTTTTTCAAATCAAAAATTTATATTAAAAATATTCTGGAATTCTCCTTGATTAATTCCGATACTAGGAAAACTGTTGATAGGACCACTAGGCATTTGTCCCAAAATCCAAAGTTGGACAGTAAAATTGAGCACATTATTAGTGATAGAAAAAATAACCATACTTTAAAAAGCAAAGATAATCATATTAAAGATACCCTCGAAAATACTGAGATTAAGTTAAAAAAATACGGAAACATGTTTAAAGAGCTATCTTATATTGGAAAGGAGGCTGAGTTGAAGAGCTTTCAGGATATAAAAGATGCCATTGCTGCTTTAACACTGCAAATCGATCGGACAGAATGTGAAATCCAAGTTTTGGAACATTTATTGCTAAAAGCGGAATTGACGGATGACCAGGAACAATTAAAGATTCTTACGAAATCAGATAGGGCTTTAAAGAAAGAATTGGAAAAAATGGAAATATCAAGGCAGCTGTTAATTGTACAAGAATCTACTAGTGCTCTGTTTGGAAAGACAAGCATTAAAATTTCGTCTTACTTAGAAGATTTTGATGAAAATAGTAAAAGATTGGTAACATACTACTTAGTCAATGTCACACATACTTATGACGATAAAGTTTCAGATTGGGAAGTATCAAGACGGTACTCTGAGTTTTATACCCTTTACTGCTACCTTAAGAAGAACTATAAAACCCAGCTAAAATCCGTGAGTACTACATTTCCTTCAAAAGTCCCTGTCTCAACTAACTATGACATTTCTAGGACCGCAGTTAGCGAGCATCGCCAGCATATGTTTGGAATTTTTTTGAATCAAATTCTACAAATACAAGAGATTTGTGAAGATGACATGTTTAGAAGATTTCTCACAGATTCATCAACCTTTGATTTAAAGAAATCAAATGCGGATGAAAAGCCACAAACGAATGTGACCCGCGGTGAGAGCAATGAAGGTAGCAATTCTGATCCAAACATATCTACTGATAATCTTCTTAATACCAGGAAGAATTCAAATAACTATGAGCCTCAAAAAGTTCCACTTCATTCAAGTCTAAAATCAAAGTCAAACGTAAAGATCGTATCGGACCTATTTATCAGTGTATTTTCAGGTAATGAGACATCACGTTGGTTTCGTGGTCGCGCAATAGTAACTCTTTTACAACAACTACTTGGGAGTACTATAGAGAAATATATAAAGGACCAAGGCAAGAAATGGAGTTCAGACAAGCAAATCAGCAGTGTTGTGGCTGGATTTAAATTTGCGCTATGGGGTCCTAACGGTACATTCAGAAGGCCGAAGGGCAAGAAACGAGAAGATGTTTCTAAAAGTGAAGAAATGGCGCTCGAAACAAGATCTAAAGAGGTATTTCAAATGTTCTTCATTGAGTCCTTTGCAACAGTAGTTGGATATAGTAAAACCAAAGAAGCGGCAGTGCGTCTCCATGAAATGCTTCAAAATAGATTTTTAAACAGCAGCCTAGCTTTGGAGCTTCTCGACATCATCATTGATGATATAATCTTCAGTGAGCCAACCAGCCAAGATAACGGATTATGATTTTTATGACCACCAAAGTAATTTAGTTTTACCTTATAATTATATACTTAATCAATAGAATGTGATTTTTTCATATAGCAAATTAAGGATATTATTAAACTCAGTATTTAGGTATAGATTGATCGACATCATCAATATATTTAAAAAACCCGCCTGCGACATCCTTAACGTTCGCCATACCAAATTGATCTTTCAAGACCCTGGTTGCTAGTTGGGAATCATTACCATATCTACAGAGAACAATTATTTCGCTATTTTTGTTCACATTTGGTATTCTTTCCTGCAGCTTCTCAAAATCACCATCCATATCCTTTAGCTCCTTCAATGGAATATTAATAGAAGTATCTAAATGGGATATATTATAATGATGAGAGGGTCTGACATCTAACAAAACTTTATCGTTCTTAGATGGCTGCTTCACATAATCACTATCGAACTCTGTTACTTTAATTCTTTCAGATACGTCACATACGTTATAGTTTCTAGCACCACAGAAAACATTGTAATCAATTTCACCCGATTCAATGGAAGCTCTAGTAATAACACGTTCATCACCACAACACTGACATTTTGATTGTCTGCCTCTCATTCTGAACCTTCTTAGACTCTGAATTGGGAAACCAGAATACATCAACATGAATGGCTCAAAGTTTTCAGGGGTGTAGACATCGAGGAGAACCTTTAGTGTTTCAACAGCCATCATAGTACCTACTAATCCAATACATGGCCCAATAACACCACCTTCTGCACAGGAGGAAACTGCATAGGGGTTTGGAGACACTGGGTAGAAACATCTGTAACATGGTCCAAAGTTCTTATAGTTTAGGATAGACAGCTGTCCCTCTGTCCCTAGACCTGACGCCGAGACAACAGTTATACCAAGGTTTACAGCCACATCCGAAACCAAATATCTCGTTAACGGTGTATCTGTGCAATCAAGCACCAAATCATAGCCTTCAAAGATAGAGAATGCATTAGATGAATTTAGTCTTACCGGGTAGGTGACGATCTCTACATTTGGATTTAGACTCTCCAAAACTTGTTTGGCACTTTCACATTTCAACATTCCAACTTTAGCAGTATTATGGATCACTTGTCTGTGTAAATTTGAGGTATCCACTACATCATTGTCCACAATACCAATTTTCCCTATACCGGCACCAACCAAGTAAGGTAAAGACGGAGACCCGAGACCACCAGCACCAATAACTAAAACCTTAGATTTCTTCAACTTCAACTGGCCTTCAACACCACCAGTTCCCTCAACAATCATTTGACGACCATAACGACTATATTCTTCCAGGGATAGCTGATTATCGGATGAAACCTTCAATTGTTCCTTAAGTTTGGCATTTTCTTTCTTCAAAGCCTCAATCTGTTTCTTCAAATCTTGCTCAGACATTGTATTTATGTTGACAACACCCGGTTTATACCCTTTCAAGTTGACATATTAAAACTAGATTTCAAATAAATATGATATTTCTAAGCTCATCGCAAATTTTTTTTTTTTTTTCAAATTCAATTTTTCAATTTTTCACAGTTTTGCTCAGAAAATGCCGTAGAAAGAAAGAAATTACTAAGTGGAAAAAATAATGATGATGAATGATATGATATTATTAACAATTTTCTCTATTACTAATAAACTTACATATGACTATAAAGTATCAGTGATGGTACAAGCTTAGATGACTTTTTGCTTGACAAAGAACTTCTTTAGGTAGTTTACTTGGAAAGCGCACATGCCGACCAACACGATGATCTGGATGATGGTCCAGGTAGTGATCTTACTGTTTGCAGCTTCACTTTGATCTCTGAAGATGGCTTCATTTTCTCTGATTATATCTTGTTCTCTGCGGATTCTGTTTAGTCTTTGAGCTAGTTGTTCGACTCTCTTCTTTAGCAAAGATTCGTCTTGCTTACCCTTGGTGTCAAGGGCCTCGATGTTACTCAATTCCAGTTCTAAGTAGACTCTGATTGGTTCATCAGAGTCTGGATAAGTTGGAGCAACACATATCCTGTGTTCACCGTTGTCGAATGCAGTGAAGGTGAAATCACCTGTGTATGGGTTCTTTTGGTTCATAACAACGTGGTCGTCATCAAAGGTCTCAGCAATGCTGACAGCAACCTTAACAGCTGGATCTTCGATGTAAATACCATCCTTCTTAACAGCAGTATCTAGATCACCAACCAAAACGTCACCTTTCTTCAAGTTCTTGTAGAAACACTTCATCTCACCAGACTTAACATAGGTGTGTAGAGCAGAGGCATGGCTGGCTATTAGCCCCAGGAATAGAACGTTCTGTAACTTCATAGTTTTTCAATTTTATCTTATGATATTGGCACAGTTTATTAGTTATACTATTCAATTAGTCAATCTTCTACTATTCTTTATTAATATTCCAAAATATTGTTCGAAAACAAGGAAAACACATTGAAAAAAAAAGCTGCTAAAAAAAAAAAAAAAAGAGCCAACGCGAAAACGCACGCGTTGTGCTCACACACAGAAACCGTGGATATTTACAAGAGGAGCAGCTTTAGTATTTACATGAAATTTGTATTATACTTTCATTCGGGTGGGTCTTCGATGTTTCTTGTTGGGATCACAGGCAATGTCTGATACCTTGTATCGTCGGAGTTCAGGTATATTGATTTACCACTTTGAAGCTGGGTCATTGTGTTCGACAATGACATCATTTCCCTATTCACAATCTGGGAGAGTGTTGTGTTGTTCTGTGAATCAATTGCATGTAGGATTTTTATTCTGTTATCGATGTATTTCTTTAAGTAGCTTTCAAAGTTTTTAAGCGTAGCTTCAAATATGCTTGAGTTTGTTTGGAGTAAGTTCATCACGTAGTCTTCCTGTTCCATTACATCACATGTATCCTCAGTAAACTTGGACTTGAGGGACCACACACATGGTGGCAAAGGTATGTAATCATTGGAACTAGCCTCGTACCACTGGTATTGGTCCTTTACCATCGAGTATGTTATATCTTCGTTTTCATATGCCTCTTTGATATACTTCATAAACCTTTGTTCAGTGGCATCACCGTCTGAGTATTGCCAGTATGATTCTCCAGTCTGTGGATCAATCACAAACGGTAGAAGTAATCTTGCAAACTCAGATATAGTATTGTTGATGCTCCACACTCCAGTGGTTTCCCTAACAAACTGTATTGTTGGCAGGACACAGAACCACTTGTAAAAATTACGGATATTTATACCTTGGGAATCGATGGAGGTTAACAATTTTTTATCCAGGGGGCAAGAGAATAATTTGATTGCTTGTGATTCAGTATCGTTAGCTGGATCAAACCCGTATTTTGTTATCACACCCATGGAGTCTTCAATATCTGTATAACTTATCAACACCTCACGCCTCAACCCTTTCTTTCTAATTTTTGTAGGATCTAAACGCAACACAATGTCACCATTCGTCCTGTCTATATCATAGTAAGCGTTCCGAGTAGTTTCATCTCCATGATTGACATAGTCTAGCGTAGGTACTAGAGAGGGTGTCACCACGAATGATCCGTCAGCACTGGATGCCTCACTCAATTGTGGAATCTCCAACACACGGGACACAATTGCACTATACAGTTGCCTCAATACACCCACAGAGTAGTGCTGTTGATACGGAATGTGACTCACTGCGGCTTCATGTAAAGTATCCAGATTGTGCTTCAACTCATGAAACAACACTACATGCCCGTAATGTTCCATAAGAGCATCGATACAGTTAGAAGCATTGTTTATCTCAGTAGTCAGCAACACGGAGGATATGTACTCCGTGATGTGGTTGGGAATGCCCTCCGAACCTTCCATAGCCATTAAATGTATGACTAAAATGAAATACACGAGCATGCAGGTCTCTGACAATTGCGACAACTCTCCCAATGAGTCATTGATAATAGTTTTAAACTGTTTATTGTCAATACAGTCCAATAATCTCTTGATATCGTAGCATTGACTCAACCTCATCACCTCGAGATGCTCTCCCTTAAAATCAACCAAATCACTCAAAAAGACACCGTACCCGCTATGATCATCCGTCAAAACCTCAACATCGTTCAAAACCATGCTTGGAGTAGCTTGTTATCAATAGTTATTGTGTGGAAACTAGTAGTTTCACTTGAAGTGTTGATCCAAAAGCACTTCTTCCCTGTGTCATTTTTACGTTGTGGGCGTCTAACTTTTAAAATTTCTCTCAATCAAAATTACCCGGATAAATAATATATATTACCCGGACCAACATATTTATCCGGTCTTTAATATATTACCCGGATCATTAATAAAATTACCCGGAAATTCGTTTTTTTCACAATTTTTCGGATCGAATGTTTCAAACACGTAGATCAGTTTTGTTAATATTTTATTATCATATTGTGATCAATGCTCATATTTGTCTTTAAATCTTGATCTCTCATCTACAATTGATCAGAGACCACATTCTTGAATTGAGGTATTACAGAAGGCATTTAATTGGGGGCGTTCAAATAAAGTTTGTGGACAACAAAACGCAAAACAGATCAAGGAAATAAAAAAAAAAACATAAGGAAAGATAATGATGGATCATGTTGGGTTAAGCCAGCTGCCAATGCAGCGGGCTAAGATTGTTAGTGAGCAAGGAGGTATTTTCAACTTAATGGTGTGTGGTGAGTCTGGGCTCGGTAAGACTACTTTCATCAATACTTTGTTTGCTACGACGTTGAGGTCACGCGAAGAGCATCCAAGGGATAACGCGATCAAGAAGACTGTGCAGATTGATATTGTGAGGGCTTTACTTGAGGAGTCTAATTTCAAGCTGCGTGTTAATTTGATTGATACTCCTGGGTTTGGTGACAATGTCAACAACGACAAGGCTTGGCAGACCGTGGTGGATTTTATCGATGATCAGCACGACTCCTTCATGAGACAAGAACAACAGCCATTCAGAGGCACTAAGTATGACTTGAGAGTTCATGCAGTTATATATTTCATCAGACCTACTGGTCACGGTTTGAAGCCAATTGACATCGAAACTATGAAAAGGTTGTCGACGAGGGCCAACTTGATCCCTGTGATCGCAAAGTCTGACACATTGACCGCGGATGAAATTGCACAATTTAAAGATAGAATTAGACAGGTTATAGAATACCACCAAATCAGGATTTTCACTCCACCACTAGAAGAATCGGAGGAAGACGCTCAAAACGAACACGAGCAAATCTCTTTTCAACACGCTAGAAGGCTGATTGAGGCTATGCCATTCCACATTGTCGGATCTGAACGTAGCTACCAAAACAGCACTGGTAAAATGGTTGTCGCAAGGAAATACCCATGGGGTCTAGTTGTGGTGGAGAATGAGAAGCACTGTGACTTCGTATTGCTAAGAACCCTCTTGCTAAGAACCTACTTGGCTGACTTGCTAGAGACCACAAATGATATTCATTATGAGACTTACAGAAGACTAAGACTAGAGATTGGTCTGAAGGACGTCAGCGAGGGTAAAGAGGAAGATCCATCTGTTCCAATTAAGGCTCCGGCCAGAAAGCTGTCACACAACCCAGCTTATAAACAAGAAGAAAATGCATTGAAAAAGTACTTCACTGACCAAGTTAAGGCTGAAGAACAAAGATTCAGACAATGGGAACAAAATATTGTTAATGAAAGATCTAAATTGAATGGTGATTTAGAAGAGATTCAACAAAAAGTGAAAAAGATGGAGGACCAAGTAAAGTCTCTACAGTTGAAGATGCGTTGATCGTAGCACTACCAAAAAACAAACATGAAACTAAAACAAAGCGATACACATAGTTGAAATAAACTAAATAACATAATTTAAATAAATTTACACATATGTATAATATAGAATCTTAAACATGATGGCTACTATTGTCCACGAAATTATTAAATATGTCAGCTATGTATTTATAAAATCTATAATAGCTTACTCAGAAGAAGAAAAAAAAGTTAGATCAAAACGATAACTCTATAATATTTCGTTTTTCGTAAATTGTACTATTTAGGAAGATATGATTCTAAAAAAAAGTTATGATGTGACAGAAAATAATAAAAGATTAACAAATAAGACAAGAAAATCATTAGCAAAAATTTTTTCCTAAAGTAATCTGGTATCACAACACTCAAATAATTCGTTGTGTTATTAACAGTATATTTTTATATCATTTTGAATGAAGTAAGGATCAAATTAGGGAAATTTAGACTTTGGAAAAAAAAAATATGGGAATATCAATAAAAATTCTGGTGAACACTTCTTTTTTCCTTACTCCAATTCAGTCAAGTATCTTTCAGCGTCCAAACCAGCCATACAACCAGAACCAGCAGAAGTGATAGCTTGTCTGTATTTAGAGTCTTGAACGTCACCGGCAGCGAAAACACCTGGGACGGAAGTGTGAGAGGAACCTGGGATAGTCTTGATGTAACCGGTTTCATCAGTTTCGACTTGGCCCTCAACAATCTTGGTAGCTGGGGTGTGACCGATAGCGTAGAACAAACCGTTAACTGGCAAGTCAGCTTCTTCGTTGGTCTTGACGTTCTTGATTCTCAAGTTGCTCAACAACTTACCGTCACCTTGGGCTTCCAAGGTAACAGTGTTGTACAAGATTTCAATTTGTTCGTTTTGTTCAGCACGTCTTTGCATGATGGTAGAGGCTCTTAGGTGGTCCTTTCTGACGATCAAGTAAACCTTGGAACCGTACTTGGTCAAGAATTGAGCTTCTTCACAAGCGGAGTCACCACCACCGATGACGGCCAATGGCTTGTTTCTGAAGATTGGCACAGCACCGTCACAGACGGCACAGGCAGAGATACCTTGTTGCCAGTAAGTTTCTTCACCTGGGATGTGCAATCTCTTAGCGGAGGCACCGGTAGCCATGATGATAGAGTCGGTGGTGATTGGTTCAGCATCTTCGTTGAATTCAGTCCATAGCTTGAATGGTCTGGAAGACAAGTCAACCTTGGAGATAGTCTCAGTGATGATTTCGGTACCGAACTTGGTAGATTGCTCTCTCATTCTGTCCATCAACTCAGAACCAGTCATACCATCTGGGAAACCTGGGAAGTTTTCAATCTCAGTAGTAGTGGTCAATTGACCACCAGCAGCGATACCGTTAGCCAACATACCTTCGTACATGGTTGGCTTGATCTCAGCTCTAGCCAAGTAAATGGCGGCGGTGTGGGCAGCTGGGCCGGAACCGATAATAACAACTCTCTTGTGGTTCATGTTAGTCATCTTGAATAGTTTCTTGTATGTGTGTGTGTGTGTGTGTGTGTTTGGGGTGTGTATAATCTATAAGTTTTAGCTTATTGATATTTTTATTATACTTTATTCTTCAAAAGAAAGAACAAAAATGAACTCCAACAATCAATACCTAGCTCCCCTTTATATATATGTCCCTTTCAAAGAACAACTTCACCCACCAGCCCATTATTAAGCATATTCTATCGTTGGTTGGGAAAGTCTCGATGAGCTTCATTACGAAATCCGAGCCCGTCGAATCTGGACCCTGAGCTGAAAATCTTTCTTTTCCCCATTTCGCTGCGGGTGTTTCTGTGAAGGAACAGAAAATCGAAGAATTTTTCACAGAAAAAACCTCGGAACAAGGTGGTCTCCACAGAAACCTGCGTAGACACAGTGACGTGAAAAAAATAAAAAAACAATAACAAAGGGCCCAGCCGTTTTGTTCCTCGAGAAAGCAATAACAAAATTATTATAAATCGTAACAATAACCGTCTACACCTCATTCTCTTTCTATTTTTTTCTTTTGTGATTAACAAAGGTACATCATGAATTCTGGAACCTCCATGCAAAATTAAAAAGAACCACCCAGACGATTGTAGGCACATACGCAACAAAGAAAAACAAAAAAAAACAATAACAAAAATTAAAGTGGTCCTTTGTAGTTCCCCATTGTCTATTTTAGATAGATAAACTGCACCTGGACACACAAAGGGCTATTACTTACTCCGTAGGAACTGTATTACTAGATCTCTAGCTACTTCCATTACGTGGTTGTTTAATAGTACCTGGTTGATGAATAATTCCAAGCCCTTACGTCTTTTGGCTAGCCACTTCTTATCAAGATTTACTTCGTCGTATTTCCACCCGTAATAGTACCATTTCACAGCTGGCGGTAACTCCGGTATCTCTTTTAGCGACTGCGGTCTCTTGTCCCGTACCTTGTCGAGCAGTTGCTCTCTGAACCTGACGAAATCGGAGTATCGCTTGTAAGTTTTGATTTGGAATGAGCCGTCATGGGTAGGGTTCAAAGGGTGCATTACCGCTGTCACCTTCCATACTGCGAATTTAGGGGTATGTTCCTCGCCCGATACTATGGTACAGTCGCTTACAAATACTCTCTCAAAGTAGAAGTTCTGGTTCGCTACACTACTTCTCCGAGACTGTGCGCTCGCGGTGGTCATCGCCGTATTATCGTCATTATCCAGTAGCGTAATAGGTTCCGGATCCAGAACCAGAATGTTGCTGGGCATGTTTTTTTATGTTTTATTAGGACTTTTAAAAAGGAAAGCAAATAGATTGGGCTCTTCCGTATTTCTTTCTTAAGATCTTACTTTTTTTTTGAGTGCACAAAAAATTGTTTTAAATGAAAAAAAGGGTGTCAAAAAATTTCTTCAGTAGTGGTAAATAGGTTGTCGTTACCTAATAATACTCTTGTGCCTATCTTCAACGATTGTCTGCCCTACTGAGTGGTGTTGATGAAGTATTGAGTCCCTTAGAGATGGGGAGACTCACCTCTTAAAAATAAAACTAAAAAATAAAGGGAAGAAGCGATGCCCTGCTCGTACATAACTACAACAAACATAATGACGTAAACCCTTGTATTCTATTATTTATATGGATAAAAATAGAGGTTATAGACTATATCTAAGCAAAGATTGGGAACTTACCGTCCAACCATGTCCATGGGTCATTCATTCTGATGTTTTTGTTCAGTCTGCTGATGGCCTCTAGTTCCTTGTGGGTCAAGGTCAACTTGCTGTCAATGTTCAAATTGGTCTCCAATCTTTCCTTCTTAGAAGATTTTGGAATGATGGCAATACCTCTTTGAGTGGCCCATCTCAACAAGACCTCGGATGGAGAGACTCTGTGGTTGTTAGCGATTTGGTTGATGGTGTCGTGGTGGAACAAGTTTGGAGTGTTCTTAGCCAACTCGGAGCCCAATTCCAAGTAGGATTGTGGACCAAAGGAAGAGTAAGCTACAATTTGAATCTTCTGGGCTTGGCAGTATTCGACCAAGTTCTCCTGGGTCAAATATGGGTGGTGCTCAATTTGCAATGCCACTGGCTTGATTCTGCATTGACGCAGCAAGTCCTGGATCAAACCACCGTTGAAGTTAGAGATACCAATAGACTTGGTCAAACCTTCGTCAACACAGGCTTCCAAGGCCTTCCAGGTGTCGATCAAAGGAACATCAGCCTCAGTGATGTGGCCCTTCTTCTCATCTTCGGCACCAGTGTAGAAACCCGGTGGGTACTTCTCCTCAAATGGAACATACTTGAAAGCAATTGGGAAGTGCATGTAGAACAAGTCAACGTACTCCAAATCCAAGTCAGACAGAGTACGTTTCAAGGCCATCTTAACGTGGTCTGGGTGGTGGAAGGAGTTCCATAGCTTGGAAACGACAAAAAGGTCCTCTCTCTTCACAATACCGTCAGCAATGGCCTTCTTAATACCTTGGCCAACTTCCTTCTCGTTACCGTAGTCCTCAGCACCATCAAACAGACGGTAACCAATCTTAATAGCGTCATAAACCTGCTGAGCACAGACGTCGTTTGGAATTTTCCAGCAACCCAAACCGACTAGAGGCATCTTCATGCCATTGTTCAAAGTAACGTATTCAGACATTGTTCTTTCGTTTTTTGCTTATATGTATTATCAATTCCCTAATATCAAGGCTCCAGACGTAATGTACAAAGTATCAATTAAATAAAGAAGGGGAGGGGTGGATTATAACCTTTAGTAAATTTAAGGTGTTTCCACAATAATGCAACCAAATTAGGGTTTTTGAAAAAAAAAAAAGGTTCAAATAACCCTATATGTCAAAATCAAAAAACCCTAATCCAAGGGGGGGGAGACACCCAACGGGCCTTGCCATTGAAATGGCGTGGCGTGATGTTGGCGTCGTGGGGATAGCAACGTTACCATTTTCTTTTTTTTTTCAAATATAATAAAAAAACCCTAATACACCCATACACCGCATACTTGATGCAGCCGCACCCCCACAAGAAACCCAACAATGTGATGTGTACACCCAGACACTACAGCAGAGACAAGATTTCAGGTACCAGCTGGGTATTAGGATTACGAATGGACCTCGACCAATGAGAATTAAGTAAATTTTATTCTTGTTTTATTATCTATACCAATTGCAATTGAAGAACTTGGTTGTGGCTCTCTATTTGTCAACTGAGTTTAAGGTATTTTAAATATTATAACTTTGTCTTGGCATACGTAGAGAGATTAAAAGGGTTCTAATATCTCTTTGATGACATAAGACAACGACGTAGAAACAACCATTCCTTCACTTGGTTGCATTTATAATGATCGAGTAGTAATGAATCGAGTACCAATTCAACAAGGGGGTGGATATTTGCAATTTGTCTTTTCTTTTTCTTTTGTATTTCATACATATATAAAGACCTTTCCATAACTTGTTTTACCCTTGTTTTGAGAACAATGTTCAAGACACTGTCCAAACTGACAAGGAAGATGAGTAACTTACATAAGAATACTGAAACTTTGAGATTGAACACTGGTGCCCAGATTCCAGTAGTTGGGCTGGGGACTTGGCAATCTAGTGAGAACCAGGGATACGAGGCAGTTGTCCATGCTTTGAAGTCTGGGTACAGACACATTGACACTGCAGCTATCTACAAGAACGAAGAGGAGGTAGGAAGGGCCATTAGAGACTCGCAAGTGCCCAGAGATGAAATATTCGTCACAACTAAATTGTGGGGTACACAGCATCGTGATCCCAAGGTGGCTCTGGAACAAACGTTGCAGAGACTTGGACTGGACTATGTCGATCTTTATTTGATGCATTGGCCTGTGGCACTAAGAACTGACAAGATCACTGACGGTAATCTGCTACAAATCCCTGAGAACCCAGATGGGTCCAGATCTGTGGATTTGGACAATTGGGATTTCGTAAAGACATGGGAATTGATGCAAGAGCTACCAAAGGAAAAAGTCCGTGCCATTGGTGTCTCTAACTTTTCCATCAATAACTTGGAGACGCTATTACAGTCCAGTGGTAACAAAATTACCCCTGCTGCTAACCAAATCGAAGTACACCCTATGCTACCTCAGCAAGAACTAATCGATTATTGTAAAAGCAAGGGGATTGTAGTAGAGGCTTACTCTCCACTTGGAGTACCGATGCCCCAATCTTGAAAGAGAAAGAAATTAACGAGATAGCTACAAAGAACGGTGTCAACACCGGTCAACTGGTCATCAGCTGGCATGTACAAAGAGGTTATGTAGTCCTACCTAAATCTGTTCGGGCAGAACGTATTGAAGGAAACTTGAAGACATTCAAATTGTCACAAGAAGATTTCGAAACATTGAACAATTACTCAAAAATTCATGGCGAGAAAAGAGTAGTTTGTCCAAACTGGAACCCTTTCAAGCCATTTGTTTAAATAAATCTATAAATATGTTATGAGATTCTAAAATATATTAGAAAGATATTATGATTAAATAATGATACTATTTAAGAGTAAACAAAAGGGGTAATATATTAATAAAATACCGTTTCTTTATATATTTATATCTTTGTTTAAACTTAATTTTCTTTCATAAGTTGCCAGGATGATTTATTTGTACTTTAATCTAAATTATTATTTATCCATAGTATTATCACTCCCTAAAAATAGACAATAATAGAGAAAAAAACAAAACAAAACATTATTATCCTGTATGGTTTAGGTTGACGAGGGTATTTCATTTTTAATTATTAACTCAGTACTGAACACCGATCAAGTAGTCCGCAAGTTGTTCAACAATCTTGGTGGCTTCACCAGCTTGAACGGTTGGTGGATAATGAGCAATCAGAACGGTCTGCTTGGTTCTGACACAGACAACACCTTCAGCATCATGTCTACCGTAAATACTTCTGTCATCAGCTCTAAGAAGCATGAACTTTTGACCTTGGATATGTAAACCATTGCTTTGCAGACCGGATGGGTTGTCGAAACCTTGAACGATTTCGCTAATTTCACTAGGTTGTAGAGTCAAACCACCGGAAGTAGCCCAAACAGCGTCACCAGCCTTAGAGTAAATAACTGCTTTGTCAACCTTACCAGTAGCTAATAGGTTATCAGTGTATGCTAATTACAAAAAACACATGTTAATATGACAGAAAAAAAAAGGGATTGAGAATCTCCTTAAATCATATAAATGAAAAGATATGTTAGTATATTCAACTTACTCTCAAAATATTGATAGCAAACCCTTTCCTGGGCCAAATAGACATGCAGTCCAATCAGAGTGGCGAAGATCAAAAATTTGACCTTCCCTCTGCCCCTGGAAAAAGCAGTAAAGACACGAAAAAGTCCAAAAAGTTAGCAATTAATTAACATACCTTGCCAAGACATTATTGTATTTATTCAATTGAAGATTATTTGGTTCTATTGAGGGTTTAGCAAACGTTTGAAAGAAAAGAGAACTATTTTTAAAAGTAGAACATGATCGAAGAAACTAATGCCCTTTTGAATTCGGACCATATTTCAGTTTTTTTTTTGGTGCTCCCAAAATACTCCTGATATCATGTCATACTAAATCACGTGAAACAAAATCAACAATGCAACACCATCCAATCCAGTGGAGATTTATTAATTTTTAGTAACAACACATTTGAAAGCAAAAAAATAGAACTATAATTACATTGATGGTGTTATTATTTTTTATCTGTATAAAATTTACTTACTCATCGTCATCATCTTCGATCACAGCTACTTTCCTCCTCTTAGACGTTTCATCATCGTCATCTTCTTCGTCTTCTTCGAAAGCATCGTTCTGTCTCTTGGCATTCTTCAGACGCTCTGCATCTAAATCATCATCATCTTCTTCTTCCATTTCCTCCTCTTCCTCACCGTCATCGATAAAATCTTCTTCTTCGTCGTCGTCTACCATGAACCCGTCATCCTCGTATTCATCACGATTGCCTCCGCCACCTCTGGCCACACTGGTAGCACGCTTGTACTCTGCTGTCTCAGCAAACCCACCTTCGGAGTTCTCCCGGGTCTCTTTCTCCTTCTGCTGTCTCTTTCTTCTATCCCTTATTATTTGACCTTGGATCTTCTCTAGTTCACGCTTTTCAATTTCAGGATCCTGCTTGATGATGTATGAGCCCGGCCCTAGATTCTGTCTAGCATTTCTTCTAGTTACTGCTTTACTTAACTTCTGGTGGATACGAGAATTTGTCGAGGTTGGAATGAACATCATAGTTTTAGTAATTTCACCACCATCATAACATTGCATTAGTTCCTGTTGGTCATGGGATACTGTCAAGAATGTATTGTCTGTGTCATTAACAATTATATCAGTGTATTCATCACCCAACTTTAAGGAGAAAGAGCCGTCAGACCACTGGACCACCTGAGCATTAGACTCTTTAAAAACATGTTGCTCAGCATCACGAGAGTATCTCCATCTGACTGTATTTTCATCAATCAGTCTGTCACCTAACTGATCCTCCTTGGAAGAGAAGTTATTCAGTCTCTCTTTCACCTTTGTTTCGAAGCCTTGTGGGTCAAATGGAACTGGATCAATGGTCAAGAATGCTGGCACCTTGGCATAGTAGATCTCATTGTGTTCATTGTTATTAGTTCTGGTCTTATAAGGAATGATATGCCTGATTAAATCAATATTAGATTCCTTAAACGTATGAGGTTCATCGTCATCTGAGTAATTATTGACATCTTCACCGTAGAATTTTCTAGTATACATCTCTTGCTCCATGGCCTCTTCATCATCATCTTCATAATCACCACGGCGTCTGGATTTACTAACACCATCCTCATCCTCATCCTCATCCTCATCATCGCTTAGAGCAGCCCCACGGTCTCTACCTTTTACCACTTCGTCTTCGTCTTCTTCATCATCATCACCAAATAAATCGTCCATTGCCTCACCTTCTTCATCATCATCAGCATCACCTTCTACTTCCACCTTTGGAGAACCTACAGGCTTCTCCTCAACAGGCTCAATAGCTGTGGTCTCATTAGTCACTGGCTCAGATGGTTGGGATTCAACAGGCATACTTTCCTCTCTGCTTGACTCCGACATATTTTCCTATCTAATCTATAATCTCCTGGATCTCCAAGTACTTTTTCCTCGTTCGGTGAGCCTTTGGATACTGATTGAACGGACCAATTGGCTGCTAAAGCTAAAGGTTTTGCCCAAATTATCCAAAATTCAACGTCCGTTGCCCAATTTTTTTTTCTTTGCTTTCATTTTTTTTTTTGGTAGAAGACATAACTTACCCGGGACAGCCGTCAATCAAAGCAACACGTACGGATGATGATGATATTTATAAATGAATACATGCAACTATCTGGATATTACATATTAGTTATATAAATCAATGCTCTATTATTCTCTTCAGTGGTTCGATATCTTTTTCGTGGCCCTTTTTGACGAAGACAATGAAGTAAGGTGTTGCGGTATTACCCTCGGTGAAATTCATAACTTCTTCCTCTGGTACCTCGGTGACTGTTTCATCGTTGTACTTCCTCCATATGTTGTTGGCGTAGTCCTTGATGTAGACCCAGTAGTGGCCGTAGCTGGCCTCACCTCTGTGGATGAATACTGCGAATAGTGTGTAGCCGTGTTCTTTAAAATCGTCAAACTGGTGGGAAATCCTATCCTCTAAGTCTGAAATCTCGAGGTATATGCTGGATAACTCTTCGCTAACTCTTCCTGACGCCTCGTCCAGTAGGTGTGCTGCTTGTTCCGTGTCTTCGAATTCAATGCCAGCTTGCATCAACATACCAGATCTCAGGAAGTTGGAGGTCTCCTTATAAGCATCCTTACGACTCAATCCCAATTCATTTCTGAAAAGAAGTTCACTTTGTCTCTGTCTCAGTTTGTACAATTTCGATTTCAATTCTACGGTTTGTTTCTTCTTCTCTAGCAGTAATGGATTGTCTGTCTCAGCATATCTATCCAGATATATTTCACTATCAAACGGTAATGGTTCTATCGACTTAAAAGGCATAAACCTCTCTCTATCGTAATACACTCTTTGAATTTGGATCTGAAGGATAGTTGGGAAAGTACGGATTGCCAACTCTCTTTTTACTTCGCCATATTCTTCCATATTTAGAAATTCGTCCTTGAAATAAACATCTAGCGCATCGTATATATCTTTCGGGTGATCTGCAATGTTAACTAGTAATGACAAAAACCTCTCTATTTTACTTCTAGGAATGGTACCATTGTTCAAGGGTTTGATAATTTGATTAGTTTCACCAAAGAACAAATCCTTTATTAAGTCATTTTGCTCGTTGTCTTCAGACAAAGAAGTTGGGTATGAACTGCTCTCTAATTGAAATAGAACATTACCAATACACTCAGTGACATCCTGCTGTCTACCCAATTCTAATGCATTTTCCAATTGTTCTGGATCAATCTTTGCAACCTTAGTCTCGGCATTCGCATTGTTCGTTATCTTGTTTTCATTATCCTCTTGCTCTTCCATTTCTTCCTTTGGTGCCTTTTCCTCACTCTCATCTTTCATTTCAATATCCTTCGACTCAGACTGTTCATCCAATTTGTCTAGCGCTCCCATAACATCGGGTGTTTCAGAACCGTCTATTTCCATATTTTCATCGTCTCCAGTTTCATTAGAAACTTGAGGTTCCTTGTGACTTTCTGGTGCTTCGAATTCGACATCAGTATTCGATGGAGCAAATGCAAGGTAAGCCAGTTCCCTGCGTGGTGTTACGCATCTTTCATTGGAGTGCATCATTGTATTATACAGGTCCCTTAACTGATAAAGAAATTGAATAGATCTCTCGATTTCGTTCTTTCCTACTTCACGACCACCAATACGACGTTTAGCTATATTTTCATTACTTTGTGTATCAAAATTGTTTAATGTTTGTTGGTATTCAGTAATATAGTCTCTTAATGGTGATATAGAGAAATAATATTGCAAAAGAGAATTTAAATAACAGGTATTACCGATGTTATTGATACCCATAGGCCAATTTTCGGCTGGCAAGCATGTAGGGTCGATGTTACCAGTTTCCAAGTAGTTTAGAACTAGTTTTGAGTTCCTCTCTAAACCAACCTTTGTCAATGCAGATTTGATATTTAATAACTGATCTGGTTCACTAATAGGTGACAGATTCCATTTCTGTTGGAAAACATTTAATAAAGTGGCATCTGGGGCATTCTCATTCACTTGCAATATATCAAGAGATTGTTTGTAAGAAAGGTTTTGAGGACCATAATAAGTTTGAAATCCTGGACACTGGTCAAATAAGAAATTGAATAATATCAGACTTCTTTTAACAGAAGCAATTGTGAATAAGCCTCTATCACAGTCAATCTTTAAACCTGGAGAATCATTGATTTTTACTGTATATGCGGTTTGAATGATATCATCATCCACAGATTCATCAATTTCCAGAATATCATATGCTTGCTGAACACTTCTGTATGGTTCGTGGTCAATGTAAAACCTCAGGTAGTCCGATTTCAAGTACTTGGCCAGCAAACGAAGAGCATTTTTCAGATCCCTAACTCTATTATTATCCATGTTATTTTTCCATTCATGCTTGTAAATTGATAGTAACAATGATTCATCTATTGAAGTAATGGAAACTTCTCTAAAATCGATACCAAAGACAGCTAATGAATTTTGGAGTGCCTCTTGTCCTATAATATCTTGCTTACCACAATAAGAAATTAACTGGTAAGAACCTTTTCTATTGGCAACCAAGTTCAGTGCATCATAGTAAATGCCAGCATTACGTTCATCCAAATGTAAGAATTTCTCATAGTTTTGAATAATGTCTCTATCAGTGTAGTGGTAACACACTGAGAGAGTAACAAAATGTGAGTCATAGTCTAAAGGTGAGTAATAAACCCTGGTTTGGGCTTCTTGCAAATGGTATCCCTTTTCATGACCAACGGACATCAACTCAATATTACGGGTTTTGAAATCACCTAATAGTTGCAACCATGGGAACAATGTAAATTCTGGTTGCAAAGCATACAGTAAACGGAACTTCTTCATGAACTGTACATCTTTCAAATAGTCTGGTGATAGTGAAGAGATGATCAAATTACCATATGTAAGCAACTCCAGACATTTTCTAGTGAATGCTTCTCTTAGTTTTCTAACCTTCCAATTACTCCTGTAGTCGATCAGGTTGGGTGGCTCATATTCACTGACCATTATCTTCTCATTCTTCTCATTGACTTCTTCTTCCTCAGAAAGAGTGAAACTAAAATGAGAAACCAGTGCTGAGGGATTCATATTTGAATTCAAGAGCGTATTGTCTGCGTTGATAGTTTTCAAGGGTTCATCATCAGATTTTCTTACAAGTGGGCCTTTAAATATCTTGAACAATGTATTTATGCATTCTAATTGGGTAGGTGCATTTTCTGGCTTCAATTCCGGTAATCTTTCGCTAGCTTTAACGTACCTTTCCTTTATATCATTTCTTGCCAGACTAATATCCTTGTCATGAGCACTAAACTCTGGCCTGAAAATTTCGATCAAGATTAGCCTATTTGTGTCTTCGGAAACATATATACTGCTATCAACGAGCTGGTCGTCTTTAGGATCATAGGTCATGAAATCCGGTCTATCAAATTCATGCAACTCATCAACTCTGAAATACCTTGTGACACCGACTAACTTCTTATTGGTCTCCAGGAATGCGCGGGTTTTGATCGATATTTTGACATGGTAGATAGGGATGTCTGTGATTTCCTCAAACGGCTTCTGTTCCAGCTGGCTTAGCAGCCTCGTATCTACAAGTACACCCAAGAGCACATCCACCTTATTATGCGCGGGACAAGTCAGGGACTCGTACTCGTATTTGGTCTGTATAACCACCTGATCCTGAACGAACCCAAGCGAATTCGGTCTTAAGGTATGTCTAATCTTCGCATACTGTAATGTATCCGCATTTAGCAAGGATTTGTTGCCACCATTAATAGCCTCTACATCACACAAAAGCTCATCTAACAACCTATCAGAAGTCTTTGGCAATCTCATATCAGTATACAGTAGCTCCTTGCCACTATCCTTCGTATCGTCACCAACAGTACCCAGCCTACTACCAATCGGATCAACAGTTCCAAGATCTTCCAACATTTTCTTTTTTTTTTCCTTTCTTTCCAGTTTTCTCCCCTCTCTCAAACCTTTTATCCTCCTACCTACAACGTTTACGTCCTCTGGTGTAGTGCTACGCTCTCAATTGCTTTGGATAATGGTCTTGTATATGATCAAGATCTCCATTGCATGGCCAAAATTTGTGCTTTCCTCCTTAAACAAAAATAAGGGCATGATTATCGTTATATACGTACAATATAATAAGCCTATGTGATACATAACCATGGGTACATAACCATGGGTACATAACCGTGGGAACCCCAGGGTATTTAATGATTAGAGCACTATTATATCCCTATTCTCTTGATGTTCTTACTTAGATTTTCATTATTTACGTGAGGAAGATCAGTATTTTGTATACATTCATTTATATTTACACTCTTTCGGCACCCCAGATGGCCACTCTACAGATACCTTTGATACCTTCGGTCAGTAGCCAGTAAGGGACGGCGAGTTTGGAGTCGTGTTCGATGGCTGTGTTCAGGTGTTCCAGTTCGTCGTCTCTGAACTGTTTGATATTAGCGATGAGGGACTTGATTTCCTCGGGCTGGCCGACCGTGGAGTTGTCGCTGGTGTCCAGGTTGTACTGGTTGTTCAGGCAGCGCAATTGCTCGTTGTAGTGGCCACCGATGACGGTTTCGACAGCCTCGGTGCAAGCCATTGCTGCTCTTGGGGATATCATCGCGGTGCCCGCGCCCATCGCGAAGGCACCCACCTTCCACAGCGGGGTGAACAGCGAGGGTCTCACTCTGTTCTTCAGCTGCAGGTTGTTGAAAGTGTTGTGGTGGTGGATCTCCTGGTCCCACATGTGCTTCAGCACCGGTTTCAAGTGAGGGTACTTGTTGGCAAGCACGAAGTATTGCCCCGCGTAGATGTAGTTGGCACCGAGCTCACCGGCCTGGTCCACCCTGATGACACGGCTCAAGTACGCTTTCTGAGCCTCTGACAAATTCTCAAATTTCTTACCTTGGCTAGCTTTCTTCTCTGCACCCGTGGCCTTTAAACTCGACAACACAGAGAAAGAACGCGTGGAACCCCTGACATTACTCCTGATCATCATCCTTGCTTATGCCTTTCCAATCTGAAGGTACAAAAACAAAGGGAAACAAATATTTAATCATCCATTTGGATGTGAACAATCTGATTTCTTTTTTTTAACGAGTGCTTGTGCTGTTGGAAGGGGGATGGAATTGAAAAATGTGGGCTCGTACAGACCACGAGGGATCCGTACAAAGCAATCTTTAATAGTCATTATTCAATGCCAAAACGACGCTTGCTTCATTCTTGGTGACGTCTCTCCAGTATGGCAGGTGGTATGGCAATGCCTGTGGGGAGAACTGCGGGTATCTCGCAGCTATAGTGTCCATGAGTGCTCGGAAGAAGACTCGGTAGCCCTTCCCGGTGAAATGGACTCCGTCTGTCAACAATCCGGTTTCGCCTTCGAACGCCTTGTACAGGTCAACCACCGGAACACCCAGCTCTTGCCCTAGCTCCAGGAGCTTGTCCCTGTAGACTTTGTAGAGCTCGTCGCTCCGAATGTAGCCGTTTCGCTTGTCCTCTTCGAAATTCTGCGCCCATAAGTCGGGGTCCACACGCGCAGGCGTAACCAAGATCGGGCAAATATCCAGCTCTACCAGCTGTGCAACCATGCGGCGGATATTAGCGGCGTACTCCTCCAGCGGCACGCTTTGTGGGCCCTGGCTCACAGAGTCATTCGACCCAAAGAAAATAGTGCTCATAACGATCTTACCGTGACGATCACTTTTACGAGACTCACGCTCAGCAGCCAGGATCGCCTCCAGCACCGGCAGACACCACCGCGTGTTGTAGCCAGAGAACCCTCGAACCACAACGTCCAGTTTCCGGTTGTACACGGCCCCTAACCCTGTCCCCAGCGAGAACTCATCGATATCCAGCGCAGCCTCAACACTGTCGCACCGGCCACTGCTGAACTGCGTGATAGAGTCGCCAAATAGCAGAAACTTGTTGAAATCCATGGGCATAGTATGGTGATATGGTGGGTTTCTATTTATAGCGTCGTAAATCTCGAAGAAGGGCCCCCCCACAACACGCGCGATCTTTTTAAAAGAGCTTTTTACTTTGAAACCTCATTGAAAGGAAAAGAATTTGAGATCGCGAACACGAACGACACATAGAACCACGCTGGATTAACTTTAGAAAGGCTGTTCATTTAAGTGAGAACGATTTGTGCTATTTTGGGTATTATTAGCGTTCCAACGAGGTGAAACGGAGATCTACACGAAGAGATAAGAGCTTTTTTAATCTACACGAAAGAGATTTGGACTAACACAAAAGAAATTGAGATCTTGAGGGAGAGACTTGATTATTGATAAAACACGAGACATATAAGAAAAATGGAGGAAGAGGATCCTATTTGTGTCAAGTGTAAGGAGCCCATTACCACTGGACACGCGTATGAGCTGGGCTACGACAGGTGGCATATCGAGTGTTTTGCGTGTCACAAGTGTAGCCGGGTTCTTACGTGTGACAGTGACTTTTTAGTGCTGGGAACTGGTGATTTGATATGTTTTGAGTGTTCTGATAGTTGCAAGAGCTGCGGGAAGAAGATCGACGACTTGGCGATAATCCTGTCGTCGTCGAACGAGGCCTACTGTTCCGAGTGTTTCAAGTGTTGCAAATGTAACCAGAGTATACAGGACTTACGGTACGCCAAAACCAAGAAGGGCCTGTTCTGTTTGAACTGTCACGAGAAGTTGCTGGCGAAAAGAAGAACCTACGATGAAAAGAAGCGGAAACTGTTGGAGAGGAAACATTTGCCAGAGATCCCCAGGATAGCAGACGACGATTGTGAACCATCCACAGATCTGATAAAGGATAAACAGAGAACAGACCAGAAACATTTAGAAATACCCAAGAGATCACGTGATAGACCCCTATCCATGCACAGAGCGTACAATAGTAATGGTAGCAATAATAGTGATACTAACAACGAGCAGGAGATCTCTAGTAGGGCTAGCAGTTTTAAGGATTTGACCATGGATAGGTCTAATGATTCCATGGTGAAGTCGACATCCGACTCGATCATAACGCACTATCTAGACCCGGATGTGAACAAAGAAGACAAACCAGAAATACAGTTACCACCAAAGGCAAGTAATCGTAGTTTTAACAATAAAACTGTTGAAAATAAAAACTCCTCGTTACTGTCGCCTACTAGAGTGGGACACCATCGTCAGACTTCCATCGATGACAATCTCGAAGAATTCAAAACTGCTACTGAATTTCAATCTCCTCTTAGAAATGATCTTTTCAAATCACCTTTACGTGAGTCGCAGATGAAATCTCCTTTGAGATCTGGGAGACATGATCCAACCATGAAGTCACCTAAATCTTACAGAAGAGGGATGATATTGGAAACTGATGAAGATGAAAACACTCCAGAGTCATTTAACATCTTGGAATGTTTTGATCCTGAGAAGGATCCAAAGCTTATGGCACCTCCAATGGTGGGTAGTGCAGATACTTCAGTTACCGATTTTGGTGAAGCTGAATACAATGACAAGCAAAGGGCAGATAAAGACTTCTTGGGATCTTCACTATTCCAAAAAGAAAATTTAAGCCGCGGTTCTATATCTACACCTCCTGCATCATTTGATTCCTCAGTTACCGCAGAGGCATCTGATATTCTTGATGACAAGAGTAGATCACAAGACAATCTGGGCATGAGAAATAGCCATTATGATAGATACCTAAAGGCACCACAGTTTAGAAATTCAGATCCGGAATTAATTCAAAGTACCGATCCTAAAGGTAGCTCTTTTAACACTACAAAACCACTTCAGCTACCAGCAGATGTCGAAGATAATTTCAATGCTAGTTCGTTGTATGAAAAGAATTTGAAGAGAGAAACTTTGAAAACTGAAATGCATCTGAGAAAATTACGTGAGGAATTGGAAGCAATGAGAAGTAAAAAAAAGAAATATCAGAAAGAACTAGACGAAATGAGAAATGCTAGAAAAGAAATTCGTATTAGTCTAGACACCTTAAGATCTGAATGGGAACAACTGAAGAGCCAGATTGATGATAGTGTAATTGACCAATCCACTGACGAAATTGTTGTCCGTGGCCATGACAGAAGTAGGTCAACAAATTTTGAAGCTGCTGAAACAGCAACCGTGGCAAGATCAACAGGATCGAAACCTAGATTCTGGAAACTATTTTCTAAGCAAAACAATATTACACCAATGATTTCTCAACCTATGCAGATTCCAATGCAGGCCATGAATTATGGAATCAACAGTACCGCAGCAATTTTTTCTCATGCAACTGGTCATAACAATGATGGATCACCTTCGAAGTTAGATATCTCTCACCCAGTTCTTAAGAATACCAATGAGTTCGATGACTTGAAGTTGGTCTCTGTTCAGAATTCTAGAGATGGCAACATTAATAGGTCAGATTCTCCTGTGACTTCAGATGGATCTCGGCTATATGGATCTTCACTGGTGGCAAGAGCACAATTCGAAGGATGTCCAATTCCGCTTTTGGTATCGTCATGTATCAAATATGTGGAGTCATCAGAGGAGTTCTTGACAACTGAAGGTATATACAGAATCTCAGGTTCACAGTTAAGAATTGAAGAACTTGAAAAACAATTTGCACAAATGGGAGCTAAAAGCTGCACGGATGTTCAAAAAGAACAAGTTGATGGTATTCCCTCATTTTTATATGATCAGGATATTCACACAATTACTGGTGTATTAAAACGTTATCTGAGAAAACTTCCTAATCCTGTGTTGACTTATCAGGTTTATGAACCTTTAATTTCACTGATAAGGGAGCAGCGGATCATTGAAACATTACCTTTGATCAATAATAAAGTTACAACTGAATCAAAAAGTACAGAGAAATATTTTTTTATGGTGGAAACACTACAAAAAATCTTATCAAATCTTCCGGAGAGTCATTACGAGGTTTTAAAATTACTTTCCAGACATGTTTGTAAGATCAACAGCTATAGTAATATTAACTTGATGAACATTAGAAACCTTGCATTGATTTTTTCCCCGGGTTTGCTTCGCGATTATAACGGTATTAAGGACTTAGAAGATATGAGGGAGCGGGACTACATTACTACATTTTTGTTTACCTATCATGAAGAAATTCTTCCATAAGTGATTGTTCTTATTTTTTTATATATACTTGTTTTATGTATTACTAAGAGTTTTGTGTTTTTGCGACTGTTTTTAGGCATTTGTTGATTGTATCATATATTTATTATTTACTATGGTTCAAAATGTTTAGAATTGAACTTTATTTATTTTCTAGATACTTTTCATAACCAATCTTCTCGAGCTTATCAGCCTTTTGGAGAACTTCCTCTTCTTGCTTATTCAAAAAGTCATCCATTTTCTTTAGATAATCATAGTTTTGAATACCCAGCATTCTCACAGCAAGAATGGCCGCATTTGTACTGTTATTAATAGCAACAGTAGCAACTGGAACTCCTCTTGGCATTTGGACAATAGAATGTAAGGAGTCAACACCATCCAAAGTAGAACCCTTAACAGGAACACCAACGACTGGAAGCGGTGTCATAGCAGCTACCATACCTGGTAGATGAGCGGCACCACCAGCACCTGCAATAATAACTTTGATTCCTCTGGATGCGGCCTCAGTGGCGTATTTACTCATACGATGTGGGGTTCTGTGTGCAGACACGATAGTCACTTCAAAAGGTACATCGAACTGTTCCAGAATCTTGCATGCTGCTGACATAACTGGTAGATCAGAGTCTGAGCCCATTATAATACCTACAAGTGGTTTTCTGACATCTTCAGCATCTAACAGAGCAGCAACGGAATGCTTGATTGGATCATTAGTCTTGCCTGTAATATATTCTAGGCGCTTGATACAGTCTTCCATACAAGAACATACAATATTAATGTGTCCAACTTTCCTATTTGGTTTAGATTCCTTACCGTATAAGTACACTGATGCGCCTGGTGTTTGTAGGGCTCTCTCGCAAATTTGTAATTCTTTATCCTTTTCATTAACATCTCCCAATAGGTTTAGCATAATAGCGTTAGTAGTGTTTGTTGACAAAGAGGTGAAGTTTCTAGGCATTGGTAGATCCAAAATAGCTCTGATGTGTGCTTCAAACTGAGAGACCACGCAGGCATTGATTGTGTAATGACCAGAGTTATGTGGTCTTGGGGCAATTTCATTAATAACTATTGAGTTATCTTCCAATAAGAACATCTCCACACCAAAAATACCACAGCCTGGAAATGATTTAATAGCATTTTCAGCTAATAACTTAGCCTTGTGTTGCACTGAGTCATTAATACGAGCTGGAACAAAACATAGATGGCAAACGTTGTTCTTATGAACGGTCTCGACAATTGGGTAAGAATAGACTCTACCGTCTAGGGATCTGATAATCATTACAGATAGTTCCTTGGTGAAAGGGGCCCATTTCTCAGCGTATAGAGGTCTGTCTTTCAAGAATTCTAAGGCCTCGTCGATTGAATCAGCAGACTCAACAACAAAATTACCTCTACCATCATAAGCCAGTGTTCTAGACTTAAGGACAAAAGGATAGCCCAAAGAGGCACCGGTCTTTAGTAATGAGTCCTTAGAGTTTTCAACCATAATACTGTGTACAACAGGGACTTTGTTAGAAATCAAATGCTGTTTCTGTATGAATTTGTCTTGGATCAGTCCGATAGTCTCCGGAGTTGGGTAGACTTCCAGCTTTGGATATTTGCCCTGGATTTCCTTCAATGCATTAACATCAACATGCTCAATCTCCACGGTAAGAACATCACACTTAGCAGCTAGTTTCTCGATATCATCTTTATTGGCAAATGAACCATCGACATGATCCGTAGTATTGGTAATTTGCTTAGCAGGAGAATTAGGTGCATCAAGAATGATAGTCTTAACATTTAATCTGTTAGCAGCCTCGACAAGCATACGACCTAGCTGGCCACCACCTAAAATACCAACAGTTCTAGAATCCATTTTATAATAACGATTTGTACCCTTAACGTTTTATCAGCAATTCAAGGTTCAAAATACCTACAGCTAACAAGCAATTCCAGTATAAAAACTTCCAAAAGTCAAAGATTAATATTGTATTACAATGTTAAATGGAATTGAAGAAAGTTCAACTATTTATAAATTTTTGCGATGAGCTTAGTGGATTTAATCATTAATCAATAATAAGCAGAAGTCAGAAAATAAATGAAAAATCAGAAGTCATCTACGTTTCACATGACAAATTTATTACGATACAAATGTCAAATCTGATATCACAAGCAGACAGTACAATGAGTTATATATACAAACTAGCAAACATAATATTCTATCCATTATTAGTTACATGCCCAAACATAATACAAAACTCGAAATAAAAAAAAAAAAAAATAAAAATATTAAATATGCACAGATCATAACTTAGACAATGTCTCATAGACGTAGAACACAGCTGCGTTAGCTGGAATTGCCCTGATCAAAGTTATACCCAGTCCTCGGTAAAATCCTCTGATACCTTTCTCTTTCAGCACCGTCATTACTGCAGTCTTCAGACCCACATGTTCTGTTTGCATAAGGGATTTCACAGTATCAGCAGGAAATATACTGGCATTGAAGGCTAACCCAGCTGACGCACCACTGAACAACAACTCCCATGTTTTGCTCTCGTTCTTCTGGTTGTCAATTTGTTCATGTCTGCTCAATAAATGCTTCTTCATTAGCTCGTAAGTTGCAAACCAGGCAACACCACCTAAACTTTCCCTGATGAAGGTCGAGGATTGGCCTTGCCACAGTCCAGAGAACCCTCTATTTCTGATTACCGACTGGATAGTCGGTATAATCTTGGTGTGTCTCTCTGTCATGGAACCTCCATTCAAACTCATCGACAGTGCTTGCAAATTTGACACTTGCAATTTACATTTGACTAACTCTACCGGCGTCAGCACAAAACTGGCACATGAACCGGCAAAGGCACCAGATATTAAGATGTTGTTCAACTCGGAAACGTGTGTATAGTGGTTCAAAAATTTAGAACATTGGTTATATGAGACAAACAAAGTGGCGTTCTCCAACGCTGCACCAGCCAGCGGGGACCCAATACCTTGGAAAAACCCTTTCAACACACCCTCATGATGATAAGTATACTTGATGCACGACAACGTCGTGGGAAACATGTCTTTACCTTGGGTCTGAAGCCTGACTTTGACCGTGTCAAACGGATACTCAATCACTTTACCTATAGCACCAGCTATAGAACCATATAAAATATCCTTCGCTGCTGATTCCAGCCATTTACTATCGTCATCCATTTAGTCCGTAGGCGGTTTGACTTGCTTGATACCAGATCAATTCACTGTTTTGTTAGTTCAAAATGTCTTCACAAATATTTTTTCAGCTATTTTTTTTTTTTTCAGAGTTTTTCAGTTTGCTGCGTGTTTTTTCTGACTCATCGAGTTTTTGTTATTTTTTTTTTTTTGGTGATGACGATTTGATTCAATTGTTCTCCTGGAACCACGGATCAGGGACCATCAGGATATATCTTTCCATTGCTTCTCTGAATCTGTTTTTGTACTGTTTGGGAGTCACCACTGTTGGTTGTTTCATGACGCTGGTGCCGCCTCCGACCAGGCCTTTCTCTTTCACCCAACTCTCCAATTTCTTGTCCCACGTAAATGTTCTTATGAAATCGATTATCCCGACGGTCAAGGTGTAGTCTTCGTTGTTAATACCTATCACCAGGGAGTAGTCCATGACGTTCATCTTGGCAAGGAACAAGGTATCGTTCCATAGCGAGGCACGCAATAATTTCTTGTCGTATTCTCTCACGTATAAGGGTGACTCATATATGTACTCTACCATATTTTCATCCAGAAGCACTTCGTTAGCCTTACCGGTCTGTTCAACATGACGGTTCCGCATTGAACCCTTAAGATCAAAGATCCTGGTGGTCTTCTTGTTGTAAAATAGGTTTTCCATGATGATTACATTCATTTTGTAGTTTTTGGAACCGGAGACGGGACTCTTAACTTGAATCTGGTAGAACCCAAACACTTTGGCCAGTGTTGTTGGTAAGTCATGGAACATGGCCTGGGTCATGTACTCGAAATAACTTGGTGTGAATTTAATGAATGAGTCAACCTCACTGTGTGATAATTCCTTGATGATGAATCTATTGTCCAAAGTTTTCAAAAACCCACTACCACTTTTACCACCACTCGAGTTCCATTTAACACATCTGGAAAGACTTTGAATAAAGTTCTCGTCACAATTACAGATCTTTCGGAACGCTTCAAAATGTTCCGCAAAGAATACTTTACAGGACATAACCACTAAACCGTCTTCAAACTGGTACCTTAGATGGATTGCAGTTTTTTTCGTCATTACAGCTTCCAAATCCTTCTTAATGTCATCTGCTTTAATATTACTATTGTTGGTATTGTTTTGGCTCTCATTTTCGTTGGATTCGCTAACAGGTTGATTATCAATATAGTCTGAATTTTTCTGAAACATCTCATTGTTATCTGCAGTTTTATCACTGAATTTAGTAGAAATCGAGTTGGGAATATCTTCATCATTTGAATTCTTTTCTGTTTTGACATAACTAGTGGAATCTAATGATGTCATCTTTTGTTTATAGTCAGTAGTGCTTAAACAAAATGCCACCAAAGAGCTGGGCTCATCTTCCCTAATAATAACATCAGAGTCAGTAAATACGTGCTCATTAGCAGATATTGGGAACGGGAATGGTTTCCAAAGATAGGCTGATCTATCAGCCCAGAAATTTGTTAAAGTCCTGATAAGTGTTGATTTCTCAGGCTGTACTTCAGCACCAGTAGTATTTTCTGTTTCCGTCTTTTTTGTTTTATTTTCAGCTCTCTTTGCTTCAGAAGTTTTAGGTGGTTCGTCATCTTGAGCTTGAGTGCCAGAGTTATTAATATATGCTTCACCCCACTTATTAATAGAATTCTCTAACTCGGTCTCAAGGATCTCAGGAACCTTCTTTAGTGCACTAGTTCCTTTATTACCAGTGTTAACTATTTTTTCAGTTTCCTTGGACTCCTTATTCAACTCTGCAGAGTTTTCATCATGTAGAGGCTCATCGACTGCATCCTTAACGTTTTTATAGATTTCAACAATGGGAGTAGAGTTTTGAAGCCTTAATTTTCTTGATTTATTTTTGTTTACTTGTAATTTTTGCAACTCACGTTGAAGTTCAAACTCTTTAGTTAAAGCATCGAAGTGAAGTTGATCAAAAAAGTTTGCAAGCTTACCTACTCGGTTATCCTCGGAATCTCTTGATAAAGGTGCTGGAGGAACACTATGTTCGGCATGGAAAGAATCCTTGTTTTTAGCGAATTTAATTAACGAAGTACTCAATGACGGTTTCATAGAAATTTTTCGGATGTTTCTCATATGATCAATAATCTCTATATTATCCTCGCTTTCATGACTTTGCTCATCGAAAGTATCCACACCCTTCTCATGATTTAAAACAGGGTCGCTAACTACAGTGGTTAGGTTATTGGGTTCATGTTCTATGATAGTATTATTAGATGCATCGTTTTTGGTTGAATCCCCAAATATTTTTTTCAATTGAGTAGTGGTAATTCTAGTAATATCATTCTCAGATGGTAGATAAGTCTCACCGAATTCTTTGAATTCATTATTCCATGAAACCGTTTGGTTGTAGATGGCCCGGAGTATACTATTTAGGTGCAGATGTTTGTCTCCTGGGCTATTATTATACAAGACATCTAGATCTACCATTAGCTGTTTCTTGCTGGTTTCCATTTTATCCTTCATCTCACTCAATTTCTTTTTACCATTGTCCAAGATATCTTCTGAGACACCATCAAGTTTAATTCTATTTAATCTGTCTGAAACTGCACTAAAAAAGGAGTTTATTTTATCCAGAATACCATAGTATAATTCAACTTTCATAATTATATCTCTATTTGGTTTCCATCCGATTTTTCTTGGAGGGGCTATTAGTTCATGGATTTCTAGCTCTGAGTATTCCAATCGGACAACTAGCTCGTTGTAACTGAAATACTTTACATGGTCTTTTGTAAATTCATGACCACATTTGCCAATACCTAAAAGACTATGCTTTTTACTCCAGAACATAATCTCCAAATATTTCCCCAACGAATAATTCCAAGTCTTCTCACTTAGCTGCAAAATAGGTGTAGAGCTTCCACACTTTTTACAATAGCTCCATGTCAAAATGATGTCTCTTAATTTAGGAAGTTTAGTTTCAAACTTCTCCAACATAACATCAACCTTACCCTCACCATGGACGTAACTTCTGTAATGGTCAAAAAGCAAGCCATTACAGCCTTGCTTACAAGGGTGCCATGCCGTTAGTACAATATTTTCAATGAATTGACCGACTGAGATATCATTATCCCAGAAGTAATCAATAGTTACTAATTGAGGTCCAAAGCAAGGGGTGGCAGTGTTTTGTGAAACCATGGAATATAAAACCGATATGTTTTGATGTGATCCTGTACCGAGCATGTTTCTTGTCAATGAATAATAAACCTCCCATTGACGAGCACGTTTCAAGTATTCGTATTCCAAGTCTCTATTTTCTTTGGTCATTATAAATGATGTTAATTTAGCTAGATCATTTTTCGTTAGTTTAGTTGAGATTTCACTTAACAAGCTTTTATGAAACTCTTCTTTTGCCATATGAACTGTTGATGATGTATCTTCGAGCAGGCGTAGTTCCCTTTCTAGATTACGGGCTTTTCTTAGAAGATAAGGTAATGGAAATGCCACTGTTGGAGAAACACTTAATAATCTAGAGTTAAACTTCTCGAGAAAATCAACGAAGTAACCTTCAACTTTTCTATTTTTTAATTCTTGTTTATCAATAACATACTGTTCTACTGATAATTGTAAGAAATTGTCACTGAAAAATGAGCTTTCCAATTTAAGTGAGAATGTAGCGTATACCATGAATTCAACGATCTGCTTTACTTTCCTCAGATTCTCCTCGTTATCCCCACGTAGAACAATTGTACCGCCAAGAAATGGATCACAGCCGCGAATGAAGGTATAAGTTTTGCTGATCTTCTGCTCATATATATATGATTTTATCTCAAATATTTGACATTCTCCCATTTTTATGTTAGTGGCCAGTTTTTCAATTGATAACGCTATATCTGCATCCGTATATCTTGCAATCCTTTCTAGCACTTGCGGCTTCATGTTAAATTGTACTATAATGCCAGCCTGGATAAATAATTCCAAAGCGTATCCACTTACATTTGCTCCAACGTATATGATATCAGGACGCAAAGAAATAATTCTAGATACTAACTTATCAATATATTCCTTTTCCTGTGCTATGACAGCCTCAATACTTAGAAATTTGTTTTCACTTCTCTCATATTCAATTGGGAACATCAATAGTAAAATTCTTGGGGTTTCAATCTTTCTAGGCATACATTTATGTGGTAGATTTTTTGAAAATACTACACCGTTTATGTACTCTGATGATCGAATATCCCCCCCAGGTATTCTTTTAATTTTCATGTAATTTTGCCTGTAATCCAATGTATTTAGATCTCTTGCAGATAAGTTAATACACTGCATTTTGAGGAAAAACCTTAACAGAATATCCATCCAAATATGTTTATTCTCAATATCTTGATCATTAACTACTTGCTGCAAGAGAGATTTTAAATGCAACTGTGCGACCTCAGTCAATTCAGATTTTGTCTCTAAATTATGTTTAGCAGATGAGATACTCGAAAGTCTTTTCCAGGCATTCATATTAGGTTTTTCGCTGGATACTCTTCCATTGAATATTGCCGAGTGTGAGGTAGGCACGTCATCACTTACAACAGAGAGCAGATTTGGTGTACTGTTATTCAGGAAGTCTAATCCTCTATTTCCAGGAGTAGATATTGATATAGATTTATTCTTACCACTTCTTTTATGTCTAATTCTTTGTAAAGATGCTTCAGCCCTTTGTGTTGATTTGCTATTGGTTCTTAAAGACCCTACAGGGTTGCTAGAGCTGTTATTTCCGTGCAACAACGAGTATAAAGACATGGAAGCCTCGTCTTCATATTCGTTAGAATCATACCCGTCATTGTTATTTTGTGATACATTTCCAGAAGCTATTGACATCTGATCAGAACCATCCTGGCCAGACGAAGGAGTCCTTCCAGAATTCTTTGTTGGGCCGTGAAAATTAAATTTGAACTGGAAATTTTTGTTGTTCAATATGGTTGGATTATTGTTTAATTGCATCTTATGTAGAGAGCTTGGTTTATCATCTTCTGTATCCACTATTTTATTCGATTTACCCATATAATGAAAGATAGATCTTCTTAAAGACTGGCTTGATTGAGTGTATCTGCGTTCATTAGGTCTATTATGTTTTGGTGAGTTAACATTTCTAATTGTATATTTCTCATTTGAAGCATCATAATTCATTGTGTCTTTAATAGTACTCTTGGTTGCTGTGCCATTTAGAGATATTTCAAGTGATCCACCTTGCTTAGTTGCGGGAATAGCCATTTTGGGGGGTGGAGGTGGTGTGGAGACAAACAGTTTAGTATCCTGTTTTGCGGTTATTATGCTATGAACATCGTCATCATGTATAAGCAATACTTCATTTTGATGAGACGCACTTTCATCCATATTATTTTCTGAATGAATAAGATCGTTATCATGCTCGTTAACATTACTACTTTGATCTCTAGTTGGACTGTCGGAATAAAACAAAGTACTAGATTCTTTAATTGTATGTGTTGTATCATCACCATAGTATTCATCATCACTGGAATCTTCATATGAATCAGCGTGTTTATAACAATTCTGACATACTCTCAAATTGCTACCATACCCAAATTTTTCACCACTGATTATTAAAGTACAGTTTTTACAAAATATTTGACCACAGATTCTACAATGATGTTTCCTTCTAAAAGTATTAAAGGTCTTGCCACATGTAAAGCATTCTTTTGCACTTTCATCTTTCATCCAATACTCTTTTGAAAGTACTGACTTTTGTGTAGTATTTTTCTTCTTCTTGTTATTATAGAACCCAAATAAAAAACCTTTTGACAGTGAGGCAGTCATTGAAGATGATCTACTCTTTGAGGATACAATATCATCCTGGTCGAAATGATAAGATTTGTTGTTTGGGTATTTCTGTTGATTTCTTATAGGTATAGCCTTGGCTGTCGATTTAGAAGCATATATACTTGATCTTTTAGAGTTTAAATCATTTGATATTGAAAATTTTAGTGTTTTATTTTGTATTGGAGAAGGTCGTATCTGCAACGGGTTAGTATTTGACGATGATACATGATTATCCTCCTCAACGTGTTCTATATTCGCACTTGTATTCTCAATAATGGATTTATCATCATTTGGAATGGTATCATCACCGTCTATTACTTCATTATCTTCTTCATTGCTATCGATTGGTAAGAAATTGGTAGCATCTGGTATCACAATCGAATTTAGGGGTTCAATGGAATTATCCTTGGCTTCACTTGATCCTAAAAAACTGTTCTGTCCAGCAGAATGTTTCTCCATTTCTTCGTTGTTATCATTGGCCGCAATGTCATCGATATTAGTCTCATCTTCTATATGATCAACTTTAGTATTGTTCTCCTTTACCCTAGTAGGAACTGTAATATCATTACTCAACACAGATTCTGTGGTCACATCAGTGGTCGTGGTAGTCTTTGGCAAGATTACGGCTCTTGTGATCACATCAAGGGTCTCATTAGGATTGTTCCCGACTCTACTTCTATCTGTGTTATCAGCAGACATCTCTTACTTGTTGTGTTATCTTGTACTCATCCAATAGAGCCGTAAACTTTAACTTTCTTGTTTGCCTAGTCATCTCTTCCCTTTAAAAAGGTGTTTATTTCGTGATTCGCCTTTTCTTATTTTGCTACTAACTCAAGAAGCTTATTGTTATAAGGGTTTGGAGAAGAGTAAGTAGACACACCATAGCAATTTATATATACAATCAGCATGTTCTTAGTTTGGTTGTATTCAGTGGTATGCATTACTGCCGCCGCAGCGCGTGGATTCGTTCATGACGGAGAGATCAACGACTATGGCTTCAGGTACTTGGACTACCACCTCACTAACTTGAAAAGAGAGTTATCTATCGACAATAATGACATGTCGTCACACAACTTGATTCTACCGTTCAATACAACCAGGGTTCCGGGAAGTCCCGAGGCCCTAAAGATTCAAGACTTCATTATCAATACTTTTAATTCTAGTTTATGGGACTTGGAAGTAGACAACTTTCAAGAGAAAGGTTATAACTATACGAATTTAGTATTTACTTTCAATCCGAGCAAATCAGAAAACAGTAGTGGTGATAATGATGATGACGATGATGATGACAAAGAATATATTGTTCTTGCAGCACACTACGACACACTGATCAATCCAAAGGGTTTTATCGGTGCCATGGACAGTGCTGCATCATGTTCCATTTTATTGTATATCGCCAAATTCTTGCAATATGCCTATGTGAATGACAAGTTTATGTTATATCCTGTATTTCGTGATGCCGAGAAGGGGATCAAGATCATATTCTTCGATGGTGAAGAGGCACTGGTGTCTTGGTCAGATGATGACTCTATCTACGGTGCCCGTCACTTGGCTGCCAAGTGGGATACCACTGGCCAGATCTCCGAGATGAGTCTCCTGGCCCTTATGGACCTGATCGGTTCTTCTGAAGAGCTGCCAATTCCGAGCTATTTCAAGAACTCCCACTATTACTACAAGGTTTTAGACGATATTGAAAATTCGTACGTCGAGTTGATCAGAAATGATGCCAAGAGACCCCTAACGGCCACTAATAACAAGGCTCTCCGGAAGTCTCTGGATGTACATAATCTGATGTTTCACCAATTTAACAAGAACTTCATGGGCGATGACCACGTCCCGTTCTACAACAGGAAAGTTCCGGTTCTACACTTGATCCCTTCAAAATTCCCGGCAACATGGCACACAATCGATGATGACTACGATCATCTGGATCAGCAAGTTATCTACAAGTGGGCCCTTATGATGTCTGAGTTTGCCCTGAGGTCGATAGAAAGTCCGGAATCCTACTAGGTTCCTAGCCACACCCTTTTCTAATGCGAAAGATAACGTTGTACCCTTAAAACATTATAAGACTTTTCTTCTTTCGTGACACCTTATATGAAAACACATATAAAAGGAATACTGATTATAATAATAATGGTTATTTTTCCTAGTTCACCAACATATAAATACATTATCAATACATATATAGAAAGTAACAATTATTTAAGTTAAAACATGCACCACTCTACAGATTTTATTAATATGGAGACCCCGCCACGGCCTAAGGAGTCCCCATACTTGTCCTATATGGACGACAACAGCAGGCCATTCCCAATGAGGAGGAGGTCCACAAACTACATCAATACGTTGAGGGATAAAGGTTTTGAAGTGCCCGATATCAAGGACGTACCAACGTTAGAACAGGACCTGCCTATGAACTCACAAGACAACAAGCACGAGAACACCAAATACTATATGAAGGGCAATCCACAGATGCCCCTGGAGTTCGACAACACCGTGAACATGGGCGACTCGATAGACTACGGTGACAAGCACCAGTACAGGGACGAAGCAGTGGACCCCTTGCAGCAAAGGAACCCACTGGAACGTAGACCCTCATTCCAATACGAGGATTTCAAGAAAGACATCTATGAAAAACTACATATCTTGAGATAAGTATTTTGTATTTAGTTTACATTTGTATTTAAAACGTTGGATCAGTTATAAAATATTGATTTAATTATAAATTTTGGGAATCAATTTAGTGTGGTCCCAATGATTATTCACTACTAGCATCTAATTAACAAGCGCAAGTGGTTTAGTGGTAAAATCCAACGTTGCCATCGTTGGGCCCCCGGTTCGATTCCGGGCTTGCGCATTTTCTTTTTTTCATATATTATTTAAGAAAATAACAATACTTTTCCTGGTTCTTAATCATTTATGTCTGATGTATATTTATTATACGCTTCCATGCAATGTAGTAATATGTGAGTATCATGAGGTAGTATGGGCTTGTTATGTTGTTCATTTGGTTTGGGAGCTATCAGAGTTCTGATATCCGGGTAATGTTTGGATGAAATTTTTCAGTTTTTTTTTTTTTTTTTTCAACCTGCGATGGAGTTTTCTTGAAATTTCATCGAATGGATGTGTTCAATATCTTTGGGAAGAGCATATTATTGGAGGATAGCACCTTATCTAGAAAGATATCTGATACTAATTAAGGCTGCCGAAGGGAGGAAGTTCAAAAATCAAGAAGAAAAGGAGTTAGAAGATGTCTAGTATTGGTTCACAAGTACGTAAGGCTGCCTCATCGGTGGATCCGATTGTTACTGAGTATGCTGTTGGTTATTTTAACCATTTATCTGGGATTACATATGATGCGGTGATGAGCAAGCAGGTGGATATACCAGGAGAAGTTAGATTTGTTGGGGATATGTTGGTTAGTGCTGGTGGTGAAGAGACCAAGATTGAGGAACTTTGTAAGAGCATCTCTGAGATGTTGAACGGTCAATTGAAGGAGAACGAGTCTAAATTGGAGTTGACTGGTGATACTTCCAAGAGACTGCTGGATATCAATGTGTTGAAGAGTCACAATAACAAGGCTAACCTGAACGCCTCTTTGAGTTTGTTGGGTGTTGGTGGTGACATTGAACATGCGGGTAGACAAATGGAAACCAGAGTGGATTTGAAGAAGCTGGCTAAGGCTGAACAGAAGATTGCCAAGAAGGTGGCAAAGAGAAACAACAAGTTTGTCAAATACGAGGCCTCTAAGTTGATTGATGACAGGAAAGAAGAAGATTACGATTCCTTCTTCATGGAGATCAATCCTTTGGATTTCGGTTCTTCTGCAGGTAAGTCCAAGGATATTCACATCGATACTTTCGATTTATACGTTGGTGACGGTCAAAGAATCCTGTCTGATGCTCAATTGACCTTGAGTTTTGGTCACAGATACGGTCTTGTTGGTCAAAACGGTATTGGTAAGTCTACATTGTTGAGAGCACTTTCAAGAAGAGAATTGAATGTCCCAAAGCATATTTCCATTTTACATGTTGAGCAAGAACTGAGAGGTGACGAGACCTTGGCGTTGCAAAGTGTTTTAGATGCAGATGTCTGGAGAAAGCAGTTGTTGGGTGAGGAAGTTAAGATTAATGAAAGATTAAAGGAAATCGAAAAATTGAGAAGTGAATTCGACGAAGATAGTTTGGAAGTTAAGAAACTGGATAACGAGCGTGAAGATTTGGACCAACATTTGATTCAAATTTCCGAAAAGTTAGTTGATATGGAGTCTGATAAGGCCGAGGCCAGAGCTGCATCTATCCTGTATGGTCTAGGTTTCAGTACCGAGGCACAACAACAACCAACAAACTCCTTCTCTGGTGGTTGGAGAATGAGATTGTCCCTAGCCAGAGCTCTGTTCTGTCAACCAGATCTGTTGCTACTGGATGAACCTTCCAATATGTTGGATGTTCCATCCATTGCATACTTATCCGAATATCTGAAGAGTTATCCATCAACTGTGTTGACAGTGTCGCACGATCGTGCTTTCTTGAACGAAGTTGCAACAGATATCATTTATCAACATAACGAGAGACTTGACTACTACAGAGGTCAAGATTTCGACACTTTCTATACCACAAAGGAAGAAAGAAGGAAGAACGCCCAAAGAGAGTACGAAAACCAAATGGCATACAGAAAGCATTTGCAAGAATTTATCGACAAGTTTAGATATAATGCAGCAAAGTCTTCTGAAGCTCAATCGAGAATCAAGAAATTGGAGAAATTGCCTGTTCTGGAACCACCTGAGCAAGAAAAGAGTATTGATTTCAAGTTTCCAGACTGTGAAAAGTTGTCCCCACCTATTATCCAACTGCAAGATGTTGATTTCGGTTACAAAGAGGATCAACTGCTTCTAAAGGATGTTAATGTCGATTTACAAATGGACTCCAGAATTGCCCTAGTTGGTGCTAACGGTTGTGGTAAGACTACATTACTAAAGGTTATGCTAGAACAGTTGAGACCTTTGAGAGGTTACGTGAGCAGGAACCCAAGACTGCGTATAGGTTACTTTACACAACACCACGTCGACTCCATGGATCTAACTACCTCTGCTGTTGACTGGATGTCCAAGACTTACCCAGGTAAGACAGATGAAGAATACAGACGTCACTTGGGTTCCTTCGGTATTACAGGTTCCTTAGGTCTACAAAAGATGCAACTGCTATCAGGTGGTCAAAAATCTCGTGTTGCCTTCGCTGCTTTATGTTTAAACAACCCACACATCTTAATTCTGGACGAACCTTCTAACCACTTGGATACAACCGGTATCGATGCCTTGATAGATGCCATGAAGAACTTCACCGGTGGTATTCTGATGGTTTCGCACGACATCTCCGTTATCAACAGTGTGTGTAAAGAAATCTGGGTCTCCGAGGGTGGTACTGTCAAGAGATTCGACGGTACTATTTACGATTACAGAGATTACATTCTATCTGCTGCAGACGCTGCTGGTGTTGTCAAGAAGCATTGAATAGTTATGATATATCACATTTACCTATAGAAAAAAAAAAATTGTTTCTTCTGAACAATATAATTACCCATCTGGAAGAGATATTTTGAAATAAAATGCAATAATATTAAACTAATATAAAATAATATATACAATTTCATTGAGTTAAATATCATATCATACGATATTGTTTTTTGCCACCAGTTTCTCCGGGTAATATCAAAAATAGGTTTGAAGATGGCAACCGCCTCCCCTTCACAAAATAAATTGTACCTTTTTATTAGGAATAGTGTGAAACAACGACTAGATAATTATTAAGTACACGGTCATTTAGTAAAAGCTAACTAATTGATTAGACAAGAAAGCTGGACAATATCATTTGAGTTTTTGCTTTTTTTTTTAATAAAAATAGACACAGAAAAAGGATGAGCACGGAGACATTTTCCTTCAATATTAAGCATGCTGGTAAAGTATTGCCAATTACTTTGCCTGTTACTGCTACCGCTGGTGATTTGAAAGCTGAAGTTGAGCAATTGACCCAGGTTCCAAGGGTTAGACAGAAATTCATGGTTAAAGGTGGTTTGAATGACGATTCTATAAGTAACTTGCCTGCTTTGATTAAGCCGGGATCTTCGGTTATGTTGCTTGGTACTCCAGACGCCAACATGATTACAAAGCCAAAGGAGCAACACCGTTTCATTGAGGATTTATCTCCTGACCAACAGGTACAACAGCTCAATGCCGCTCCCTTGGGTTTACAAAATATGGGTAATACTTGTTATTTGAATGCCACATTGCAAGCTTTGTTCAGAGCTGATGATCTACAGAATTTGATTCTAAATTTTGATCCAGCCAAGGTCGATACCACTAATCAATCAGAAGAAGTGCATTATAAGATTGTTCTTGAATTGAAAAGGACTTTTGAAAGTCTAAAGAACAAGAATTTTAAGTCTGTCTTGCCTATTATGTTATTGAATACCTTGAGAAAATGTTATCCTCAATTTGCTGAAAGAGATCAACAAGGTGGGTTTTACAAACAACAAGATGCCGAAGAGTTGTTTACTCAATTATTCCATACCTTGACTGTTGTCTTTGGTGATAAGTTTTCTGATAACTTCCGTATTAACTTCAAGACAACTATCAAGGATACAGCTAATGAAGATGATGTAACGGTTAGAGATGATGAGAACGATATGAAGCTACAGTGTCATATTTCTGGTACGACAAATTTCATGAAGAATGGTCTTATTGAATCTCTAGATGAGAAGATCGAGAAGAGATCCGAAATTACTGGTGTAAACTCCACATACTCTGTAAAGAAGCAAATCACTAAATTGCCAAAGTACTTGACGGTGCAGTACGTTAGATTTTTCTGGAAAAGATCCACTGGAAAGAAATCAAAGATTCTAAGAAAAGTTGTCTTTCCATTCCAATTGGACGTAGCTGATCTTCTAACACCAGAATATGCCAACGAGAAGATTAAGGTGCGTGAAGAATTGAGAGAAGTTGAAAAGGCTAAGAACGAGAAGGAACGTGAATTGAAGAAGCGTAAGTTAGAAGGTACTGATGCCGTGATGACTCCAAAGGAAGAACAAGAGACTAAGCAAGCCCTAGAGGATAGCGAAAGAGAGTACTGGTTAAATGAGTTTAAGAAACATTTCCCATCTGATCTTGCTGCTGGTGAGAACCCATCCTCCGTTTACAACTTAATTGGTGTTATTACACATCAAGGTGCCAACTCGGAATCTGGTCACTACCAAGCGTTCATCAGAGACGAAAAGGATGAGAACAAATGGTATAAGTTTAATGACGACAAGGTAAGTCCGGTTGAAAAGGAAAAGATCGAGGCTCTTGCCGGTGGTGGTGAGAGTGACAGTGCATTGATCTTGTTGTACAAGGGTTTCGGATTGTAGAAAAAGATAAGCCTAGATATTATCTTACTTATTTTTGTTTTTTTATTTGCATGCAAATAAACAATTAATCTATATACATTTTTTAAAGTACAGAATACTTGTTGTTTTAATGTTTTTTCTTCAGAATTTTGATCTTAAATATAGAATATGTAGAAAAATTATATACAATTTTGGCTCGATTCATAACTGCTTATTTTATTTAGTAGCCATAAACTTCTTGAACTCGGAGATTTCCTCGATGCAATTCAGTGGTTTCCCTTTATTCTTCAATAGACACTCGGTAAGCTTATATCTAGCTCCGTCTTTGTTATCCACATCGAATTTTTCCTTCTTGTCTTGCTCCAAGCGCTTGAATTGATCCAGTTGGGACTGCAATTCTCCGAGTTTGCTCGACAACTCTGCAGATGACAACCCATCAACTTTATCATCATTTTTCAAAGAGTCATTCAAGGTATCCTTGAACTTTCTCAAGGTCTCGACCTCTAGCTCAGCCAGCCTAGTAGATATCTTCTGCTCAATAGCCTTCTCCGCATACTCTTTCCTGCTGTACTCTAGCTCGGAGACATCCTCCAGCTGAGATAACAGTGCTTGTGAGAACTCTATCTTTGATTGCGGCGTAAACAACGTAGGAGCAACCGGATCTTCTCTCTGTTTCGACACTTGACCACCCATCTCTTGTATTAATTCTTGGTTGACTTATGAGTTCCGTTACAGCTCCTGGATGTAGGTAGTCCTTTTATTCAAAGTTCAATTTTTATTTTTTGTAAGGGATTCCCCTTCCACTAAGGAAAAAAAAAATTGGAAAAAGTGTTTTCGATTGGCTCAAAATGCAAGAAGAGACTAAGGGAAAAAAGAGTTCTTAGATTGTTGTTATTACTGCTATCAGTGATTACAATACATATTTTTGCAAGAATACCGGTCTTCTCCCCCCTTCTCCCACCAATAATATGAGGTATACAGTAACACAAATCCCCTATCCTTAAATAGCCCCGTTTCACCGAGCACAACAACAAGATTTAATAACTCTCGGTGGCCAAGTTGGTTTAAGGCGCAAGACTGTAATTTCAAAACACGAAATCTTGATATCGGGTGTTCGAATCACCCCCGGGAGATATTTATTTTTTTATTTTTAAATAATCTACAACAAGAGCAAACATAATTGTTTAACAATTTTTTACTATAACTGAACATGGTATTAGTTTACATGCTACAATTTTGTTTTCTTTGGTTTGTGTTAGTTGTTTATGTTGGTGCCATAGAAATTAGTGAAAAAATAAATTGAAGTGAAAAAAAAAATTTATGCGATGAGCTAACATTACCAAACTATCACTCCCTTGAGCAAAAGCCAATTATGGAAGAGAAGAAACGGTTCTTTAAAGATGAGCTGGACTCGTCTGTTGAGCTGCTGGCTGATAAGTCATCGTTTCTGTTTGATGCTGTGGAAGAACAGGTAGAAGAAGTTGAGAAACACGAAATCGCACAAGAACAGGGACAAGAAATTGCAGAAGTACCGAGACCAGAAACTGCACAAGAGCAGAAACAAGAACAAGAAACTGCGCAAGAAATTGTATCCGACAGTAATGTTGCTTTTATAGATCAATTACAAGGGGTTGTGCCTGATATTGCTGAGGATGTGGCGAAGCTGCTGACTGAAAAGTATAAAGACATTGAAGATGGGCTTGATCTGGCGATGTCGGAGTATTTTGATAAGTACCAGGATGATATACAGATTCTGGAGTCGTCGCCAAGGAAAAAAGATGCGGAGACGGGGTCTTCCCAAGTTATTCAGGATTTGGTAGGATCGGATGGTATTATAGAGGAATCATCACCCGTACCGAAATCGCGAAGCCAGGGAGAGAAGATCAAGGCCTTCTTTGGAAACACAAGCCAGAAGAGGAAGCTGCCTACAAGTCTAAGTCAAGAGTCGGTTCAGAAACCTAAGATGGTGGAGTGGAAGAAATTCATTGGCTCTTTACAAGTCACTGTTATGGTCACCCGACCATCGATGAGACCTATCCCATACGGATCTCCCTTGGTATTAAAACGATCCAATAATAATTTCCCGGCTAGTAAATTGTATGAGCAGTTAAGTAAGAAAAAGACAGCCTTAGCCGCTTACGTCAAAGTCTTCAACTCTGAAAATGATCGTGAAATTGGTAGAGTACCAGAGGGTATTGCACGGATCGTCTTTCCTTTATTACTTCGGGATGAGGTTTCCTTTGAAGCCACTATGATATATTCTGGAGATAAACGGCTGAGTATCGGTGATTCAGTTATCATGCAATTGGATTGTTATTTAACGTCTGTGCTATTTGATCCTGCAGCCAAAAAAGTTGAATCATTTGCCAACAAAAGGCCAAAGAAAGAAAAATTTGGTGCCATTGTGGAAACAGAGCAAGAACTGACAGATAGAACTGTAAGAATGGCACTAATCATGTTATTTGACAAAATACGATTGAAACCTGTTAAGGATGAAAATAAAACCCTAGAGCAATATGAAAAAAATTTCAACCAGACAGAAATAGTAGACCTTGATGATGATGAAAGTTTGCAGGAGTATATGTATCAAGAATCAGAAGAAATAACCGCAACACAACACCAGGAGGATACTATGAATGTTAATCAACTAACATCATTTTATCGTGCTTCTCAATCTTCGAAGAAACTTGAAAACCTTAAGGAAACCACACCACCAAAGGACCTTGTTCAATTAGATTTGAGAAAATATCAGAAACAAGGTCTAACATGGATGTTGAAAAGAGAAGGTGCGTTGGATAACGGTGATATAAGCACTAATGGAGATAACGAAAGTGATGAGACTGCACTAAATCCGTTATGGAGGCAGTTTATGTGGCCAAAAAACATGTCTTGGTTAGCCCAGAAATCAAATGAGCAAGAAGAATACGATATTAGTACTATATTTTTCTATGGTAATCTTTACACTGGTGAATTCTCACTCAAGAAACCTACTCTAGATTCCTTTAAAAACGGTGGTATTTTATCAGATGAAATGGGTCTAGGTAAAACTATTTCTGCTTTATCTCTGGTTCTTATGCGTCCATCTGATGATAAAAAATCAGATAAGCAATTATTCAGTGAGGACAGCTTTAGCACTGATAATGACGAATTGATAGAGATTAGTCAACCAACTAAAGCTTATGCTTCAAAAACTACACTAATTATTGTGCCAATGTCTCTTTTGACTCAATGGAGAGATGAGTTTTTAAAAGCAAATAACTGTCCTGATTATAAATGTGAAATGTATTATGGTGGTAATGTAAGTAGTTTGAAGGCACTTTTAACAAAAAATAAAAACCCTCCAACTGTGGTTCTGACAACGTATGGTATTGTCCAAAATGAGTGGACAAAAATTGCCAGGGATCCAGAATCTGACACCAAGATTTCAACTTCTTCAGGATTATTTTCAATTGAGTTTTTTAGAGTTATTCTAGATGAAGGCCATACTATTAGGAATCGTTCTACCATAACATCCAAGGCAGTTTTGGGCTTAAGTGCAAAATTTAAGTGGGTTTTAACAGGTACTCCCATTATTAACAAACTGGATGACCTGTATTCATTAGTTAGATTCCTTAAATTGGAACCCTGGTCTCAGATAGGATATTGGAAAATGTTCATTACAACTCCATTTGAGAATAGGAACTTTAAGCAAGCATTCGATGTGGTTAATGCTATTATGGAACCTGTCTTATTGAGAAGAACAAAACAAATGAAGGATGCTCAAGGGAAGCCACTAGTTGAATTACCTCCAAAAGAAGTAATAATTGAAAAGCTACAATTTACTAAGAAACAAAAGCTTGTGTATGAAGAGTTGCTGAAACGAGCTGAAAAATCGTTCAAATCAGGGCTGTTAAGTGGTGACTTACTGAAGAAGTATTCCACTATTCTTGTCCATATTTTGAGATTAAGACAAGTATGTTGTGATAATGAACTTTTGGGCACCGTAGATGACAATGATGAAGATTTGGCTACAGGAAATAACAAACTCATTGCGGAATCTGCAGATTTAGACTCGATTTTACCTGCTGACGACGATGATATTGAGAAAGTAGGGTTTTCTACTGAAGAATTAACTACCATCACGTCAAATATTGCTAAGAAATTTATTATTGATGGTAAGTTAGCCCCACTAGAATGTTCAATTTGTACCACAGAACCAATAGAGACCTCTGTTGCAGTAATAACTGAATGTGAACATGTTTTCTGTAAAGAGTGCTTAGAGGAGTATGGAAGTTTCCAAAAGGAAAAGAGTCTAGAACAAAAATGCCCTAATTGCAGGCGTGACTTCAGCATGAATAGGCTCTTTGTTTTAGACGAAGACAGGAATGGCAACTTGGTTCCAGTCTATTATGATAGAAATGACCGACCATCGAAATTAAATGCTTTGTTCAAGCATTTGCAACAATTACAAGACAGTTCTGCCGGTGAACAAGTCGTTGTATTTTCACAATTTTCGTCTTATCTTGATATCTTGGAAAGACAGTTAACCGACTCCTTCGCTTCGGATAAATTGAAGGTGTACAAATTTGACGGTAGATTATCCTTGAAGGAGAGGACCTCGGTCCTAGAAGAATTCAAGACCAAGGATTATACCGTCCAAAAGGTTTTACTCTTGTCTCTGAAAGCAGGAGGTGTTGGTCTAAACCTGACGTGTGCTTCGTACGCCTTCATGATGGACCCTTGGTGGTCTCCCAGTATGGAAGACCAGGCCATAGATAGAATCCACAGGATCGGCCAAGCAAACAGCGTCAAAGTCTACAGATTCATTATCGAGGGCTCCATCGAAGAGAAAATGCTAAGGATCCAGGAACGTAAAAGAACACTGGGTGAGGCAATGGACAGCGACGAAGAAGAAAGACGTAAACGTAGAATAGAAGAAATTCAGATGCTATTCGAATCATAGTTTTCTCTATATATATAACATCCAAAAAGTTTTACATAGTTTTAAATTATATACTATTATATCTTCGTATACGAATAGTCGCGTGTTGTTGTTATTTTTATTTTTTTGGGCTCAAAAGATTTTTTGAAAAAAATGAAATTTCTACTCGAATTTTTTAAAAATAAAGAAACTATTTAGGTTTTATGAAAATAAAAAAAAAAAAAAGAAATTGGCATTTGGCGTACTTAAAAGATCGGGAAAGGAGCATCGATACTACGCTGTGATAAACCTACTAGGCAAAAGAAAGAGAAAAACTAGTCCTTGGTTCTTGAAAGGACAAAAAAAAGAAATAATAGAGTATAGAGTGTGGTAGCCATGACGAACGTTCAAGAAAACCAGGACATTGTGGGCGATTTGATCAATAATCTATTTAGGATCTTTCGGGTAGCTGGTGCTAAGTGTCACATACTGGATGAGAAATTTCCAGCCAAGTTCCATGAGAACGATCCATTGAAGATATATGAATCGTACACGAAGTTTTTGAAGCAAAAGAGCAATCCTGATGGGAGCCTTAAGAATGAGGATAAGATGGCATTGACCACTATAAGTGAAAAGCATGAAAACAATGAGTATGATCCAAGTAATGGTGGGCTTTACAAGTTATACCACGACATGAAGCTGGTGTGTATAATGCTAATACATTATTACCCCCAAGGATCTAGAAAGTACCAGATGATAGATAAATTCTATAAATTTGCAACGGAATTGATTCTTCGAGAAGCTTACCAATTGGGTGCTCAGCTGGTTTATGGGTCTCCATTGGAACAAGAGGAGAATGAGACCGTGAAGAAGGAGAGAAATGAATTGGAAAAAGCTATTAGCGCAGACTTTATCAAAATTGCCACAAACTATACAGTTCCAGTTTCAGAAACATACCACATAAGTACAAAGGATATGGAGTTGTTTTCATCCCTAATTGAGAGATCAGAAATTGATTATAGACCACATGAATTGCCTAATTCAAACTTCGAAATAAATAAAGTTCTTCCTCAAACTAATGTCTCAGAACAGGCTCCAAGACTTGGATTTCTAGCAGCAAATACCAGTGGTATCCCAGATCCAACGCTTCCTCCCACAGAGATGATGACCAATTTCTTACATCCAAACTGGTATGCTCTCCCTACAACGGTTTGGTTGAAGTATAATGATTTCAGTTCATGGGCACCAGCGTTCAATGAGAACGGGACTGTCCTGGGATCTACCAAGAAGGGTATCATATGGCTATACAGAGTAGGATACATGCAAGAACTAATGAAGAAGACAAAGGAACAAGAAAAGGCCGAAGATGACGGGAAAGAGAAAGAAGATAAAGCTAGCGATATTGAGGAATCCTCAACAGAGGGGAAGGATAAGAAAGAATTGACTGAGAAGGATGAGGAAAATACCGATGATTATGACAAGAAGCCAATAAAAATTGAGAATCTGTTTTCATGGTCACCTAACAATCAACTTGATGACTCTGATATAGAGATGATGAAAAATGGTAAATGTGACGAGCTGTTGGACTCTACGATATCAAAAATAAATAAGTTACGGTCAGCCCGTATATCGAAGAGAATCAGTGAACCAAGTGCGGAGGAAAGAAAATTGTACTTTAAGTCACGTCTACTTCTCAAGGAAATAATGGTTGCTAAGAAAGACGAAAATCTAAATCTTTCGAAACATAGTTCTTTCCCAATTATACAAGTCAATTATAACGGCTCTATACCTGTTGTAAGAACACAACCAGTGAAGAAGAAGAAGTATAAGAGGTGATTAACTTGGATATAATAGAAAACAAAATAGATAATAAATGCTAATATAAATATATTTGCCATAGTAATAATTAAATAATTTTACTATACTTGTAACTCTAAATAATTTTATGATAAAAAAAAAAGATAATAAAAGAGCAAAAATATTTGAAATGAAGTCAAAGTTATGTTAACAAAGGCGAAAAAAGAAATGAATGTTAGTTATGCAAAATAAAAGATTTGGACAAACTGGAGTAATAAATCGTCCACAGTAAAAAAATTGTAAGCTATTTCTTGTTTATCATGAAATTAAAAGTGGACGTCCGCACCAGCCAACCAGGAGCCAACCAGGTAACAGTTTAGACCCCCAATTAGTGCCCAAACACCTACAGCAGTCCAGGTAAGTAATCTGCTGTTAGTGAAATCCTTAGACACACACTTAGTCTTGTTATTTAATGGTGTAGTTTCATCAATAGTGTCTACATCAGATTCATGTAGATGCTGGTCCTCAACAGTCATTAGGGATCTGTTGGCGGTGAAATAAATTAATGGAGCTGACACGATTGGCAAAATAAGGGACAGTACAACTTGAGAGAAATTTAGGATATCTGAAATACCACGTTCTCCCAAAGTCAAGGTAACCAATAGACAAGGAATTATGGCTATCAATCTTGTACATAGTCTAGTGGCCCATGGTGATAGAGACCATTCTAAGAAACCCTCAGAGACGATTTGACCTGCCAAAGTACAGATGATACCTGCAGATTGACCAGAGAATAGCATGGCTGCGGCAAAAATTAGACCTGCAGCTGGAGAGATATAATGTACAAGTAAATTGTAAATGGATAGCAAGTCGGCATCCTCAGCTTCTGGTTGACCAGCCAAAGTTGAACCGGCAACAATCAAGATGGCAGAGTTGACAAAGGTAGCAATCAAGAAAAGGGAGATGATAAGTTCAGCATAAGAGTAATTTAGGGAGTATTTGATCGCACTCAAACTTGGACTTGAACCAATTTTACCGTACTTCTTCATATCATAGTCGTTTAATCTAGGTTTAACCAAAGAGGATCCCAAGTATAAGGAATGAGGCATCACAGTGGCACCTAGGATACCCAGAGAAATATACAAAGCCTGTTTCTCCTTGAAAATGACTGTACTTGGAGCGAATCCAGCGAATAACTCTTTCTTATCTGGAACACTAATCTTAAACAACTCAAGAATAAAACATGCAACTGTACATATAACCAAAGTACCGACGAATAGTTCAAACATTCTAACTTTCTTCATCGACTTCCCATCAGGTCTATAGCACATCAATATTATCAAAACATCCAGCACAGTCAATATCACACCAGTGGTCAAAGGAATATTAAACAGAATCTGTAAAGCTATCGCAGTACCCACGACTTCGGCCAAATCAGTAGCAATGATAGCGATTTCGGCAAAGAAATATAGTACATAGTTTAACTTCTTAGGCAGATTCCTACGGCAGTTCTCAGCCAAATCATAACCTGTCACTGTCCCTAGTTTGACACATAGACACTGCAACAATACAGCAAACAAATTCGATATGAAAATAGAGAACAGAAGCTTGTATTTATATTGAGCACCTCCAGAGACACTAGTAGAATAGTTACCGGGGTCCATGTAGGCCACACTTACCATAATACCTGGCCCAACAAAAGTTGCAAACTTCTTTAATATATCAATAGTTCTGGGCAGCATTATTTTTTGGTGTAGTTTTTGTTTTAAAGAATATTATGGGGGGTGGGGGAAAATATAGTGTTGCCTTGACTTGTCTATTGTATTTATTTGTTAAAGTATGTTCTTGATTCCGTTCTATCCTTGCAGATGAAGATAACTATTAAATATATATAATATTTAATACTTTTTAATTATAAAAGAGGTGTCTGAGTGACAAGAATTTTTTTTATAACTCTGTTCCTCTCTTTCTAAGAGCCTAAAGTCCCAGTTTTTTTAATTTTTTTTTCCAACATCTCAAGAGAACAAACCTTGAGCTTTTTTTTTGTAACCGTAATGACTACGTTATATCACTAAATATCTTACTATCTGTTTTGCGCGTGGGGGAGGAGCAAGGGGAGGGTGTCTGTCGTTAGTAAAGCTTCATTTAGAATTACCAATAACTTTCTTCAACCGGCTTATGGCATTATTATTGAAGTTTGTTGTTTTTTTTTTCAACTTTGATCATCGAAGCTTCCAATTTTTTTTTATGTCGAGTAATAAGAGAAGAGATAGCCCAGAAACAGCAGGAGCAGAGAAAATTAAAAAATAGTGATAAAAGGAGGACCATAAGTCTACGTAGGTTTCTGTGGAGCCTTCTTCACATGGTACCTTACTACACTTTTTCATTTCTTTCTTTTTTTTTTATACTGAGCATATTTCTTTACCTTGCCGATCACTTTTTTTCTGTACGACTGCTTCTTAGAAAAATGGGACCCTTATTTGCAAATGGTCGTAAAATGTATTTTGCTGAGAATTTCACGTAGCTCGGTGTTTTCCTCTTTTTATCTTTTAAAATTTCTTTTTTTTTTTATCTTCTTTATTATGACGGGTGGCTCACCGCGTGGTGTTCTGGTGTTATATGGCCGGGTGACACCTTTTTTTGATTAAGAAAAAAAATAAAGGGTGCAGTTTCTGAAATAGGAAATGTGTCAACACTAGATATGTCGCGTAAACAGAGGATAATAAACGCGTCAAATTGGTATAAAATTAAGAGTTCTCTATGTCTTCGCAAGTTTACGCCAACCTTCAGGGGTTGGTATGACTGATAATGAGGGCATGTTGGCTTTTGAAAGTGACCAGACGTCAATCTCCAGTTGTTCTGGTTCTTCCCTGACAAATGGATGAGTAATATGACGTCTAGTGGCTAGTTTATTTGTGTATTCGGAGAACATTGTTATAGTTCTACGAGTATTACGTTTTTTCAACTGACTGCTATTCATTATGATCCGATGGGGTTCTTCTAATATTACATGTTTATGACGATTATTTGCGCTTAGTGTTGACTCTTGTGATTCTTGAGTAGCATTATGCTTTCGTTCCTCGATTGTTGTGTGGGTTCTATTTGAATTCTGGGTTGAATTTTGTATGATTATGTCTTTTGTGTTGTTTTCCTTGGTCCCACCTTGTATATCCTTCTCCTGGGTCCCATCTCGTATATCCTTCTCCTGGGTATCTCCCTGTGTATTCTTCTCTTGTGTAGTTTCGTAATCCTTCATGTCATCAATAAATGGATCATCTAGGTGTAGTTCTTGTGAGAAGCCCTCTGCCTTCAGGTGAACTTGCGCCTCCTCTTCATCTTCTGATAATTGTACTAACTCCTTTTCTGTTCCAGCAGAAAACAGAGTTTCGTCCATTTGATCTTCAAAATTGGTATTTCTGATATCATGGGGCTCTTGTGTATGATAGCTATGCTTAGCTTGTTGTGTTGAGCTTTCATTATGACTAGGTTCGTTATCTTCTATAATGGATATAATCTTTGGTTCCAGAATTGTCTCCTCAGCTTGCTGGGATCCTAATCTCATCTCATGTAAGGATGGGCCTGTGACCACAGATTCAGTTGGTAAGTCAATGTTTAGCTTTTCTCTTAAAAACATTTGCAGTATATCTTTAAACTTAGCTAAGGTATTTTCCTCGTCATAAAATAAAATATCGTTTTTCTCTGGCTCAATATTCACATCAATTAGTTGTGTTTCGCAATTAATATTCATGTACCATATGTTGGGTTCCAGTAATAGTAGTTCTTTATAAACGTTATTGACCATTTTGTCAAACGCTTTCCCAAATGCTAGATTTTTTGATATTGCTCTACTGTTTACGGATAGAAACTTCACTTTTTGCTTAATATTAACAACATCAGATTCTGGAGACATAGTCGGAAGAATCAGTTCCAACTTAATCTTATCTGTAATCTCAAGGTCATCAAATGTGATAAAATTCACACTTGGTGGTTTCCTCAGTTTATTAATTAAGGAAAAAGTACGGACTTTAGTAAGACCAGATGATATTGAGTGCTGAAGTTGGCTACTTGCAACACTACCATTTTTATTTAACGATACCAATTCCAGATTGAATCGTACATTTTTAAAGTTTAAGACATAGTGGGAGAGTAGCAGCTTGAGTTCATCGATTATCTTACGAGCCCGTTTTGAATTCTCAATATATCTGGACTTAAGACCACCTAAAAGGTTCCATATTGTCACAGTGGTACCTGTTGGATTAGGTGCTTTTTTCCTAGTCTGCTCTTTTATTGACCCATCTCTATTAACAAACCATTTTTCACCCAACTTCTCGTCCGGACTTTTGGTTTTTATCTCCATCCTTCCTACCTCACAGGCCAGATTAGCTAGCAAGAACAAAGCTTCTCCTCTAAATCCCAATGTTGTTACCGTTGACAAATCATTGATGCTTGTAATTTTTGACGTAGTATGATTTAGACACATCTTCTCTCTATCGGCAGGGTCAATACCATTACCATCATCTCTTACTGAGATATAATCACATCCTCCGGTCTTAGCATCTATACTAACGAATATGTTTTTGGCTCCTCCATCTACACTGTTATCTATCAATTCCCTAACTGCAGCCATAGGACCAACAATAAAAGAACTAGATAATATCTTCCATTTTGAATCGGTTTCAATTTCGTGAATAGCCATAGTTTTATTTGCGTTTCCGTTTTCAGAAGAATTTAATTGATATGAATAAATGTTGAATAAATTGCAATCGTCCGTACTAAGCAATAACAGTTTTCTAAATAGTTTTGAACTTGTTTTTGTTACAAAAGATCACCCATGTAATACATTGAAGCTTAGTAGTTTGTTGCGTAAGCTTAGATTGATTTGAGAATTCGCATAAAGATTTCTGATTTGTAATATTATTAATACTAGTACATTATGATTAATTATGCGATGAGCTAACACACGAGAATTAAAAACAAAAATAACGTGAGAAAAATAAAAAACACATACATAGTATAAGTAATTTCAGACGACCAACAAAATTAAACCGCAGTTGTAATAAAAAAGTTAATGGACGCAACCGGAATCGAACCGATGACCTCTTCCTTGCAAGGGAAGCGCGCTACCAACTGCGCCATGTGCCCAATAAATCTGTAAAATTTAACATAATAGAAGTGGTTTTAGATAGTACAAAATTACTGACAATAGTAAAGACAAACCTGCATACGCTCACTTTAATACCAAAACGTATTCTGCTTTGCGCTGAATGTAATATATAAACATTTTTTAGAGAATAATAGTAAAGAAAGTATGATTATAATGTTGAATATAGAATGGAAAGAAAGAAAAGTATAAAAAAGAAATTAGGTGGTAGCTATAAGAAATTGCTATCTCAATTTGTATAGATTTATTTTTGGGGAACTAAAAAATTCTGTTGAATAGTATCAAAAACTCTTAAGACAACTTCTCTTATATTGTCCTTTAGATTGTTTGTTTCATTGATTGAATAAATAGTTGTACTTGTTTTTATTTGTCGTCATCGGCACTGATATCACCAGCAAAGATACCCTTTTCTCTTTGGTCATCCCATTTCTCAACCCAGTCAACTGGACATAGAGAGGAGTAAGTTTTCCAGAATACCTTGCATGGTGCGAAGTCTTCACCCTTCAAATTGATACACTTGTGGTAATCCACATATGCTTGCCAGCAGTGTCTGGTTTGGTTTTGGTTTGGGAATCTTGGGTCGAAACCAACTGTGTGTAATGGACTGTCAGACATTTTTTTAGATATATAAAGCGCGGTTTGTAATATTGTTTTCCTCGAGTTCCTAAGAATAAATTAATCAAATAAAGATAAATGGAAAGTAAAAAAAGGATTTCTTCTTAAATAAAAAGTCAAATTTGTTTTCCCCAGTAAAGTAAGAGGTAGTTTCTTCCCAATCATTGGGTGATGGAGAGTATGTATGTGAATGCAATCAACAGAAAACCTTTCGAGAGCTTCCTTTACAACCACTCCCCCTTGTGTACAGGGACCACAGCTTACCTCTAGGAATTATCGGTGGTTGTAAAAGCGTCGTTGGTTCAAGAAAAAAAATTCCAATTTTCATTTTTTTTTACTCAATCGAACACAGAAACGGTCGTAGCACAGCTGTTAATTGTTACCCGGGTTATTGGACGCATTGTTCCTCTCTGCGGGGGGTTCTTCGACAACTGGTTATGACTACAGTTTTTTGATATCTGATTGGATGTATGTCACATGACCTAGGTTATAAATATTTTATTGTATTTATTACAAATAAAAATGGTTTAATTGATGAGATGGATATCTTATGTACTTAGTTCTCAAGTTGCAAGGATTTTGGTGGCCTTTGTGAGAAGATCTGTTTTGTTTTCTTTGTCTAGGGCCTTGAGCAATCTTAGCAATTGTAGGCAGAGGTCCCATGCCTCTGTAGCTCTTGAATAATTGGTCTCTTTGGCAGCAGAGTTGACCAATAAATGACATACATTTAGCATTAGTTCTTCATCTTTTAACACATCGTCCATTGTGGCTGTCTGGAACTCAGCAGTGTCATTTTCTTCCTCAGGAATGTTAGCCAGTACGTCACCTTCCCCAAAATTTAAGAACACTAGCAGCAAAACACCCAGCATCTTGGCCTCTTCGTGATCTATACAGATAGCTAGTAGCTCACGTGGTGATAGTTTTAGTCCATCAAATAATGTCTTCCAGTTTTTCATCTCACTTTTCCTCAGACAGTTAGAAATAATCTCTAGCATGTCACTATATCTTGATATCTTCCCTTGTGTCAATGGTTTCTCATTCAATAACATTATTAGATCTAGGATTTTGTCTATTGGTTGGCCATCCATGAGTCTGATTGATAATAATTTCTCCAGAGCAAATTTGTAATGTCTTAGACTTGAATATTGTCTATTAATGTCGTCCAAGTCAACACCAGTTTCTATTTTTTGCAATATCAATTTGTCTAGATGACTTGTGTTTTTAACTATCAATTTGGAAAATGAAGAGTTGAATATACATGCCAAAGATTGTAAGATTGCAGCATCAGCAGATATACATACTGGGTAGTTTTCTTCATCGATAGGGAAAGAAAGTGTTGGTGAGTGCTCATCCCACAAGTTTCCTAAATTGTAGATAATAAATTGGCCTTCTTGTAGTAGATAGATATCTTGTTTAACAACGTCAACAATCTTATCAACATTCTTCAAGAGTTGGGTGCTTTGGAATGTACCATCAGTTAATTTTGATACTTTGAAAATCATATCTGCTGCATAAATTAAATATCCATCTTTCAAGGAGGTAATCCATTGGATACCTTTTGAACAGATAGCAGTAGGAATCTTTAATGTTGTGTACTTATGTACGTTTACTATGGTATTAATACCCATTTGCTGTACTCGGGATATAACATCGAAGACAATTATTTCCGAAGAAGTAGTAACAAATATTTCAGCAGTCTTAAAAAATCTTTCTGATGAAGGTAGCTCATTTTCTTCCAGTTCTCTATTTTTAATCTTTAGGTATTTATATTTGTAATGAGTATTCACAAATACATTTGATATTTCCATGTTTTCAGGGACTTCGTATTCCCAAGTTACCATGTCATCTAGTTCAAAGTTGTCTAATTTCTGTAGTGGTATGTTTAAACATTTAATCACCAAATTATCTGAGTTGTAGTCTTTCATATAGCATACCAAATAGTTACTAGCTATCCAACTCATATCAATAATATCGCAATCATTAAATTGGTACCATAAGTTTGTTTCCAAGTTTTGAATAAGAAGTGTACTTTTGTTTGAAATATTAATAGCTACCATTTTTAAGTTGGTGTTTAGTTTGATTTGAGAGAGACAGTTATTCAAAGATTTTGTTGGTAGCTTAATTGTTTGCAGCATAGTTCTATTTAGAGGCGAATCACCAGATGAGGAATAAAACTGAATGTCATTGTTATTATTTGCAACCAGAGAAACCTTCGGTACTCGATAATCAAATGAAGATTGTTGATACTCCAACCACAAATTCCATAGGTGATATTCTCCTGAATGAGAAGTTGTGACTAAGGTTTTGTCGATATACATTAGGTCCGAGAAATCAATGTCATCTGCCTTAGGTTTCGAAGATAAGTCGTCATCTGAAATTGATGAAAAAAGTCGGTTACCAAATCTACTAAGGAAGTACACATTGTTGGATTCCGATATGATTATGAAACAGGACTCAGTTAGTTGGCTACACAACTTAATTTCATAGTCAAATTTTTTCTCAAAGATGAATTCTTCTCGTTCAGTACAGAAATAGTATAGGGTATTTTTAGTTGCAATAACCATCTTGGCACTCATTACAATTACATCGATAAAACCACCAATCATTTCCTTAGTTATCTGGAACTCTATTTTTTTTGCTTCTAAATTTACTTGACTTATTGTTGTCTGGAGACTTTCAGGGTCCTGAGAAATCACATAGAATTTACCATTACAGGTACACATTTTCTTCCCGTTTGTTATATCCACCAATGTTGCACTACTAAATTTGAAATCTATAAGCCTTAGAAGTTGTACTTTATCGGGAAATAATACTAAAATGCTCTCTTCATATTTTCCATCATTTTCGTTTGTGAATTGCTTGAAGCCCAAGAAATCAACAATCTCAAATTCAAATTTAAATACTACTTTTAACCTCAATTCTAACTTCTTGACCGGAAGTTCATTTATGTCCTCAGATCTAGAAGATAAGAATTGTAATATACCTTTTTCTTTATCCGAGATATACCCATTTTGGATAACTTTTGAACTCTTATTCTTATCAAATATTGTCAATGTGTCATCATCTAAGTTCGCATCATATGCAGCTGACTCAAACTCGTTTATCTGTGCTACATTTATTATTGGAATACCATATTCTTTGAAGATAGATTCACTCGTCGAATTTCTCAAAACTTGGTACGCTAGAGCGTAATTCTTATCCGTAATCAAATAGAAAACAAGCTTCCCTTGGTACCAAGACATATAAGAAGGAGGTTTATTCTCCGTTATACCATGGACCTTATTTCTAAAAGCCACAGATGGCACTAGTCTCTTGTTGTAACCTAATTCCTCCAAGGAATCCTTCGTTCTCTCATGTGACGCAACAAGTGCAAATGGTTTGAAATTGTACACTAGAGCCCTCGTGGCCGTGATCATAATAACAACATTGGAGTGCGGAAGTGGAATGGTAGCCAATATGTCTGTGTCTTCCCCTAAATCATCTCTTTCCGTCTCTCTGGGTGGTACCTTAAACCTCTGCGGAGGTGACACTGGCCATAAATGCATTTTTTTTTGTATCTTAAGTAATTTGTAGTTATTGTATTCCTAAAATTGTTAAAACACAGCTTCCTGGGCTCTTTTCTGGTTCTGAAATGGATGATTCTTATCGTCTGTGTTCCAAATTTGATTAACTAAATATTTAAGCTTTGTTCCCGAAATTCGTTTTTCAGCTCCCTAAAAAAAAAAAATGTAATATTTAATATTTGCTAATAATGGTACATCACTTATGGCAACTATAAACTAAAGCTATAACAGAAGTAAATTAGCTAGAACCGTCATTCCCAATGGTATCAATAACGTGGGAGCGTGGTTTTTAGTCTTTGTAGCTGGAGCAATGGAAGATGATGATACCGATGTAGGTACCTCGGTCTCTGTTGGAGTAATGAAATCTTCCGGAAGATAGAATCTAGACATGCCTGCTTTTGTAAGCATCGAGGAGTACCATGGGAATGCTGTTGCGAATGTGTGGAACTGTGTAAATGGGAAATAGCTCACTACGTCGGATTGTATATCGGCAGTACTTGGTAATCCCACAAGGTGGTAATAGTAATCAGCGACATCCTGGGGGAACTTGATATGGTTTTTAATCATGTAAGAGGTGTAATTTGGCAACTGTTCCTCGAAATCTTGAAAGAATATCAATACGAACATTATATCTTCATCAGCAGCCTTGGATTTGGCCTCTATGTCAAATGACCTGGAGTTGTCGTTAATATCAGTGGCCAGAGTAAATGGTAGCAAGAACAGCAAGATTGTAGTAATATTCATTGGTTTCATGAATAGTTAAACAGCATCAAAACTGTGAATTTTATTTGGTTTTGTTTTGTAGTTCTTTTTTCTATAAATCATTGAGTTTATATAGTTTGTCAAGACAATATTTTAGCACAAGCATTTGTATTAACAGCTTGAGGACACAATTGGCTGCTGGGCTGTAGATACATTTACCTTCTTATGTAATTGAGGTTAGCTTTTGCTGGTTTAGGCCTACAATAGCAATGTCGAATTCTGAACGAAATGCGAATAAAGTCAAAAAAAAAAAATTGACACTAATGATAATAAAAATGATGTCGTCTAAATGAAAGTAATTTTATAATTAACTTGGCTAAATTGAAAGTGCTTTTTTGAAAAAAGAGAGTTGTCAATTATATTTAAATTTTTTATTTAGCGAAATTTATATATAATAAAAGAGTGCAGATAAATGAGAGATTTTTTTTGTCCTTATAACGAATGGAAATATAACATGTAATTGTGTATATGAAAATCAATATTCTTGATAACAGTGTAGAAAATAAAACGTAAAAATGCAAAGAATGCAAGGATGCTAGAATAACAACGGAATAAAATTACAAGTTCTTTTTGGAAATAGGAAAATAAAGAATGAAGGAAAATAAAAGTAATAATAATAATAATAATAATAATAAAACGAGTGCAGATATTAATGATATGATCTTAGAGAAGCAGAAAAAATTTGTTTGGTGTAAGAAATGAAATGGTTTTTTTTTTGTCAGTCTCATTACTCAAAGTAGTAATGAAATCAGAGTGGTTAGTAGTAATGATGGTGCCACCAGTGTGGAACCAGCACCCATTGAGCTCTTGGATTCACTAGATGATTTTGATGACTTTGCTGATGATACAACTGAAGCGGAGGATGATGCAGATGAAATAGCCTCTGAGGAGTTAGAACTAGACACTGGAGATAGACCTGCAATGACATTACTTCTTCTCACTGAAGATGAAGATGAGGATGGACTGGCAGACGTTGAAGATGTAGAGGTAATGGAAGGAGTGTATAGAGAAGTGGAAGTCTTCACCAAAGAGGATAGACTACCGTCGATGACTTCTGTGGTTGAAACGGCGACAGGTACAGGAATATTGGTAGTCTTGATATCTTGACCGTTCAAGAACTCTGACAGATCAGCAGACTCGTCATCGTGGTCGGAATCTGATTGAGAGGCAGCTATTTTGGTATAACTTGGAATCATGGAAGATGGGATGTACAATACTTTACTTGGAACTTCTTCTCTTTCATCGTAAACAATAGCTTGGGCACAGATAAAAATTGCTAATTGCAATAGAACGGAGAACAACATGGTTTTAATTTTAGTTTTTTCTTTACCTGGTTATGATAATTTTTTTCTTGAAATCCAGGAAATATTTACAAGAGTGCAAAAGTATATACAATAATTATTTTAAGAGAAAGAAAGAAAGCACTTTTTTTTAAACAGAAGATTCGATGGGGGTTTTTTTTTTAGTTTAATTTATTATATACTCGTCAATTTTATTTATTTTCTATTGTTTATTGGCAAGAAAAAAAGAAAGAAACTTTCGTTACCATTCCTCATTACTGTCTAAGTGAAAAAAATAAAGAATAAATCGGATATATATCCGGTTACCTACTAATTTTGTTAAGAAGAGCTATAAATATCTCTTTTTTATTTATTTTCTCTCTCCTTACACATTGCAGTGATCCGAAGAATGCACTTTCTTTTTATTCCTTCTCTTCCCTCGTGATTTTTGTTTGTTATTGTTATTGTTATTTGTTTTCACATCTCGCCACCACAAAATGCCTTTGCTTTCCCTCGAGCATCGATAGTATTTCGTTCCTGTGCAAAAAAATAATGAAATCTCTTGCAAGAACATCGATCATCGGGGCTAAGGAACAGCCGTAGACTAGCCACATAAATTGTTTTTTGTTTGAAACTCAATGCTAGTTGTACGGAACATTCTAAAGTAACTACTGCCGTTCGAACGGGAAAACATTTTGGCCACAGAACCTGCCGTATCTTGCTCGAGATATTAAAAAAAAATATAAGTGATTTTCATCTTTGTTTCTTTCTTTTTTTTTATATCTGCTCTCTATTTAAGCGCACGGCAGATCTTAAAATTCTTTTTCGTTTGCTGACGTTTTTTTATCTTTCTTTTTCCTCTCTACGGGGAGTTCTAAACGATAAAACTTTTTTGCATTGAAGATGAAAAAAATATTTAAATTACGTCATTTTGTGAACCAAAAAAAGTGAGGGAAATGACGTAGAGGAAAGAGAGAGTTGGTTTTTATGGTTTTGTTCAAGAGATTGTTTGGGATTTTGGGTAGTAACCGTTTCAAGAACGTGAATCTAAGTCCGGTATCTTACTTTTTTAATTATGGTGGAGGTGTGACGTTATTTGTTGAGCAAAATATCCTTCATTGTCGTATGATATCATGTTTATCTGTTTACTTTTTACCGTAAGAGGTGTTTTGGTTGAGTAAAAATGATTTCAAGACATTCCTGTCAAAGTTACAAGTTTAAAACAAAACATTAAAATAAAAATGAGATATGTGAAAAAAAGAAAAAATAAACAAAAATATAATATCAGGAGTAAATTAAAATGTCAAAATTTTAATAATACAAACTATTTACTGGTGTACACAACGTCTCCTCTCTCTCTCTCTCTATATAGATAAATACTTTTCCATTAGACTGTTTGCTAGTTCTGTATTTCCACTTTCTTGGTAGATTAATATACTATTGTAAGCGGCGTGTTTCTTCAAGGCGGTGTGATTGTAGTTCTCCAATACTTTGTTATAATAATCAGTTGCAATTGATACCAGACCAATTAAATGATAAGCTCTCCCCATGTTATAATCTGCCTCCTGCTTCTCCCTCTCGGTATACATGGATCTTCTGATGTCATAGTACTTGTATAAATACCTCAACCCGTGTAACAACTGGAAATGTCTGTTAGCGGTGAGTCTTTGCATCGAACGATGCATGTGTGCAAGACCCATAAGCAAGTTTACCATGGGATCCATCGGTAGTTCCCTTTCCAAGAAAGAGAGATATTGTAATGCAGATAAGAAACCCCTACTACTGTATAACAGCACAGCATAGATATAGTATAGATATGGAGATATCTTTCTCTCAGGGTTATCTACCTCCTTATTGGTCAGGGAGGCTTGACCTGTCACATGTGTGTTATATCTGATACTATCGAAGGCTTTCAATTGTCTTAGGAAGAATTTCTGCTGGAATGTCGAGCTCAAAATATTAAGAGCATCTTGACCATGAGCCAACGAGTACATAAAGACCTGCAGTACTTTTCTATTAAACTGGAATTGATTCAATAAACCTCTTAGAGACTCCGTCAACTCTGACTCGTTTCTATTTTCAAGTAATATGGCTAGCTTGACAAATTTCATTATCTTTGCACGGTCTGGGTCTTGGAAGAAAACATTAACCTCTTGGGCAGTCTCAATGACACTCAAACCATCCTCTACACTCTGATATTTTGTAATAGCAAGAGATAATTCCATAAACAGTTCGAACCATTGATCATACGATAAACCTCTTAACTCAGTTGTTGATGATAGAATAACTCTTTCCTCAAGGACAGGCAAATCACTTACAAAATTCTCCCCTTCAACTAGCTTGGATAACTGTTCAATTTTATAATCGATTGGAGTGGTGAATTTTTTAGTCCTCTTAATAATACCAACAAACCTTTTAGATCTTGATTTTGCGAAAAAATTCTTGACACTGGAAAAGATATCAATAAGTTCAGATACAGTATCTATCCATTTCTTAGTATCATCATCCGATCCCATTAGCATACCTTCTTTATATTGGTGAACGTTTTCATATTTCTTTATCACCTTTGATCTCATCTTCTTTTCTCTATCGAGTCTCTCTTTCTCTGCGTCTAATGGTGTCCGCTTCTTCTTGGGATTAAAAACTCTGTATTTGGTATCTTCCAATAGAGGCTTCTCCGAGACATGTTTACTATTCTTCGAGTCTGCCGAAGCATTGGCGACAGATTTATTTGGTTTTTTGTTTTGATCATACAGTTCTTCAGCCTGACGTTTTCTCTCTTCAATAACATCTACCAATAAATCCTTGAATATAGACTTATCACCTAAGTAGTAACATACTTCTGCCAGATTTAGTTTGGCTTCCATGTCGTCAGGCTTTAATTCCAACACTTTCTCACCATAATATTTGGCGGTCTCGTAGTCCTCAATCTCTTTATAGCATTTTGTGAGTGGTTCAAACATCTCAATGGTTGCCCATTCATCGCTGGAGACTAGTGGGGAAAGGAAATCAATAGCTTCCTTGTATTTCTCGGCTTTAGTTAAGGCATTACCAACCTCAAAATACAGATCGGTGACATCGGCTAAAGGCTCATCATACAAGAATTGGAAATGATTTAAGGCCTCCATTACATTATCGTTTTTCAATTGAAGAAGACCCAATCTTATCCTGATATCGATTGGCATGGAATAAGATTTTTCCTTCTCAAAAGTCGGTAGAGAATCGAATCTAGCATTTTTCAAACGTCTATCATCAAATTCAGAATCGTCGCCGACATCCTCCCAAAAGATCTGATCCTCCCTATGTTCAATCCAACGTGCACAACGCTTAATTATAGCTATATTATCCTCTCTCTTATGGTTACTTTTCAAAAATAGTTCAGCAAGAATGTTAAGTGATGACCAATCGAAAAGTACACATTTATATTTTCGATTAATCCTTGTGAAGTTAACGCCAGGAAACATCTGTTGCTCTTCTGGATCTTGTAATTCCATCAATTCTTCATCATCAATTTCTTGACTATTAGATTCCCCATCATTTTCTTTTTCTTCTTCAGGTTCTTCACGCTCTTCATCATCATCAGACGAGTCAAATACATTCTCTGATACTCTTAAAATTGCTTCTCTTCTTTTGACATTTTGATCAAAATTTTTTGTATAAAGTTCAATAGCTTTATCAGTTTTATTATAGTCCACATATAATACTGCAAGTTCCTTTAATATATTACCATCCCATGGATTTCTTGCATGAAGCTTTTGGAAACCATCCAACGCTCTGGCAATTTGTCCAGTCTGCTTGTATAATAAAGCTCTCCTGTAAACACACTCCCATTCTTCTCTGTTTAAGTGTATAACTCTCGAGTAACAATAAATAGCTTGTCTAATGTGCCCTAAATCTTGGGAAAGAATAGCAACAATTTTCCAGAACTCCCAGTCAGAAGAGTTCAGATGCGCTGCCAAAAACCAAGAGTTACAACAGTCATTCATACGACCTTGTAATTGATATATGTCACCAAGGGTTTCGTAAGCTGCAAAATTTCTAGGATCTTTCTTAATAACTTCATTAAATAACTGTTCAGCAACTTGCAGATTTTGCTCAACAAATGCTTCATTTGCTTGTGAGATCAATTGAGCTACTTCAGGGTCCACAGTTTTCACTCTCGCTAATGCCTTCTTCTTGCCTTTCTTCTTATTCTTCTTCCTTTTCACTTTGAAGTTATGGGCCTCTCTAATGGCATCCATAAAGTCACCTTCCTCATCATCCTCGTCGTAAGCTTCGTCGACATCAGTAAACACCGCTAGTAACGGGTCCTCCCCATCAGATCTCGAACCTGAATCGTTATCATTAAATGCAAAATGATCATCATTACCCGCGTCAATCATTTTTCTAAGACCGTCTAAATTATCATAAAGCCCTTCCTCCTGGTCGTCAAATTCATCCTGAACATGGTTTGCATCGCCTAATTCCTCCCTGGTATCAGAATAATTGGAATCTGATGTAGTTACCTCATGTGTATTGTCATTATATCCATCATGTTCGTCTTCTGCTTCATGTGTACGTCTCCGAACCATTGTAAAAGCTTCTTTAATAAAACACTTCTATATTAATATAGAATTATGATAAACAGGTCAATTCGAATATGAATCAAGTATTCTAAGATCTGTCAATAACTTTCAACTACCTTAAAAAACTACGATATAGAAATAAACACTAAACGTCATTATATTTCGCGTTATTCCAACCAGGATTCGAACTGGGAATTTTTAATTTTTCAATTTCTTTGTTTATTCCAGCATTAGTATAAAATGACAAACTACGTGACATCATTTTTGATAGTCATAATCCAAATATAGCAGATATAGTATTGATATTTAAGTATGGTCCATCAAACCAACAAGGATAAAAAGTCCCTTAATTTCCTATGTGACCTTTTATTTTTTTTTTCCCTCCAAAAATATCTTAATTTAGAACTTATTAGGGAAACTTAGAAGAAGATTCTTTAGGGTATTGTTACTCATCTGAGCGACAACGTAAGATTAAAAAAGTTCCAATGACATCTTGATGTATTGGATGAATAAGTTCAATTTGTTTCTTTATAATTCCCTCTAAGGACTATTATAATGACGTTTATAAATTATATAAATGGAGTGAAAGATTTTTATCTCATTTTTACTTAATTCCATCATCCATTGTTGGTAAATTCATTTTAGAATTGGAAAGTAATTATATTATTCTGATACCTGAGAGTATTTTTGCTTTTTACTATACTATAACATCTCATCTATTCTAGAATTTTTTATTATTTGCTTTTGTGTAATACTACTGAAAAATATCGGTACACAAAATAGATATACTTGATTTTGAGCAGATATACATTTTGATTGCGTTGAAAAATGAGCAGAATATCAAACATTGTTAATTCCCCAGGTGTGGATATTGGGAAAGCCGCCATTGAAACAGTAGAAAATTCGGAGGAAAACAGCCAATTTAATAGAGCTGTACCTAGAGTATTCATCAAAAAGAGACTTAAAGGTTTTATACCTGTACGAAAAGTAGGTGATCAAAGAAGTGTTCTTATTTTGCCTGAAAATAACGATTGGAAATTGCCAGCAGATCTAAGTCTAAATTGTAATTCTCCACTTCCGACCTTAAGACAGGCTCTTAACAGTGATTCACTAGAACATTATAACTACCTCAGTTCAAAAATGGAAAGAGCACAGAGTGAAAGGGGCTCAATTGCTTCAAGATCATTTGGTAGATTAGGTACCAGCCTTCCTCCTGCACTATTTATCCCAAATGTACCTGGGAGTCATTCAATACCAAGATCTGTTGGAAGACAAGAAATAAAAGAGGAAGAGATAGTAATGGAGGTTGATGAGGCAACCATCAAAGCAGAGATAGAGAAAAGTAGAAATAATTGTAAATCTGTTGAAACAGTTATGAAGGCGGCTCAGGAGCTAATCGATAAGGACAATAATAAAGTTAACGAGAAGTTCCAAAAAATATTTTTGAGAATAATGGATCTGAATGGTAAGATAACTAATGAATTGGCTCATTGGCCTATGCATCGTCTATCTGTTAAGAAGAGAAGTGTTGTTTCTGAAGGTAATTCGCCTACATCGTCTCCACCGCAATTATACTCACCAAGGAATAAACACCTGATGCTTGATATGGTACCCAAAAGAAATCTAAATAACACATTAGATAGAGCAAGGGAAATGGAAGAGCTACTATTAAAGTTGAGAACTATGCGAATGATCCTGGAGAAAGGCCCACAGAAAGTAATTGAAGAGCAAAGGCTCAAATTGAAATTTAATGATCCTTGGCGCAGCAAGAAATATCTTGGCTCAGATCAGAAAGATAGCAAAGGGCCAGCTGATGATGAGTTGAACTGTTTCAAATTGGATGAGGAAAGAGGAGATATATCAAGGACTGTAAATTTCCAATTCCCTCCAAGAATAAACCAAAATTACAATACCACAATTAATATCTCTGCTGCGAACAGATTAGTCACTCCTGAAAGACAGCAGAAATTTCTACCACCACATCCCGCAGCATTGATCCCAACTTTGAATAGTTACAGGATTTCCTCAGCATCAGCATCGTCATCTCGTGTGATACATTATCCTCAGATGACAATGAGCCTCCACGCTCCAAGTGCTTCAGACCCGTCAAGCATGCGTATTCCCAGCACAGTACGTCATCCAAACCAGCAATTCCAAGAACCGCACCTGATGCTCCCGATCCCTGGAGTTCAACAACATCAACAAAATATAGCACCGACTGCAAACATTCATGAAAGAGTATACCAACAGATAAATATTTTTGAGAACCCGCAGGCGTATGCCCACTCACACTCTTTATCAGCAGACAATGGTAACATAATCCAGCTGCCACCACAGGGTGGCAGAGGCAGTGGCATGGTTGCCAGACCATCAGATGATGGCATAAGCCCTGATCCGATACAAAGACCACCAAACCCTACGGCATTCCTCACTAACAGAAACATCAGCACAGGCACCAGTAATAATTACAAAAATGATCTACGGTTACCCTCACATATAGGAAACCCAGCCTCGAGGCCCTACGAGTTTTTAACAATGAAACACAATAATCCCGCAGGCAACACCAAGAATGTTGCTGCGAATGTACCGTATTTGCATGCACCATTGTCTGGGATCAGAGGAATGCCGTACGCAGGTGCTGCGACCGGTTCTGTTGTATCTGGAACTGGAAGCGTAAGCGGATCTGGGTCGTGGTGTACCAGTGGGAGGCCCGTAGTGGCACTCCGCACTGAAGCCCGGGAGAAAGGAGACCCTGCGCTAGCGGGAAATAGCAATAGTACAGGTAGTGGTAGTGCCAAAGCCAAACCAGCTGGTACCAAGTCCAAGGGTAGAGGCAGAGCCAAGAAGAATAGCAAGAAGAGAATCAGTGTTGGTAAGATCGGGAAGGACGAGCTGCGGAGTACGTCAGATCGTGTGCAGAAGCAGATGATCAAACACAGATCCCGCTTCAGCGTGGAGAGGCCCTCGCATGTGTCGTGTTTGCACTGCGGGGACACCGACACCCCCGAGTGGAGACGTGGCCCCTATGGGAACCGTACTCTCTGCAACGCGTGTGGTCTCTTCTACCGCAAACTCACCAAGAAGTTCTCAGTGAAGTTCGGGAACCTATACATGCGGTACAGAAAGATTGTAGCACCACACGACCGCCGAGTGCCCTTGGTCATAGACGTCCCCACACATATTGTACGGGGGTTCGACGACGACGAGTCCATTGACGACGAGTACTTCTCTATAGTCCCACCAGAAGAAGAACGTAACACTACATAGATATAGTTATTAATAATACTTTTTCTGCCCTCACTATATGATCTTCGGATCCAAAGAAATAGTCCCCGAACTCCCCTCATGTATTAGGGTTTCCCTCTTTTTAGGGCTCACAAACCCAAAGAACCCTACCAAAAAAATTTTTTTTTTTTTTTCTCGCAGAGGCGGGAAGGAGTTAAATTCCGTAAACCCGTTTAAAGGGCAATTTAATTTGGAGTAAAGACTCTGTAAGAGGAGGGGGTATAAAAAAAAAAGAGTATAAAAGGGGACTTGAGAAGATTAAGTTATTTTAATAAATTCTGGAGAACAAGAGACAACGAAGACATAATGGTTAAAGTTGCTGTGTTAGGTGCTTCTGGTGGTGTTGGTCAGCCACTTTCATTGCTTTTGAAGTTGAATCCTTTGATTTCTGAGCTGGCTCTGTATGACATCAAGCTAGCTGAGGGTGTGGCTACTGATCTGTCGCATATCAACACCAATGCGGACTGTATTGGATACAGTACTGACAACATTGGTGATGCGTTGAAGGGGAGTGCTCTTGTTGTTATCCCTGCGGGTGTGCCAAGGCGTCCCGGTATCACTAGAGATGACCTGTTCAAGTTGAATGCCGGTATAGTGAAGAACCTGGTGTCGAGTGTTGCGAAGTACTGTCCCAACGCGCGTCTGCTGATTATATCCAACCCTGTGAACAGTCTGATTCCTGTTGCCGTGGAGACCTTGAAGCGTTGCGGTGTGTTCCAGGCCGGGAACGTTATGGGTGTGTGCACTCTGGACCTTGTGCGTGCCGAAACGTTTTTGGCGGAGTATTTGAACGAGAACGATGTGAAGCAGCTCGGCGGGCCTATTGGCGAGCGCACGTACGACAAGAGCAAGATGTACAAGTACGTTGGTGTAGTTGGCGGGCACTCCGGGGAGACCATTGTGCCGCTAGTGTTCAACCACATGATGTCTCACACGTTAACGAAGACCGGCAAGTACGACGAGTTTATCCGCAGGGTGCAGTACGGTGGTGACGAGGTTGTGAAGGCTAAGGCCAAGGACGGCAGCGGCTCCGCGACGCTAAGTATGGCGCTGGCCGGCTCCAAGTTTGTCAACGAGGTGCTGACCAGCGTGCACAGGCTCGACGAGCCCCGCAAGCGTGCCAACCGCAGCAGCGAGCGCAAGAACGTCACCATCTCCTCCACGTTCGTGTACTTACCGGGTCTCTCCAACGGCAAGGAAGTCCAGGAGAAACTGAAACTGCTCAGCGGGAAGTCAGAGAACCGCGTCGAGTACTTCTCGCTACCAGTAGTCCTGGAGGACGGCCGCGTGACCCGCGTGGACAAGACCATATTCGACAATATCTCCCCAAGAGAGAAAGAAATGATCAAGATAGCCATCCAAGAACTAGAAAAGAACGTCAACAAAGGAAGAGACTTCGTAGCCCACAAAACCAAACTATAGTCCCTTTTGTATTTTATATATATCATATACCATATATACTTTTAAACGATATCACATGTAGTAGTAATATACGAAAACAATCGGAGCATCCACTGTGACCGACAGAGAGCGAAGAGAAAGTGAGGGGGGGGGGAAGGAAGTGTAACGAAATTTTGCGGGGGGGAGGGGGACAGGAGTAACCCCCGTAGAGAGACACGGATGAAGTAATCTGCTCTCTCTTCAGTTTTAGAAAAAAGGGGATTTGGACCAATTAGAAAGAGAATTTCTCGAGATCGAGAGAGAAACGTGCGTACGGGTTCCATCGGGGGGATAGGAAAAGGTGATGGGTTAAGCCGATAGAAGGGGCTCTCTTGGGCAGTTGCACAGTAGGGGCTCTTGTAGTAGTGGCTCTCTTGCTGTAGAAGGGAGTAGAGGGCAGAGGGGGGCAGTCCACACGGGCAGGAGGAGGGAGCTAGGCAGGGTTAACTTTTTTTTTTAGAAGGGAGAAAGAGAGAGCTTACCCCCTTGTGTTCTTTATAAGGGGGATTTTGGATTTTATAAATAAACAGTTCCTTTCTAATCGAGAAATAAAAGAGATAGAGAGAGAGAGAGAGAGAGATAAGGGATTTGAAAAGAGACAAGACGAAGATGAATATAGAGAAGTTGACTGGGCCGGAGATTGTGAAGAAGCAGGTGTACTATGGGCATGAGAAGAAGCAGAGCAATGATCCGATCACTATATCTTTCCCGGCGACGGAGGTTGTGGGCCATGGGTCGTTTGGTGTTGTGTTCACGACGGTGATACAGGAGACTGATGAGAAGGTTGCGATTAAGAAGGTTTTGCAGGACAAGCGGTTTAAGAACAGAGAGCTGGAGATTATGAAGATGCTGCAGCACCAGAACATAATAGACCTCAAGTACTACTTCTACGAGATAGACGAGCGGGAGGATGTGTTTCTCAACTTGATACTGGACTACATGCCGCAGTCGCTGTACCAGAGACTGCGCCACTTCGTTCACCAGCGGACTCCCATGCCGAGGCTAGAGATCAAGATATACATGTACCAGCTGTTCAAAGCGTTGAACTACCTGCACCACACGACCAATGTGTGTCACAGAGACATCAAGCCGCAGAACTTGCTGGTAGACCCCAACTCGTGGTGTCTCAAACTGTGCGATTTCGGGAGTGCCAAGCAACTAAAGCCCACGGAGCCGAACGTTTCTTACATATGTTCCAGATACTACAGAGCACCCGAGCTGATATTTGGTGCCACCAACTACACGAACCAGATCGATATCTGGTCCAGTGGGTGTGTCATGGCGGAGCTGCTCCTGGGACAGCCGATGTTTCCCGGTGAGAGTGGTATAGACCAACTGGTGGAGATTATCAAGATCTTGGGAACGCCAACGAAACAGGAGATTTGTGTAATGAACCCAAACTACATGGAGCACAAGTTTCCACAGATAAAACCTATACCACTGGCCAAGGTGTTCAAGAAAGAAGACGAGCTCACGGTGGATTTCTTAACTAATACTTTCAAATACGATCCTACACAGAGATACAACTCACTACAATGTCTGTGTACACCTTATTTCGATGAGATCAGATTTGGGGATGGGAAAATCAGGGAAATTATCAAGGAGTTGAGGTTATTGGAATTTGACGAAGAACAGGAATTTGCACATTTGAGTCCCGATGAGCTGATAGAAATCAGACAAAGATTGCATATAAACCAGCTATAGCCATGATACCGGAAATGCCATTGACCGAAAGAAATACAAAAAGAGGGCTGCCAAATTTATGAAATACCCCTATACCCTTATTAACATATAAGAAAAAGGTCAAATTCGATGAGATAAATGCATAAAAAACAAACAAACTTGAGCATTAATATGTGTATATTTGTCCTGTCAGATTCATGATTTTCTGATGTTTTGTTTTGTTACAGATAGACCCTATATTAAGAAGTTAATTTAACTTCTTTAAAAATCTGTCTTTTCTTGAAACAATCATCATTGTACAGTAAAGCTCAATTACTGTAATTGCTTTTGCTTCTCTTCTTGATAAAATTGTGCAGTTTTGAGGAGGATTCCATTTTATAATGAGTCTCTCTCTCTCAAAGTATGCTACCTTTGATTCTTTTGGCTTCCATCCTTTTGTTCTTTCTCGCTATATTGTTGTAATTCGTAAAATTGTGAAATTTCAAACATGCAATTTATGATACTTCAATTTTTTTACATGCCATATATTCTATGGGTTGTAACCAAAAAAGTAACATTAAGAAATGAAAAAAAAAAGAAAATGAATAAATGGTAGACTTAAGAATACTGAATATTAACAAATGGATAGAAATGCATCAATAAATAATAAGAACAAAATTCAAGAAACACCTTTCCACCCCACATTTCTACAATTAGAATGCACACACAAAATATATATATATTCCAGAAATACTAATACCTTAATTTTGTTTTTCTTCTTCCTGTACCTAATAAAAATAAACTAAATTATCCTAAAACAAAAAAATTAATTTTCTATTTAATTTATTACAATTGATTGATTAGGTAAACAACATTTTAAATAATCAGTTATTGTCCTTTGCTTCAGAGATGATAAGCATCAACAAAACAATAAATAGAAAAAGAAGTAAATTAGCTTGCATAATTCCCTATTACGAAGATTCAATTGTCTGAACCTACTCTTATATAGCATATAATAATGAAAAAGATAAATTAACATTAAGAATCAATCGTTACAAGCAATATATCAAAAAACAATTACATAATTATTTTCTTAATATAAGTTATTAACATAATTACTATTTGCTATAGGCGACCATTCTTGGAACGATCCTGTCGTTTTACAACTTTGTAATACATACAACCAGTCAGTTCAGAAACATTTAGAACAACAAGGTGAAAGCAGCAAAGGAGACCAATGCAGCTAGAAGACCGGCGGACTTAGCGGAGACACCGGAGTTGACGTGAACTTGTCTTCTGACAAGTCTAGATCTGATGAAAGTAGAAGCGTTACTGTAAGTAGTGTTTCTGGTTGAGTTAGTACCATTAGAAGATGAGGAGGAACCCTCGGAGTTGTAACCTGGGGCCATAATAGCACCTGGGATAGAACCATCAATTTCGACAATGTTTTCATTCTTGCTGAAATAGATTGGAGCCAAAGAAACTTCTTCGTCTTCCAAGTCGTAAACAGCGAAAACGTTCTTCAAGAAACTGTTACCAAAGACAACGTTGTCACCTGGGGTAACATCCAAGTAGCACTTACCCTTACGCTTGATGATCAAGTCCTTCATCTTCAAAGTTACATTAGCACCACTGAAGGTGAAGGTAACGTTGTCTGTGTCCTTTGGACACTTGTCCAACTTGAAGCCGGTGTCGTTGCTGGATGGGTCCATCAAAGTTTGCAAGCTGTCGTATAGATCTTGAGTCAAGATGAAACCTGTGACACCAGTGTCCAAGGTAACTGGAATTGGCTCGTCTAGGACGTTGACGGATGGACCAGACTTGTTAGTGAAAGAAATGGAGTCCAAAGCGATGGTGAAACCACCAGCGGATGAAGCAGTGCTAGAAGAAGAGTTGGAAGAGGTGGAGTTAGTGTAACGAGTAGAGTTAGAGAAACGACCAGCGGTGGAGTTGGAGGAAGTAGAGTTGGAGGAAGTGGAGTTGGAGTATACAGTAGAGTTAGAGTATAGGCCACTTAGGGTGTAGTTAGATGCAACTGAGCCAGAAGCGCCAGAAACGAAGTCTCTTAGAATTGGAACGGTGAACAAGGTACCGTTTTGGAAAGCCAAGTTATCGATGGCACCGAACAAGATAACACCTTCGTCATCGTTGCTGTTGGCGAAGTACATGGAGTAAGCTTGTTTCTTGATGTAACCTTGATCCTTCATGGCGGCCAAGAAGTTTTGACCACTTCTTGGGTTAGTGTAGTTGGAGACACCGTATATACTAGAGATGTTAGAGGCGTTAGATGCTTTACCATCATCACTGGAGACGGTTGGCAAACCGATACCCATGACACCGTAAGTTGTGTTAGTCAAGTTAGCGACACCCAAGGAGATGTCATCCAGCTTGAAACCACCTACAGTCACGGAGTCGATACCGAAGTAACCGCTAGCGAAGACAGCACCGCTACCGCTGACGAAGAATCTGTCGTCATCGGCATTCATGTCGAAGGATGAGGAGTTGCTGGAGTTGAAGACACCGAACTTGTTACAGTTCAAGTTTCTGTCCTTGTAGACAAGGCCGGCCTCATCGGTTGGGTAACCCAGGCTGTTCAAGCCCAAGACACGGGACTTGTCGCCCTTAGGTTTCTTACCCTTGTTAGTCTTACAGTACAAGTTATCAGAGCCGACGACCCAGAACTCATCAGGAGAGTATCTGTTGGACAAAAGCACAGTGACGTTTTGTGCTGGGGTACCAACACCAATTTGCACAGCGAAGATGTTGTTATCGTTTTCCAAGTCCAGACCGATGTAGTCATCGTTGACAGCTCTCTTAGCTAGCTCAGCGTCAGCCTTACCAAAAGGAACCTTAACGTATTTCTTGGTAGGAGTGGCAGCACAGGCCAAAGAGACTGCAGTAGCAGCAACCAAAGTATTAGCCAACTTCATTTTTTTTTTTATTTAAATTCCTTTTTAATAAGACGTTGTTGACTTTTTATTGTCTATACAAAATACAAAAAGAAGTTTAGGAATGAATATTTGAATAAAAGAACAAACCTTTTTATATACAATCAATTTTAGAGAGATGAGAGATGAGAGACTCCCTGGAAAATTTTTTTTCCTCTATTAACATTAAAGTAATTAAATCGAACTCAATTAATTAAAGAAAAAAAAAAAAAAGCAACAATTAAAAACCATTTCTTTTTTTTTTTTTCTTCTTTCTTTGATTAATTGATTATGTTTGTACCAAGTCCTTTTCTGTTCTTGTTCTTGTTCTTGTTCTTGTTCCTGTTCTTGTTATATCGAGATTAAAAAAGAAATAGAAGTCAATGGTTTTTTTACTTTTTTTTTGCTATTCCTCCCTCACACCACTACTGCATAAAGAGGGATATAAGTTTTTTTTTCTTCTCATCGGGAAGAATCTAGAATCCCTCCTCCAATGATAGGGGATAGGAAGAGGCCCTTTTCATCCCTATTTCTCTCTTTTAAGAAGTTAAACCGCGGGAAGGAATGGAGAAGAGGGGGGGGAGGCTTATATCCAAGAAACCATTTAGAGAAAGAAAAGACAATAAAAGAGATGAATTAGATTAAAATTAATTAATAAAAAGTCCCTCTCCCTCTATACGTTATAGCAAAACTTTGATACATTCTCGCTGACTCTGTGTGCCTCTCTCCCTCTTTGAGTTCACTGTGTAGATGTCTCTCTTTCCTCCCTGTCTCTTTGGGCTGACTGTCTAGATGTCTCTCTCTTTCCTCCCTGTCTAGACATTTCTCCCTGTTGATCCCCCACGATCGGAACCCATCCCATGCATCCTCCCCTTAAAAAAAAAAGACCTGATGAGTCCTTTCATCACACACCCACCGGCTGTGTTTTTTCCGATTTTCCGATTTTCCGTTCATCAGGGTAATTTGTGAGAAGGGAAAGAAATGCACATCAGGGTAATGTGTACAGCAGACTAATACAGACCCAGGGTAACACTGCCCTGACTCTTTTTTTCAGCCGGTCTCTCTTTTGTCTGTCTCGAAAAATTAGTCACATGACTTTAATTTTTTTTTTCATTTTCCAAAATTTTTCAAAGTTTCCCACCGAAGCAGCAAAATTTTTTTCTTTGATTGTCTGGCCGGTGGGATTTTTTGTACAGTGGTTTCTGTTGCATGGGATTTCCTATTTATTATGTCAAAATTCGTTGTCAAATTCGTTGTCAATCAAGATAGTCTTTTCTTATTTATTTGATGAAAGAGATTTATGAAAGGGGTAAATACAACATACCAAAGATGAATTATACTGATATTCATAATCTGCCGAGCCAGATTCCCATCTCGGAGTATTTGTTCCACAGACTTAACCAATTGAAGATATGGACGGTGTTTGGGTTGCCCGGTGACTTCAACATGCCATTGCTGGACAAGTTATATGAGATTCCTACACTTCGATGGGCAGGTAATACTAACGAATTGAACGCTGCTTACGCTGCTGATGGATACGCCCGTCTCAAGGGGATTGGTTGTGTTATCACTACGTTCGGTGTCGGTGAGTTGTCTGCCATTAACGGTATCGCAGGAGCGTATGCGGAGCATGTCGGTGTCCTGCATGTTGTGGGTATGCCACCAACATCTGCACAGACTAAGCAATTGCTACTGCATCACACACTGGGGAACGGGGATTACAATGTATTTTATCGTATAGCCAATGACATCGCATGTTACGCCGCAACGGTTAACGACACGGATTTGTCCGTACAAGAGGTGGATACATGTATACAGAAGGCATGGATACACCAGAGACCCGTGTACCTGGGTGTACCAGTAAACCAAGCCAATATGCCAGTAGACTCGAAGAGACTCAACACGCCGATAAACTTGTCCATCCCCAGGAACTCGATGGAGATGGAACAACCGGTGGTGGACTTGATCCTGAACCAAATATACAAGGCCCGTAACCCCGTGATAATAGTCGACGCGTGCGTCGCTAGAATGCATGCCACCAGGGAGACAGCTTTACTCTGCGAGATGACTAAGTTCCCAGTGTTCGTGACTCCAATGGGGAAAGGAACCATTGACGAGAGTAGCGACCATTTCAGAGGTGTGTTTACCGGATCAATATCTTCCCCCGAGGTAAGAGAAGTAGTCTATTTTTCAGATTTTGTCCTCTTTGTCGGTGCAATCTTACCAGAGTTCAGTACAAGTACATTTAATTTCGGATTCAAGACAAAGAACTGCGCTATTCTGTTCTCCACCGCAGCCAAGTTTAAAAAGGCAATTTTCCCTGATTTGCACTTGAAACCTACTTTACAAGCATTGATACAGAAATTGGAACCTTCCAATATACATTATAAATACCAAGAGGTAAAAAATATCGTCGCCCCAAGACTTGAACCCTCGGATACAGACCTGCTCAGACAGGAGTGGGTGTGGAACGAGATTTCACATTGGTTTCACGAAAAGGATACAATCATAACAGAGACCGGTTCTTCTGCTTTTGGTATCAATCAAACACGGTTCCCCAAAGCAACCGTCGGTATCAACCAAGCACTTTGGGGGTCTGTAGGTTTTGCATTAGGCGCATGTCTAGGCGCGTCTTTTGCTGTTGAAGAAGCCACAGCTGAAGAGAATGGAGTGGTTACGGAACTAAGATCATACGACAGACATATTGATGGTGGCAAGCGAACGCTTTTGTTTGTCGGTGACGGTGCGTTCCAATTGACCGCCCAAGAACTGTCTACGATCATTAGGTGGAAACTGAAACCATATATATTCATCATGAACAACCAGGGTTACTCTGTGGATAGGTACCTCCACCATAGATCAGATGCGTCTTACTACGACGTGCAGCCTTGGAAGTACCTCAATTTTCTGAAACTGTTTGGGGCCACAAACTTCGAGACCAGAAAAATTGTGACTGTGGGTGATTTCAAGGAGATGCTTTCTGATGAGGAGTTTGCAGTGCCAGACAAGATTAGGATGATAGAAATCATGCTTCCACAAAGCGATGTCCCGGAGTCCCTGGTTGCCAGATGGCAAGCAGAGAAAGAATTATCGAACAAGAGAACTCATGACGTAAGCGATGACTCTTCTACAAATTCGTCACCTAGTATAGACATGCATTTTATTAAGAGACCATACCTGGGCCGTAACGGATCGGCCAGCAGTGAATACTCCCATGCAGGAGTTCAATTTTCATGAATGACAATTTGATGTTTTAGCGTCAAAAAATGGATTACTTATAGAAAAAACAATAACCAAAAAAAAAATTATCACTAATGACCATGTATATACTACAGGGAAGAATAAGACAACAATTAATAGAATATAGATTATAGAAATATGTATTATCACTCACCAGTATTTATGAAATTCTTATATGAAATTCTCTTATATTTGACACCACAGAGAAACCCGCGCACAAAAGGAAAGAATTCAAACTCCGAGGTATGAAAATGAAAAATGTCCGTCGGCTTTTGCGTTTTCTCCATGGGCGATATTTTTTTTTTTTCATGCAACGTCACCTACCAAAAGAAAAAAAGAAAAAAACACTGACAATCACAAAGCTGGGCTTATATTAAGGGAAGTGAGGACACAAAACAATTTGTTTTATCAAAGACTTCACGAGTTCAAATAGCTATGGGTTGAATCTTTAGGAATATTGTAAAATAAATTAAATAAGAACAAAAGGAAGAGATTAACCTTAAAAAAAAGTTTAATATAACAAGAATTTTAGCCATAGTCCGAGGATAGGGAACAGAAGAAAAAGAGTTAAAGAACAATTAAGTTGGTAGAAATGAGGTTTAGGCTGGTTGAATCTCATCGGCAAGGGAATGATAGTGCTGAGGAGCACAGGAGGCGTGATGCTGAGACATTTCGTCTGGAATTTGAGAGACAGAGTAGAAGGCGCCAGGAATTACTGGCGGATGGTAGAAGAAGAACAGCTGAAATGAGGCAGGATAGGGCGCTAAGACTTGCTATGTTACCTTTTTATGGCTCTACAACGGAACAAGTGGCATTCATATCGACAGAAACACCCCAGGGTGAGGATGTAGAAGAAGGAATGTTGGGGGATGATATTGTTGATGGACTAGATATCGATAATGAAGAAGGGGAAGAAGATAATGATAATAATTTTGACGAGAGAAATGGACAACCACAAAGAAACGTTATTAGTAACGCATCTGCGTTTAGTAACAAGGTATTTTCAGGTATTAAGGCTGGGTTTTTATCTCCATTCCGTAAAAATAGGCTCGATTGGAAACCAATATATGAAGGGGAGAAAAGAAGAGAGCACTCGCTGTTGTATGTTATAAGTAGGTATAACGAGTCTGTTGATGGTGGTTATTTGTCACCATTCCGTTACAATAAGATATGCAAAATTGATTACTCTATTCCAATGGTAAGATCACTGATTATTGGTAGAAAGCTAGCTCCATTCTATATTCCGATGGAAGACTACAATAATGACTGGCCTAGAAACAAGATCATCGAGAAAGTTGATGAGCTCAGTTTACATGAGCGCTATGCCGATCTGCCACCAGAACATCCAGTGGTACAAGAAATTGAAAAAACAAGCCATCTTCCAGTAGAAGATTTAAAGAGAGATTCAATCGGAAAGGAGATTGACAAAAATTTACCCTTCATGGAACAGAGAGCTCTCAGGTTTAAGATATTTAATGCTAGATTGATTCGTAATAGGATTAAACTCCAGGAACGTGAAACCAACATTTTGACTGATAATGAAGTGAAAAGCAGCGCTAAGAAATCGATATTGGATAAATATTTACCGAATGATAACCTAAAATATGAAATTTATAAAGACGTGGAAGAGTGTCCAATATGCTTTATGAATATTCCTAAACCCCTAAACAAAACTAAATGCTGCCACCAGAGTCTTTGTACGGAGTGCTTTGTATCAATCCGTAGAGCAGGGGAACGACTAACTAGGATTCAACGAACACTCACAAATACCACCTCACAAAGGGAAAATGATAGAAGAGGTGGTAGTGGTATAGTAATTCCAGATCTGGAGACACCTGGTGTGTTTTACAGGGTGACACTAGAAATTTCTTCTCAACCAACAAAATGTCCTTACTGTACTTGCGAAGATTTTGCAGTAGTTTACGAACCTCCCAAGACCAGAAGAACAGGTATTGGAGGCACCCCTCCAGCCTTGTTTGTTCCAAACCAAGTCCCTGAGTTAACAGAAAGTAGAAAGTCTATCGTCAGTGATTTGGACAAAGTCAAATTTGTCAGAAGTGAGGATATTAGACCTCAATGGAAACATTCATCGAAAACCTCAAGGAATAATCAATTTAGACTTTATAATGAAAGAATTATCATTGCAAGTTTACTAACTAGTATGCAAAATTCGGAAAGGAGTGCCACAAGGCTCGGTAGTCCTCCTCCTGATATCGGCAGGCCCGATGATATTCCAGTGAATAATATCGAAAGCAATAACAATGCTGATGATAATGAGGATGATTACGATAATGAAGAAGAAGTGATTCAACCAGAATCAAACAATAATGAATTAGAAGATGTCATAGTTAGAAACACAATTACAATTTCAGCTAATTCTAATGATAACAAACGGCCTGCAGTCAATACTGCCGCCGAAGGAATTTCTGAACACGCACAATAAGTCATCAGAAAAATAATATACATATTCTTCCTAGGTCTTTCATACATAGATAAACAAATAATAAAAAAATATTTACGGCATTTTTACTAATTCCCTTTTCATTTAGTTGGCGTATGATGATTTTGATGAAGCTAATCTTAACCTTTTATATAAATGTCGTTAATTCCGATTGATCGTTTTTTTTTTTAGTTAAGGCTCTTTTGTTTTGATATGGTAATATATGTGAGATTATATTATAAGTTATGGCTTCCCATTATACCTTGTACATAAAATATTTATAAAAAAAAGAAACAAAATGTAGTAGTGATGATTTAACTTCAGAATGTACTAATGCCGTTTATTTCTTCTTTTCAGCTTCAGCTTCAGCCTTCTCTCTGGCTCTCTTCTCTCTGATACCCTTGTACTTCTTGTCAGATCTGGCCAATCTCAAGGTTCTGAAAGCAGATTCACCGTTGTCTTCAACGGCTCTGGTTTCAACGTCAGTAGAAGCTTGAGCAATTGGGAAAGCAGCGGCAGCAGATAGAACTTGTTCAGTTTCTGGAGCCTTACCCTTTCTTGGGAAGACAATCAACTTAGATTGGTAGTCCTTCAATCTTTGGACGTTCAAGTCGAAGGTTTCTTGGTTTCTGTTTTGACGTCTGTGGTCGACGGCAATACCGACGGTTCTGGCGTAAGCAGGAGTCAAACCAGCAGCCTTAACTTCAGCCAAGGTGAAACCTCTACCAGCTCTAACCTTTCTGTTGTATCTGACAGTTGGAGCTCTAACGACTGGTCTCAACAAGTCCAATGGTCTTGGAGCAATCTTGGCAGCCTTGGCAACTCTAGCGGAACGTCTAGATTCCTTCTTACCAGCTTGGTCGAAGTGAACCTTGACACGTTCTTGCCAGTGCTTTCTGAAGTGGTTCTTCAAAATTGGTAAATTCTTGGAGATAGCTATATTGTTAAGTCAATTTTCTTTTTTTCCACCTTTTCAATAGTTCATCAAGAACAAAAAAAAAAAAATTAGGTTTATGTTAGTATTAAAATCCTTATATTCTTTTTGTTTCCATTTAGCATTCTATATTTCCCACAGAGTTCAGTTTCCACATTAATTCCCTAGTTTTCCAAAGTTTCCAACTTCTTTCAATTTATCGAATCCTGATTCTCATATATATCAATATCACCAGATCTTCTCCTAACACCGCTTATATATTATAATGTGCAAAAAAAACAGACTTTCCCAAACCACTCCCGGTTATTTAACTTATTCAGTTTCTCATTACTCTTTCAGCTCCATATTGTTTAATCTTCCTCTCTCACTCTCTATCTCTCTTTTTTATCTTTCCGCAATTCTAATATCTCTGTGATCTTTATCTCGAATGCTCTCTAACTTCCATCATATTAACATACCCATTGTGTTTTACCTGGTCGTGTGCTTTCGGTGTGCTTAATGATTAAAATCTCAAAATTTAATCCACTTATTCTTTTTAATAATAGCTATTATTTTTTTTTTGTTGAAAAATTAATTTTTTTCCAGAGAGAGTGCTCCTTCCCCATTGCCATTGCGGCTTCTTTCCCTTCCAGCCTGTGATACCTCTGTGTGGAGTGTCTGGGTAATAAGATTTCGCCCTCTCTGTGCTCTCTCTCTGTGTTCTCTCTAGAGGTTTGAGGCGAGGGAAGTTCCTTGGCTACGCTAGTGGGGATCCCCCCCTTCCACTTCCCATTGACTCTCTGTCTACTGAAGGTGAGTCCCTAAGCCCATCGTCTCTGCCTAACCTGCCTAAACCGCACTCCCCCGATCCCCCCCCGTTTCCAACAGTCTTAGAGCGAGATATTGTAACGCCCTTCTCGGTTCCTGTGGTCGATCGCGAAGAGTTTACGAAAAAAAAATTATAAATGGCGCGAAGGGCACTAAAGAAAAAGAAGCGAGGGGGGGAAACTAACACAAATATGTGTAGGGTACGGGTGTACACATGGTGTATGGGTTTAAAAGCAGTCACACAACAATTGATAAATCTCACCAGTTTTTTTTTCTTCTTTGAACAAGACATACGGCTGGTGCATGGGTAAAAAGTGTAAATTATATAATTGAATAAATTAAAATAAAAAAAAAAGAAATTAAAACAGTTACAACATAATATAGTATATTAATTTTTACATATATATTTCTCTACAAAACAGGTAAGGGTTATATTTACGTTTTCCTTATTTTCTTTATTATTAATTTTGTAAAAAAAAAATGTCACATTTTTTATTTGTTAAAGTAGAAGAAGAAGAAGAAAGAGAGAAATGATTTAAAGTTATAATTTTTATTATTATTGATTTTTATTATTTTTTTTTTGGCAAAGAAGGTATACAAAAACAGAATAAAAAGATATATTTTCAGTTGTTCAAGTATGTGGATGGGTCGATACCTTCTTCTGGGAATTCAGCGATCTTGACGTCGAATCTCTCTTGAATCTTAGCTAGGACTTCTTCATCTTCCTTGTTGGAGACGAAGGAGATGGCCAAACCCTTGGTACCGAATCTACCGGCTCTACCGACACGGTGCAAGTATTGGTCAGCTTCGTTAGGTAAGTCATAGTTGATAGCCAAGTTGATACGCTCAATATCGATACCTCTACCGAAGACATCGGTGGAGACACATATACGCTTCTCGAAGTCCTTGAAGGCCTTGTAACGGGCAATACGTTCTTCCTGCTTCATGTGACCGTGCACAGTAATGGCTGGGAAGTTTGAGGCGTTCAACAATTTCGTTAGTTCGTTAGCTCTGGCGGTGGATTTGACGAAGATGATAACTTGGTTGAATTCTAAGTCGTCTAGCAACTGAGCCAACTTCCGGTTCTTCTCGCGTTCTTCCAACTTAATGTAGTATTGTTGTAGACCGTGTAGGGTCAACTTAGCCTCGTCATCGACGAAAATCTCCAATGGGTTCTGCAAGAAACGTCTGCAGATTGGTCTGATCTCCTGGGACAAAGTGGCAGAGAACATCATAACTTGCTTGTCTCTTGGAGTAGCTCTGAAGATCTCCTGGACGTCTCTTCTCATGTCCAATTCTTCCAGCACCTTGTCACACTCATCAATAACGAAATTTTTCACGTGAGAAAGGTCGATCATCTTGTCTCTTACTAGGGCCTTCATACGACCTGGGGTGGCGACGACGATATGTGGGGCAGTTTCCTTGTTCTTCAAAAGCTCAGCATCCTTGGCGATTGGGGTACCACCGTAGAAGACAGCGGTCTTGACGTCTGGCATATACTTGGAGAATCTTAGGTACTCGTTACGGATTTGGTAGGCCAACTCTCTGGCGTTACAAATAACGACAACGGAAACCTCGCCTGGAACTGGGTCCAATTGCTGCAATGTAGACAAGACAAAGACAGCGGTCTTACCTAGACCGGACTTAGCCTGACACAGAACATCGGTACCGTGGATAGACTGAGGAATGGTGTGTTGCTGCACCTCAGAAGGATGTTCGAAACCACAGTCGATAATAGCTCTGGACAACTCTGGCTTCAACAAGAAATCCTTGAAACCAGTAGAGTGAATACCAACGTAGGAACCCTTCTTATCAGCTTCACCACTCTCTTGTTCCTGAGCCCCGGAAACTTCCTTGTTATCAACTTGGATTTCTTGCTCGTTGTCAGAGTATTCCAATAAATCTTCTTCACCTTCGTGGGACATTTTGATATTATTTATATATATTCTTTTTTATCCAACTTAAAGGAATTGCCAGTAAAGAGCTTGTAAACGTATCCACTTTCTTTTCACCAAAAATTCTAATAAAAAAAAGGTAAAAAGGATTTACAATTGAACGCCAACCAATCTCAAGCAAAAAAAAAGGAAAATTGAAGAAAAACTAAAAACAAGAACCTTTTAATATCGACAATAATTAATAACAAGAAAAGACTTGCTGGGTATTGTTTATTTATGCTTTATTCAAAGTTTACACATTCAAAGAAAGGTCGACGTGGTATTCCTCGCAAACTTCCAACCCCCCCCCCCCGCGAGAAACACAGCCCAATTTTTTTTTTTTCCACCTTCTGGAAAAATTTTCCAATACGGTCACGTGTACCCAGAAACAGTAGTAGAAAACTCTATATCACTGTCAACGTCTTACTATTTCTTCAGTTTATTTTTTCGTGCTGGGTTGTGTTCCGTGTTACATGATATTATTAATGAAGGGGAGACCAAGTTCCTTATGTTATAGTAAACCTCTTCAATGTCACTTTACAGGTAAAGATTGTGTTTTATACTCTTATATATTCTTATTTCGTATTATTATTCAATCTCGAGATTACAGGTACGGTCCCCCCCCATTCGTTTTGAAGTCACCCGGAAGTTATGTTTTACGAAGCGTACACCGCGTCGACTACTGGTTGACGAAATGGACCTGATGGTGGGTTAGTGATTTATAACAAATTAACCATCGTAAGGCATATTCTATCTATATTCTCCACACCAAGCTATAGATACATAGATACATCTTTATATTTTCTTTTTTAACCCCACAAACTTTTTTATAATGGCTAGAGGTAACCAAAGAGAATTGGCAAGACAAAAGAACTTGAAAAAGCAACAGGATGCTGCTAAGCATCAGAAGAAAGGTGGTGATCCAAAGAAGAGAATGGAGTCTGATGCTGAAATTCTAAGACAGAAACAAGCAGCAGCAGACGCTAGAAGAGAAGCTGAGAGATTGGAGAAATTGAAAGCTGGCAAAAAATGATATCCATGTATAAAAAAAAACAACCTTTTGATCTTTATTTTTAACACTTGTCTACCCTTCCCCTTAATTAAATACATGTAGTGTAGAAAAACCCATCTAAATATATACCTTACACTATCGTACCTTTCTTTTTTTTGATTTTTTTTATATTATATTATATGATATTGTATATATACATTTTATGCAAAAGAGAATAAGCATTTTTTTTTGTGTTTCTATTCTTTTCCTGACTTTTCTTTTATAAGAAAAGCTATTGTTGGTATCTATGCTTCTTGATCCATGTGTTCCTTAGCATCTGCTGCTTTCTCGACATCGTACTTGAAGTCAAAGTAGTTCTTTTCGAAGTGATGTAGACGGACTAAACCTTCTTCACCACCGGAGGTGTAAGAAGTACCTTGTGGAGAAACGGCAATGGAGTTCAATGGACCGAAATGGCCGACGACTCTACCGATCTCTTCCTCGAAAATTTTGTGATAGATTCTGGCTTCGAACTTACCTTCGCTAGCACTGGTGGTTGTAACTTCACTGGCATCTTGACCACCACCAAGGATAACAAATTCCTTTAGTGGAGTGATGGCAGCACTATTTAGAGGACTGTCGGTTTCGTACTTCTTCAACACTTGGAAAGTGTCGACGTCTATAATGTGTGCGTTAGAGTCTCTCGAACATGTAATGAAATAAGTACGGTCTGGGGAAAACTGCAGATCACTGACATTGTCCTTGTATACTTGTAAAGAGTCCACTAGCTTGTAACCGTTCTTGGTATCGTACTTACTAACCTTACCGTCCTTGTGACCAGCGATAATGTATTGACCGTTGGCGGACCAGCCAGCAACACTGACGGCGTCTAGACCTTCATGTGTGACAATAGAGTGAATTGGCTCCTCAACAAACTCCACGATCTCCTTGGTCTCTGGGTTTCTCTTCACCTCGTAAATCTCAATAGAACCTGGCTTCTTCATAACGTTATCCAGAACAGCCAAAACATAGTTACCACATGGAGAGAACTCAACTCTCTTCACAGGAACAGGACAGTTCCAGGTGTGAACAGACTCACCGTTCTTCAATGTCCACATCTTAATCGTGTAATCAGCACTACCAGTCACACAGTAGTACGAGGTGTAATCAGAATCGATAGACCAGATAGCACCCATGTGCCCGTCAAGAGTACCCAATCTCTCACCATTGTTAGCATACCACACACTCGCAGAAACATCCTTAGAACAAGTGAAGAGCAGATCACCCTCTCTGTTATACTTAACTTGCGTCAATGGACGCTCGTGTCCCATTAAAACAATAGGTCTCATCTTTATTTCTTTATCTAGTAAAATGGATCAAAATACTCCTTGTATCCTAGCTGTTTGCCCACTTGTTGTACCAAAAGATTCAAGTAATAACTATCAACATTGCTTCAAGAAATAATCCCATCGCAGCCAGCAAGACTGAAAAATTTTTGGTGGAAAAAAAAATTTGGCCAAAAAAAAAAAAAAAAATTTCGTGAAACAAGATAGTATCATTATATACGCAAAAGTCACGTTTACACAATATTATCTTGATATATTTATATATTTATATAAATATATATAAAGGAAAGCGGGTTCCACACTCCATTAACACACGTGTTCCAATGGTTTAGTGTCTGGGACGAACTCACCTAGGTCTGTCTTCAATTTTCTGTTGAATTGCTCGAACAGGAAGCCCAGACAGCTCTGGGTGATGGCAGCGTCGTATCTACCTTTACTGAACTCGTCACGGATGAAGGCGTGCTGAGCGTCCAGGATCTCCAAGAAGGTGAAGTTCACACCGCCGTCTCTTAGAGTCTTTCTGATCAGGTCTCTTCCCTCTGGGGAGACGTGTGTGTCCAAGGTCCCGAAGATCAAGACTAGTTCCTGGTCCTTGGTGGCCTCCTTGGAGATACGCTCCAAGGAATCGTCATTCTTGCCCAGACCAAGACTCTTCAAGTGGATGTCGGTTGGGAAGAAACAGGTGGCACAGGTGACTCTCTTGTCCAGCAAGGCACGGAAGGCCAAGTGACCACCGAGACACATACCGGTGGCACCGATCTTCTTACCGTCGAACTGAGGCAAGCTATACAGCAAGTCGCAACATAGCTTGTTGTCCTCGTCGTAAGATGGCAGTGGCTTCTTGATCTTGTACTCGTTACCGTCATCAGTACCCTTGGCGTCGTATGGCAATGGCTCCGGCCCGACGAAGTTGTGGTAGATGGCTGGTGCCACAACGACGTAACCCTCAGCAGCAATCTTCTGGGCAAACCTGGCAACTGGACCAGTGACTTGGTAAATCTCACTGTACACAATCACACCAGGAAACTTGGCATTTGGGTATCCCTTGATCTTTGGGCTGAACACAAAGATACGCAAGGTAGTACCTTCCTTGGTCTTGACATCGTGGTAACTCTCAGTAATCAACATCTCGTCCTTTTTTTATTTTGTCCAACTGATGTTCCTGCAAAGAAAAAAATAGAGAAACCAATTCTTTATTTAGCTTACTCTCTCTCTATGTCTCTTGGCCTTTTATAATAATGCAAATCCATTCCATTCCATCGCATCTCTTCCCTTCCCTTCCCTTCCCTTCATCCCCCCCTTAATGGGCACTTGTTACCCTTATATCCGTTAAAATTAACTATTTAACGTACCACTCATCTCATTACTATATTTTAGATATACAAACACTAAAGAATCAGAGTAATGCTCTGTATTAGTGAAATCCTCTTGCGGTGATTCTCCTCGTATCCAGTTCTCAGTCACTTACCTTCACTATTCCAATATTATCTTTCGCAGTTCCGTTTTGATCACTAAGCTTCGCGATATGCTGAAGACCCAAATATAACAGCCTTAAGTCGATGACATATATATCTTCCATAGACTTCTCTCTATGAATAATCCTTGTAATTTGCCTGCCACTCGAATCCAATAAATTCTTGCATTTCAGACGCCAACGCGAAATCGTTAAGAGAGCATCACTTCAAAATGCCAATTGGGAGACCAAAACTGGAAGCAACACAACCATTTTCAGTAAATATAGAAGAGAGATATGAGCAAGCAGGTTGCGGTGAGGTGTCTTAGGCATTACTAAGAAAGGTTTACCTTGTAAGATCAAGCTGAGTGATCCCGATGAGCGGTATTGTCATTACCACAAGTGGCAGTCGCCAAGCTATAAACCAGTCAAACCGAATGGTGCAGGCAAACGGACTGGGTTCATATACATGTACACGTACCTGCATCTCTATGAGTCCTTTTTCAGTAAAGAAGCTAGGAAGAATAACTTGAACTGGCTGTATGTCGATAGATCGATCGTATCAACAAAGGACCAGGACCAGAAACGGCAGCTGTGGAATGATCGAGACCATATCCTGTGCAAGATCGGAATGACCACGAAACCCATGGTCTCTACGCGTCTATTGGAGTGGCAGAACACTTGCAAGAACCCGGTGGTTAATTTGACACCGGACAGAGTAGAGCATTTGGTTAGGACACAGCAACGAGGGAAGAAGAAAGATATCAGTTCGTTGTTAGCAAAATTGAGCTTGAAGAAAGAACGAGATAGAATCGATGAAGCACTCTCTTTGAGAACGTATAAAGATGGCGGGTTCTTCGTCGACCCGAGCAGTAATCTAAATTTATCGGATATCGAGAATAAAATACATAAGTATCTGTGGGATCAGTACGGAAAGGGGTTTATATATTGCTATGGATGTGACCCTATGGGACAGAAAAGACATACGGAATGGTTTCATCTCCCAATCACTGACCTTGTGAACGTTATGAAGACAATCGATTATTTTTGTTATAGATATGATACCGCCAAGGCATGAAAAAATAAGACTCGACTTGTCTTCTCCTATATCCTATGTTGCTGTCAATGTAACTGGTCTATGAACTGCCTGAAATCAGCGAACAGAGTAGTGAATATGGTGGCCGTAACGGTGTAACAACCCGCTCTTCCCAACTTCATATTTTTGATTAGCATATCAGCCAGTTGCTCATAATAGTCCATGGTCTTTTCCACATCGCCTGGGGTCTCCGGTACTCGAACCAATAACGTCTTTATCTTGGATGTCGTTTCGTATATGCTCTTTTCCGAGGCCAAACCATCGTGTAATTGTGTCACTGCTGCCTTTGTAGTATAATACGAGGCAGGCAGTTTTATCTTTTGATGCCTGGAATCTATTGACATGTTAATCACATAAAAATCGTTATCACGCCCATAACTTAGTATTACTCTAGGAATAATATCTGAGATGAAAAATTTGGTGGCAATAATCGCGTTGGTAACGTTAGTGTGGGTGCATTTCTCGAATAACTCTAACGAATCGATATACTGCTGGTCCTCAGAATACTGACGATATAGACCTTCTTGTAGGTTATTGATGAAGATTGTAATTTGTTTATTTAGATTTACAGCTTTTTTCAACGCCGCCAACATATCCTTAGCATTTGAGAGGTCCGGACACTCAATATACGTGTACAAACCCTTACATTCGTACGGATGCAATATAGCCTCCTCGTTTATCTCCAACAGCATCTGCTCATTAATCGGCATGTCAACCGCGTTTTCTAACTCCGATATCCCAACCTCTGGTATTACAGGTATTTCATCAGGCCTATTTAATCCAAGGTGGACGTATGTGCTCTTACAGTCAATATTAATCACCTCCACACCATACCGCCTCACCAAGAGCGTGCACAAATTCCAACCCATCTTCGACATCGATCCACCAAGTATCAATACCACATCTTTACCAGGAACAAGCTTCTTACCTATAGCCACATACCTATAGAGAAATGCCACTAATCCATTCACATACCGTGTCATTATTTATTATGTTTTTAGATAGATATTTACTTTACCCTTTTCACCGGGATAATACAGTAATATTAACTTACAAATACTGTTACTATTTATATATCCCTGCAAAACTACCTACTGAACTACAGGTCATTATAACGATTTTTGTGTCCCAGCGGTATAGTATAATATCATTATCCACTATATAATCACGTGATGTATCCTACAGAATTTTTGAAGTGAAATTAAGACCAAAAAAAGCAAAAAGAGCTGATGAGAGATGATGAGATCTGAATTTTTAATCATTCAATACAAGACCGTTTAGGTTGCTGAACTTGGATATAGCTGGTATAATTACAAGTTGATTTGGAGAACGAAGTGGTGTTTAAAGTTGGTAGCTCATAGTATCAAGTTGAAGAGATATAGAAGAAACAGAAAGGGAATAAAATAATGACAACGGCGGCTGCTGAGCAACGGAAGCAGATTAAGCAGTTGATGGGTGGATATGAGCACCGGAGTAGGTACGATCATGGGAGAGGGCATAGTCGTGGCGTTTACAAGACTGAGCTGCATGATCCAAGGATATGTAAGTCGTATCTAGTTGGAGATTGCCCTTATGACTTATTCGCTGGGACGAAGCAGAGTTTAGGTAGGTGTCCGCAGATCCATTTAACTAAGCATAAACTTAAATACGACAGAGAAGTACGAGATGAGGGGAAAACGTATCCAGAGTTTGAGCGGGAGTATCTGATGGTGTTGTCAAAGTTTGTGTCTGAATGTGACAGGCAGGTTGCCATTGCCATGAAGAAACTAGAGCATACGCCAGAGGAGCGTGCACGTATACAGCAAGTAACCGAGGAATTGGATAACCTTGATACGAGGATAGCCTTGATGGTCCAGGAGATTGATGTTTTGATTCAGGGGAACGAGACTACGAAGGCCCTAATCATGTCCGTAAATTTGGATAAACTGAAACAGGACAGGAAGATTGTGGCCAAAAAAGTACGAAACATTACAGAAAATGTAGGCCAGAGCGCACAACAGAAATTACAAGTCTGCGATGTATGTGGAGCTTACTTGTCAAGACTGGATACCGATAGAAGGCTTGCCGATCACTTTCTAGGCAAAGTACACCTTGGATACGTACGATTGAGAGAACAGTATAGTTACTACAAACAGAAACTTAACAGTTAAAATGCGCTTGGTTTAGCAAGCTTCATCATCTTCATTGCAATTCATTTTTTTTTTTTTTTGTTTGCTCCCGAGCTCATCACAAACAAATAAAAAAATTGCAAAAAAAAAAAAGTTGTAAGGACAAAAAAATAATGAGAAGAACAAAACAAAAAGAGAGTGAGATAACAGAGCCAGGATAGAGAAAGCAGAAAGATATTATAAGCATTCTGATAATATAAAGGCAAAAAAAATATAAACCTATTTTTTTTTTTCAGTTTATTTCCGAAATCATTGCTAGTTATCAATTAAAAACTTGCTCTTAACAATTGCTATCCTTATATTTTGCGGCGCACTACACTTTTATTTTAGTGGACAGGGAATAAAACTATTCAAAAAAGATTTTGCCAATATAATAATAAAACAGAAAATATGAGTTCTGGTGTGAAAAATGATAGATTCTCAAATGTGAATATATTGTTCCAAAATCCAGAGAAGTCCTCGTCTAATCAGGATCAATCATACTATAATACACAATTCCACCCATCATCGGTACAAGGGATACAGGCACAATTACCACTATCAGGTGAAAGCCACTCCGCTGTGCTGAATGATGCAACTACTAATGTTGAGTTGAAAACGGTGTCGTGGTATAACAACCCAAAGAAGAGGTCTAACAGGCAGGGTATAATGAGTAAAAGACAGCCTTTGATGAGAAGTGCTACTAGTGACAAACATGATGAAAACTCTAGTTCAAATAAGAACAGATCTTCTTCTGGATTTGACCTTTCAGGATTTGCTGCTTCCAGCGATAAATCAAATTTTAAAACCCAGAATCATAGCAAGTCGGATTCAAATATAGAACAATCGAACTTACTACAATATGGCATGATCGATGAACCACCTACCGTTTCTCTGTATGATTGGCAAAAAGAGGATGAATTCGGAAAGATCTTACCTCTACAATCTGCTTCAATTTCTGGTAAATCTGAAAGTGGGAACATCAATTCGGGAATTTTAGGGTCAAAGTCAATTGGTAACGTTCCTAACGTTTTTGATAAGAATTTTACCAGAGGTTACAATGCCAAGGGATCACAGTTGGTAAATAACCACGCAAACATATCTAAATCTGATACATCCATTTTAAATGAAAGTGCTGTCATTGTATTTGGCTATCCTGAATCAATTTCAAATTTAGTCATAACGCATTTTTCTCATTTTGGTAACATATTGGAAGATTTCGAAATATTAAGAAGCCCAACAGGTATCAATCATAGCACCTTTAGAATACATGGAAATGGTAAAACCGGCACCATTGAAAACGAGAACAAGAAACTTCCAATCTTCACAGGAGACGGTTGGGTGAAGATTACATATGACACACCAGCATCAGCACTAAGAGCTTTGAAAGAAAGTGGTACTGTATATTGTGGTCATTTGATTGGTTGCATCCCATACAGCCGAAGTGCGATTGAACAATTAGCTTCAATTAAGATAGAGAAGTCTGAGGACATTGGGTCGATAGACTTTGGTCTTTTTAATAACCAGACGAGGAGAGAAACTAATAGTAATGGTGGCACTAACAATACCGGTACGTTGAGCTCTGTAGATCACATTGGTTCCTCAACGGATAAGCTTCTTGATGATGGTTCTCATTATTTTGATAAGCCTCATATTAACAACTCCTCCAAATTATTCGATCATTCTACGATGGCACACTCAAGGCATAAGCTATCGATTAAAGACGGAAAGGCTCTATTTTTGCACAATTCTGACCCTAATAGACACAACTTTCTTCAAAATATCGAAAACAAATTAAAGGAACAAGAGAAAAAGAACAAAGAAGAAATCACATTTACACACAAACTTAACAATTGGTTATTCGGTTGGGATAATTTGTAACGCAAATATTAATAATCATAATAATAATAAATGCTATCAGTAAATGTTGGCATTTTCAGAGACCATTCATCATATAAAAGAAATAGTATTATATAAAAAAGGTAAACTATATAATTATAACAAGGAATAATATGTCTATGCATTTTACAAATAAAGGGATTACGAAATCTATCTATGGATGAGTTTGTTTGCTCTTCAAATTTATGAATTATCTTCTCTGTTGACGAAGTGGAGTAGCGGGAAATAGTTTTAGTTTTTCATCACTATCATTATCAGAAAGAAAGTGACTCTCCTCCGCAGACTCATCATCATAGAAATCATTTTTTACTGGTTTTGCCATTGCTACTGCTTCTTTCGAGTTTTGTTGTGAGTTTAGTATCCTATTTTTAAGGGTAATGACAGAAGAACTACCTAATGACTTGGGACGATTATTCCTCAGTATCGGAAATATCTTGTTTTTTGTAGGTTTATCATTGACAATCCTTCTGGTGATATTGTCAAAGGTACGATTTTTTTTATTATATTTCTCAATAACTAGATCACCATTGATCCTATGTCTTTTGAATAATTTGTTAGGTTCTGAAGGGAAAAATTTTACGTAACCACCATAATCAAGGTCGATAGTGTCCAGCATTACGTCTTGATAAATTTTAGTCTCTCGTGGTTTCACAAATCTATCTTCATACCCTTTGATATGTTCTTTTGTTAACAAATAGTCATCCGCGATACGAGCCTCATACCGTTCCATGATGATCATATGGAGCACAATTTGGTGCAAAAGTACCGGAACCACAGATAGAAAAGAGACGGTTGTAAACTTGAGGAAATATAATATCGTAGGGGAAAAAGAGACCATAAAATCTAATAAAATCTTGGATGGTACCCATTTCTTCAACTCGTAGTACTCTGTGTCAACAATTTCAGCTTGATCATCACCGAAATCTTCATTTACTCCGCGTGTCATTAATATGCTATACAGAGCAATCAGTATATCTTTCACTGAGGAATTGTTCCCCAGGGGTTCAGCATGGGTTTTGACATCTACTCTCTTAATATTAGTTTTGCCGGACAAATTCTTAAGATGAAATAGTGAATAGTTCTTGAAATTGCCGTAGAGAAACTTGTAAGTGACAAACATACTCAATAGAAGCAAGCCAAGACAACAGTTATTGATCAATTGATTAAATTTTACGGCGCTGCTTTTGCCTGGTCTCATAGTGCCATTGTTCCACTCCCTGAACAATACATCCTTGTAGCGCATCATAACTTCATCCTGTCGCAGCCATGATGACTTGCTTAAATCAAACGCATCACTATCACCGGCTATAGCTCCAACACCAGCAAGTAAAGTGTCCTGTACTAGCCTGATCACAAAGAACACACCAGTAAGCACATTCCCAACAATTTGGACCGCCTTGACATGCTCGTTCAAGTCCCATCCGCAAAACCGCCAATATATATAATCGTGGACTACCAGCCCAACATCCGCCAGCATTTCGTACCCTGATTGATTTCTGTCTGTATTTTGAAATGATCAGTTCATTTTAACGATTTGGCCATTTAAATCACTTTTTTCCCTTTTGAAGGGTCCCCCGTCCTTGAAAGGGCGAAGACAAGCAAAGGGAACCAAATTTAAACAAGGAGAATTCATTTCAAGAAAGACAAGAAGGACAGAAAAGAGAAGTTAGATGTCCAGAAGAGCCAAATATATTGCTAGCTTGCTTGGAAGGAAACGAGAGACTACTGAACGAGTTATTTATAAAGAGGAAGACGACAACGAGATGATTGATGAAGTTGAAGAAGTTGAACCGCTGATGAAGGAGTTGGAGACAGATACTACTGAGGCTAGAAGCGAGGTGTTACATTCTATCACGAAGTTGCTAGAGGAAGTGTGTCTGAGGGACGATGTCGCGACTGTGGATGAGGTGAAATTGGAGTTAAATAGGGATTTCCACAAGGTATACTTGGATATGGCGTTCAGTTCAGGCTTACCGCCGCAGATGGCGGCTCTAGATGCCTCTCAGCCTTGGATGTTGTACTGGATTGCTAATTCTTTGCGAGTATTAGACCCTGAGTGGCTTTCGGAGGATAATAAGAGGCTTATAGTGGACAAGCTGTTTCATATTTCCCCTGAACATGGTCCCTTTGGGGGCGGTGTTGGACAGTATCCACACTTGGCAGGGACCTACGCGGCCATTAATGCACTTTCCTTATGTGATAATGTGGACAATTGCTGGGATAAGATTAACAGAGAGGCAATATACCAGTGGCTGCTGTCGCTGAAACAGGCTGATGGTGGGTTTAAGACCTGTCTTGAAGTCGGGGAAGTCGATACCCGCGGTGTCTACTGTGCTCTATCTGTGGCATCTATGCTGGATATAATGACTGAGGAATTATGCGAGGGTGTTGTGGAGTATCTAGTAGCTTGCCAGAACTATGAAGGTGGGTTTGGAAGCGGGCCTTTCTGCGATGAGGCACACGGTGGTTACACTTTCTGTGCCGTGGGGAGTTTGGCCATCCTTGACTCACTAGATAAAATCAACAACGAGAAGTTAATGGAGTGGTGTAGTGCTCGTCAGTACAACGAGGAACTGGGTCTATGTGGTAGAAGTAACAAGCTAGTTGATGGTTGTTACAGTTTCTGGGTTGGTGCCACTGCCGCTATTCTAGAGTCTCACAACTATGGCGAATGTATTGACAAGCACGCACTAAGAAACTACATCCTTGCGTGCTGCCAAGCCCAGGATCACCCCGGTTTGAGAGACAAGCCCGGTAAGCACTCTGATTTTTACCATACCAACTATGTGCTTCTGGGACTTGCCATCTCAGAATCACAATACTTTATGGAGGGTAGTGCGAAGGGAATTGAATTAATAGACTCAAAATTAGCTAATAAACAACGTGACTCCTCACTATCAAAGATCAACCCTGTTTATGGTCTACCAGAACATAACTTCAGAGACTTTGTCAAGTACTTCAAATCGAAAAATGCTTAATCACTCCAAAGAAACAATACCGACTTACAAAACAATAATAAACAAAAACAAACTTTTTAATGAATTGATGCCAGTATAGTCATTTTTTTTTTACTAAACTTATCTTATTTTCTTTTATCACTTTAAAACGCTTCTTGCGTTATGCTATAGTTGATGACAGTAACATTTTTGCCTACATGATTTTTCTTTTTTTTTAATGTTCTAAAATCGATGTTGCAGTTCCTTTCGATGATAATAATTAGATATACAACGTTATACCTATTTCATTCCTTTATATATATTTTGTCCCATTAAAGTATTAGCAAAACTAGGCTAGACTATAATATTAAGTAACTTAAATCTGCTTTAATACAAAAACAAAATAAAATAGTAAAGAATTGTCCTGAAAACCCCGTTATAATATCGAGTTTACTTATATCTCAGTCCATCAATATTCAAGTGACAGTATCACGTGATATATATGGTATGGTCATAATTTAAAAAAAAAAGGGAAATACAAAACTTTGATACCATTAAGAAAAGGCAATATCTCAATCACAGAAGCTCAAGCTACCAGTCTTAAGACCATATTAACGAGGGTAAATGGCCGATAGAAATAACGATTATAGCCATATGCCGGGATACTTCCCATTTGCCGACAATAGAGACGAAGTCCCGGAAGAAGAAGCTGATCATGAGCAAAACAATGGCTCAGGTTACAAGATGGGACAGGTTCTTTTAGGTTATGTGTTTCAATTTCCATTATTTGTGCTATTTTGTTGCTTGACTGTGATATTTGAAGCTATAAGGTTGCTAAAACCACTGAGAAAACTCAATACATTTTATGATAAGAAGAACCACGGGATAAGTCATCAGGACTGCATTGCTAGACTCATAGAAAATTTGGAGAAAGATGCACAAAGCCTGGCCCTAGGAACCAATGGCGACTCTTTGACATCTAATACTTATAGTTTTGGGTCATTATATAGTCTTGAGTCAGCCACATTGGCTAAGGAAATACTACAGAGAAGTTACACACAACTATTAGATAAATGTGCAGATCAGGTAAAATTTGGAATGATATACCTACATGACCCATTGATGGATGACAGCATGAATTACGTTACAAAAATTCTATGTTCGGAGGAGTTTATCAAGCTCCTGAAGAAATATCAGATTGTTTTATGGTTCGGAGATATCACGAATACTGAAGGTATGCAGGTCAGTAACTCACTAAAAGTGAGGTCATTCCCATTCCTTGGTATTTTAACCATTAAGGCTGATAAAAAGATCGAGTTATATGGAAAGTATGAAGGCGTTGTTGATGAGTTTACACCCGCTACACTTGAAAGCATATTGAAAAAAGAATATCCAAGGTTATTACAGTTGAGGCAACAGAAACAGAACATAGAAGTAGAGCGAATAATCAGAGAACAGCAGGATGCTAGATTCAATGAGTCATTGAGGAGAGATCAAGAGAGGAGTCGACAAGAAGAAGAGGCTACCAATAGACGAAGACATGAAGAACAGCAACAAGAATTAAGGAAACAATGGCTCTTATGGAGGAAAAAATATTTGAGGGTGGAGGCACCTGCTGGTCATGATAGCAGCAAAATTGCTGTCCGGATGCCTGATGGGAATAGAGTTGTCCGCAAATTTGATGCAACCTTACCTATTGAAGAAATTTATGCCTTTGTAGAGCTCTATAACGAGGACTTGTTATCATCTGAGGACGATTACTTTCAAAACGATCCACCAGCGAATTACGATCATATTTATAAGTTTAAACTTGTAGTACCGGTGCCTAGGAAAGAGCTTGACCAAAGTAAGACGATTGGCGAAGAAGCTGCCATCTATCCTACAGGTAATATAGTTATCGAAAGTATAGAGGAGTAGTATTACAACAACAAAACTAACATGATATGTCACAAATATTCTTATATCTATATGTTAATGCCTATTAAATACTGCACATGACGATCTTACATATTGTACTTATGAGAAATTCTGACTCACAAGTGAGAAATACAAAACTTCATATATTTTGTTTATTATACAATTTTTTTTATCACATAAATTCTTAATCAGAATCTAACTGATTATCATACCTGGTTAAAACATCTCATTCTTTTTCATATTGGAGATATAATTGTTTTTAGTTCTTCTTTGAAGAAGACGTACTCTTCTTCTTCTTCTTCTTTTTGATCAAACCGTTCATTCCACTCTTAACCACAGAACTGTACTCTTGCCAGAATTTATCTAATTCTTCAGTCTCAACAATAGTAGAAAACTTGGTCTTTTTGGCATTGGAACCGACCCATATCCTTAGAACTACGGGGTAAGCCTTCTCTGAGCTGCTTTTACTATCGAGTGTTCTCGCCAGCTTTGAAATATCATATTGAGGATGTTTAGTGGCGTCTTTCTCTAAGCAACCTTCGACAGGATCCTCCTTAACATATCTCTTCAAAGTCAAATGCACTTTGACTTTCTTCTCATTTGCAGACTTGAACAGCTCAGCTGCCTTGGCTAGAAACTCACTAGGTGAAACCACCGCTTTTGTGGCCATTATTAATCGTTATTTCTGTTGTCACCCTCGGAGATATCCAGCTTTTATATTATTGCTAAAAAGTCTCAACATTTGACGGCTCCATCTTTTTTAATACGTTAAAGCTCTCTCTCTTTTCACCCTGCCGTGTAAGATCGTAACCAATGACATTTGGCAATACTATATTGACACCACTGAAATACAAACATAGTTTCAGCACCAATGAAACACCAATACGCAAACCAGTGATATAATAAACTTTAGTACTATTTATTGATACTACTCAGTTGCTAGAATTAACTTTTAGAAAAAAAAAAGGAATTACAAATTAAAAAAATACATCTAATAAACCATCTGCCTAACATTATATAAACATGACATCAATAGAGTTCAGGTGCTTTAAAATAGAAAAAGAATAAACTGGTGTGATTATCTCGCGTTGCATAACTCTATAGTTTTTTCATTTCCCAATGAAAGTATTTTTAATACAACAAAGAAGGTTCATATAGTAATGACAATTATAATTAAGAATCATTCATTATTTATTGAATGTCTTGAATGATATACAAAAATAAACCACTCAAATATAAGAAGAGTGGAATAGCCCGTAAGGGTTGGAAATGGAAAACAAAAAAATGACGAGAGCAAATAAATATTTTTCAAATTTAATTCTGCTTCTCGATATTCTTGATTTTCAATTTATCTTCAGCTAACATTTGTTCTGCAAGAGCAGGATCTATCTCATTGCCGTCAGGATCGAGGTATCTCTTCTTCACTTCTGGTTCTTCACCAACTACATGTAGCTTACGTGGTTCCATGACTTCAAGATCATTACCGATACCAATATTTTCAAGAGGCTTGAAACCTGTGTTGTTGTAGTCCCCAATATTAACATCCTTGTAACCCTCATAGGTTTCTGAATAAATCTGACAATCGAACTTCCAGCCGCCAAGCCATTTAGCGGACTTACATTCTGGCTCAGTCCATTCACCAGCGTAAGTCAAGACACTGTATTTTTGGAAGAAAGCGGCAGAGGCTACTAGGAAGAAAGTAGCAAAAGTCAAACCTGTTCTCTTATTCTTGAATACGAAACCATAAATGACTTCAAAGATGTGACCAACAATTAGCAAACCAAAGTAGTAAGCAGGCAAGAATTGGTAGATGTAGTGTCTGTCGGTGGTTAAAACATATGGAATGAAAGAAATGGCATAACCTGCACCAAATTCAATAACCTGGATGTGGAAGTTCAAGTAATGACTGTTAGAAGGCAAGGAGCCACCAATTTGCCAGAAGACAAGCTGTAGAGCAAACAAAACTACGAATAAAACAATGGATGCGGAGACAGACCACCACATAACACCGTTACCCATGAAAAAGATTTGTCTCTTGAAACCGTTCCAAAATGGAATACCCTTGTCCATAATTGGCCAGGTCTTTGGGAAGTTTTTGAAGACACCTTTATCAGTTTCACTCTTAGACTTCTCAATCATAGCAGAGTGGATAGCGGAAATCTTGTTCTTCATTGAAACTGGTTTGTAGTTAGTGATGTTCTTACCTGGGGCGTGTGGATGGTCGTCAATTTGGTCGAAAGTCCACAAGGTTAATTCATACTTACCTTGGTGAGCACAGTCAACTTCGAAGTTGTCTCTGAAACCGTCGTTTATCATGCGAATTTGATGACTGAACAAGTAGCAACCACTCATTGCATGTTTCAATCTGAACTTAGTGTCAACAGCGTGAACGTACTCTTGAGCATCACCTTCTTCGGAAAGATCTTTTTGAATTTCAATGATAAAATCATCGTTACCGTCACCTGAAAAACCCAAGAAACCATAACAGGAGACTTCCTTTTGCCAATCAACATGAGAAGAGACTGGGGCTGGGTGATCGTGAGAGTGCAATCTACAGCTGTAATCTTGAGACCAGAACTTAACCTTGTCACCATTCTTCAAAACAGTGTAGTTTTTAGGACTCTTACCTGGATGGTTATACAAATCAAGCAACCATGCGGCGTTATGAACGGGTTTTTTGATTAGATCAACTTGACGTTGTTTCGAACCAGTGGTGTAAAACGCATCAGCGGCTTCAACGTATCCACCTTGCATACCATAACTGTTCAAGTAGACCAAAGAACCAACAGCGACGTCTCTAACCATATCATGGTGTTCTGTGTTGTTAACCAAGCCGTATCTGAAGTCTGGAGTCATGTCGATACTGTCAGGACCATCCATATAACGCCAGTTAATATGCCAAGCAAAGATGGAGCCATATAGAATGGATGGAACAATGGCCAAGGCCATAGCGTTAAAAGCAGCGACTTTAACAATTTTGGAGATTGGCATGGACATATCACCGGTCATCAACCAAATTCTCCATAGTACGACAACAAGAATCCATGCCAAGATGAATAGACCAGCCCATTTGGTGGCGATGGCCAAACTGACCAAGGCAACAGCATGAACAAAAGTAAACACGTATCTTCCGGTACCGACCTTTGTGATTTCAGTCTTCTTAGTGAAGTAGATAGCGGCGGCAACGAAGAACAAGAATGGGGAGTCCAGGTGAACGAAACGGGAGGATAGAACAAATGTATTCTCCAAGGCCAGAGCCAAACCCATAACACCGGACACTGGGGTAGAGACACCAGATATACGTAGAGTCATGTAGAAAAACAACACAACACAGGTACCCATAGAAGCAGCAAGAATTCTCTGAGGCATATACAAACCTGAAACAGCATACTCTGCACCGACAGTACCAAATTCAGTAGTTTCGTCAATAGAAGAGAATGCACCAGCGAAATAATACAGAATTTTACCTAGTGGTGGGTATACATCCAGCGAGAATGTGTTAGTGACGTATTTTTTCACCTCTTCTAACACGACGGCCTCATCGTACACCACAGCTCTAGGAAAAGACAATTGGTAGAATCTTGTCGCAGCGGCAAAGACAAAAACAAGCGCCATCCATATCATGTCCCGAGAATTGAGCATGTTACGACCCTTCAATACCTCCGGGGTAGGATCAGCAGCAATATAGCTTCTTACTGGACCAGCCTTTAGCTCTAAAAGAGGTGAACTCTCTATAGTCTCATTGGTTTCAGACTTGGACGCAGTCTTGGAACCGGTCTCAGACTTCTTCATACTTTTCTTCATAATTCTTTGCAAAGATAAAAAAGTAGTTTTCCGTTACTATTTGTCTTTCTTTTTTTTGTATTTCTCTATATTTTCTACTCTATTAGCAACCCTTTTCGGCAAACCTCTCCGCAGACTTCTTATCTTCAAATATCTAGTCTTCAATCTCTAGCAATTGCATCTAAAAAGAGAAATTGAAATATCTTAAATAGTTTAAATAATACGAAACTGTCAATCCTTTGCAAATAAAAACAGCGAATCCTTTATTTTATTTTTTTTCATCGCTGCCCTCATTTTCCAGCTGAAAAATTCAAAATGAAAAATGGCTTGTACGGCGGTTTCTAAGGAATTTTACCTTTTTTTTCTTTATTTTTAATTTTTCAGCTTTTTTTTTCGAATACGTGTTCTTACGTACTATATGATGTTTCACGTGTATTATATTATATATATATATTGAGATATGTATAAAAGAGAGATTATTCTTTTAATTTAAGTAGTAAAGACACCATCTATTTCCTTTTCTACTTTGACTTGTTGGTTTTTCATTAGTTCTCTCACTTCTTCTGGAGAGAGTTCATTACCGTTCTGGTCGATGAATTTCTTGTGGCTGACATCATCGAGCAAGTTTTCTGCTTCCTTGGCGTCAAGGGCAGCACGGGCTTTCTTTGGGGATACGGGCCCTGAGGCAGCTGGGTTTTCCTCTGTATCTCTAGCTTCTTGTTCATCTTGTTCTTGTTCAGCGTTTGGGACCACAGATTCGGTGGCTTTGCCCTTGTTGTGGTGTGGAGTGTATGTGAAGTTGGCGTACTCCTCTATGTTTGAGAAGTAAGAGTCGCAGCCGAAGTCCCAGGAGCTCGTCCATTTGGAGGCCTCACACTGGCTCACGGTCCATTCGGTACCGTAGGCGATTGGTGTGTGTTGCTGGAAGTAGTACATAGACCCTGCAGTGAACAGGACCAGCAGAGCGTAGCCAACTTGTCTCTTGTTCTTGAAGCAGTATGTAACAAGGATGTCGAACAAGTGGGCCAGGGCAAGGATACCAAAGTAGTAAGCTGGCAAGTAGTGGTGGATAAACAATTGACGACCCATCAAGAAGAATGGGAAGTAGTGTAAAGCGAAACCTAGCAAGTAGTGCAACACTTGGACGTGGAAATTGACAACGTGTTTGTCTTGCAAGATAGGCTTGCCGGTCAGGAACGCACCGGCCTCGTAGGCAACAACGGCACAGTAAATTAGGATAAATGCAGAGACTGACCACCACACGACAGCGTTACCCAATAGGTAGACCTTTCTGTGGTGTTCACCCCAGTAACCAATACCACGCTTCATCAAAGGCCATTCGTATGGCTGGGACTCATAGTAGTGAGAGCCAGTTAGACCCTTGTTGATGGTCCACATCTTATGATGGAACTCCTTTAGTTTGCCTAGGAAGCCCAATGGATCGTAGGAGACATACTCCTGTCTATTTTCTGGGACGGCTTCGTTTTGGTTTTCTTCAATGAACCAGATCAAAAGATCAGGTCTACCAGAGGTAGCACAGGTGACTTCCTGTTGATCGAAACCCCATTTTGGTAGCTTGACCTCGTGAGAGAACAAGTAACAACCAGTAGCGTGTCTCAATTTGAACTTGGTGTCTAGAGCTCTAACCTCATGTTGAGCAATACCTGGCTTAGACAAATCCTGGTCAATCTCTAAGATCCAGTGATCATTGATATCACCCATGAAACCAGCGTAACCGTAACCAGATACTTCCTTTTGCCAGTCAGCGTTCTCAGAAACAGGTGGTTTGTGGTCATGAGAGTGCAATCTAACGGATGTAGAAAGATGTAACAAACTGATCTCAGCACCGTTCTTTAGACCAATGAATTCCTTTGGAATGGTTCCCTTGTGTCTAGCGTCCTCAACTAACCATTGGTTGTTGCTGTCTAGGAATGGGTACAAAGTGATCTGTTGTTGTTCAGATCCCTTTGGATAGTTGTGAGCATGAGAGTGCAAGTAACCACCATCCGTAGAGTAGTGTCTTAGCGTAACTACAGACCCAGGAGCTACAGTAGCCAAAGTATTCTTTGGGATTTTGTTATTGTTTAGAGTAGCTCTGAATTCAGAACTGAAGAAACTGGAACCACTATCGTCGTTAACCAGGATTTGGAAATGAATGTAGAAGAACAACACGTATAGTGCAATTGGAACACCTAGCAACAAGGTCAATTTAGCTATGGCAGCCTTAATGATACTTCCTGGAGTCTTATTCAAATCACCGATCATAAACCACAGTCTCCAAACACACAAAAGGCCGACCCAAGCGACAGTAAAGAGACCTACCCACTTAGAAGATGATGCAAGACCCAATGCGACACCTGCGGCCAACAGCGACTTCAAATGTCTAAAGGAGTTGGTTGGGTACAGCTCAGATTTCTTGAACGAGTATACGGCAGCAGCGATGAAGCAAATCAATGGGGCATCCAACAAGATGTAACGAGAAATGGTCAGGAACGAGTGTTCTACCGCGAACACAGATGCAAAAATGTACGCGACTTGCTGTCTAACACCAGAGGCTCTCAATGTCAGATACAACATCAACACGGTAAAGATACCCAGAGATGCAGAGAACAATCTCATAGTGTAGTAAGGGACATCAGAGGTGTACTCTTCACCAATTGGGGTGAATGGGAACTCACCGTTGTAGCCCGCAAGCGAGCCAACACCGGCAAACAACATCTTGGCCAAAGGTGGATGCACATCCATGAAAAAGGTACCCTTGATATACTTCGACGCGAACCCACCAAAATGCACCTCATCAAACACCACACTGCTAGGCCACGACAGCTTGTACAGTCTAACCACACCAGTAAACACCATAAGCGCCACAACCATGGCCTTCTCCTTCCAACTGCTCACAGTACGTCTCTGTGCCAAATCATCGTCACCTTCAAAAGAAATGTACGGCCTCAATGGACCCTTGCCCAATTTCAGGTCTGGAACCGTCTCCATGACGTCCTCCTTCATTGTCTATATGTTCTTATATTGTTGGTTACTAATATTGCCCTGGGGTTTGAAGGTTAGTAGATAAAAAAATACTAAAAACCCTTTTCATAGACAATTTCTTCAATCAGGAAACAAAAAACGAACATCGCGTCCTTATTTGAAAAAATAAAAAAAAAAAACCCAGGAAAATTTAGAAAAACGTAATGTTGTGCGTGTGTACGTGTGAGTGGTGTGATTTGTAACGTAGAGTGTGATGCGAGGTTTAGTCTATCCCATCACCCACGACCTCTCACAGAGAAAGTACCTCCATGATGGAGATGTTTTGACCAATAACCTTTTTTACTGTCCCATCTCTGTTTATTTGTGGGTGAAGCTAGCTACTATAGAATATAGTACTGTGCCAGTGGCACAGTACTATATTCTATAACCAGTACCATGCTGTATTGCATTGATACAGTATTACTATATTACTGTGTAGCTGCCAGTGGCACAGTACTATATTCTATAACCAGTACCATGCTGTATTGCATTGATACAGTATTACTATATTACTGTGTAGCTGCCAGTGGCACAGTACTATATTCTATAACCAGTACCATGCTGTATTGCATTGATACAGTATTACTATATTACTGTGTAGCTGCCAGTGGCACAGTACTATATTCTATAACCAGTACCATGCTGTATTGCATTGATACAGTATTACTATATTACTGTGTAGCTGCCAGTGGCACAGTACTATATTCTATAACCAGTACCATGCTGTATTGCATTGATACAGTATTACTATATTACTGTGTAGCTGTGCTATGAATACCACGATACTGCTCTTAGTACACCACAACGTGTAGTTTGCTGTGTTGCAGCCAACGCACAATACACCGTTCCGTACACCACGATAATGTAGTAGTAACTCAGTTCTCCAGATTTTGTTTTTTTGGAGAACCACCAATATTTCACTAACAAAACCCCGTACAAAAACTGCCTTTTTTCCTGGTTTTAAGGGGGTACCCTTCGTGGATTCCCCTGGATTTGTGGCGTTGTGCATGTGAATGGGGTAATTGTAACACATAGATAGTACCGTGTAAGAATATCCTGCAGTACAGTATGTTGTAATACAATATATGTACAGTCTAGTATAAAGTAGTATGTTACACTACAATACAGTATAGTATAGTATAGTATAGTATAGTATAGTATAGTATAGTATAGTATATTACAGTACAGTATAGTATAGTCTATTACTGTGTATTATTGTATGGTGCAGTGTGGTCTAATGTAGTCTTTGTTCAGTATATTATAGTACAGCATACTACAGTATAATATATGTACAATACAGTGCAGTAAGATATGATTAAGTTGTGAAAATTTGTTGAAATTCAGAAATCACTCGATTTTCACTAACAAAACGCCGTACAAATATTGCCAAATTTCAACGTTGTAAAGGGGATCCCCTTTGGTCGAATTCAACTTTTGTAGCGTTGTGTCAGTGTGGTATAGAGTAATGTAGTAGATCATAGTGTAATACAGCAACGTATAGTATATAGTACAATGCAGTACAGTACAGTATAGTATATATATATATAATATATCATATTGTAGTGATTTACAGTGTAGTACTGTATATGTAGAATAATGCAATACTGTACCGTACAATACAGTGCAGTACTGTATATGTAGAATAATGCAATACTGTACCGTACAATACAGTGTAGTACAATACAGTACAGTACAATAGTACAATGCTATGAAGTACAATACAGTATAGTATTCGTCAATCGAATCGTGTGTACAACACGTACGACACGATATTGTTTTTTTTTCAATTTTTTATGGGAATTGGTGGTAATGGTGGGTATTCACTAACAAAACGCCGTGCAGAACCCAGGTATTTTCAGGATTGTAAGGGGGTACCCTTTTGGTTGATTGCAGAGATTCGTTGTGACGAGGTATATAGTAGTGTAATGTTTACGGATGGGTGTTTTAGAGAGAATAACAGTGTGATGTGCTGTAATATCCACTGTACTGTACAATGCAGTAGATTATAGTGTGTAGTGCAGTATAGTATAGTATAGTATGGTGTAGTGTAGTACAGTACAGTATAATATAGTAGACTATAGTACATTATAGTAAAGTATGGCATGGTACAATACAGTATAGTTTAGTACAGTGCAGTGCAATATTGTCTAGGCAAGTACAGTTTAGCATATAGTACAACACAATATGGTCTAGTCTAGTATAGTACAGTTTAGCATATAGTACAACATTCTATGCCAGACCGTACTGCACGATATAGAAATATGTGAAAATCTGTTGAAATTTAGAAATCGCTGGTTTTTTGCAGTAAAACCCCCGTACAAAAACTGCTGATTTTCAGTGTTGTAAGGGGGTACCCTTGGTTGATTTGCATTTTGTTGAGACGAGGTACTGCAGTACATTCATGGAGAAGAATTGTCAGTACAAGTAGGTTTACCACAGTTAATATAATATAGGTAGTGTGGTAGTGGTATATTAAGATATAACACGATATATTCAATCTGTGGGTTTTAATTATTTGTTATCTGTAGAACACTCGCAAAAAAATGCCGTACAGAAACTTCCAGCATTCATAGTAAAATCTGTACGTTGCAGCGGTCACGCTGTATTGTGATAATGCACATTGTTCAATACGTTGTGCAATACGATGGATTAGCACCAGTACAATACAGTATCACGTGTGGAAAAACTGCTAGCACAACGTATCCGGTGCAAGACTGGCGCTAAAATTCGTGTCGTACCTTTTTGTCACAATGCCACACACGGCTCTGTGCTACCGCATAAAAACATATCCAGGTACAGTACAAACTATAATTTTTGTATGGGTTTTTCTGTATATTGAATTGGTGTCACATGATGTATGACATATAAAATACAATATCTTCAAGTACGAATATAAATCGTGACACTCGTCTATTACAACTTTTGCCACTTAGTAAAAATTGTGTTTCTTTGAAGGGGTGGAGTGTTTGAAGCCTGAAGGCTACTCTTATAAAGACATCTAATATAAAGATAAAAGGAAAAGCAAAAGGACAAAGATATTTCAACAGTCAATTACATTTATCATTTTTTGGGAATTGATTAAACAAGATGGTTTCAATCGAGAGAGCCAAGGAACTGGTTGAAGAGAAGCAGTATGGTGAGGCAGAAAAAGTGTTGTTGGGTGTTTTGAATCAGGACAGCTTGAATTTGGATGAGCGTGGTAAAGACGAGCGTGAAAAGTGTATTTTACTGTTGGGTGATGTTTATGTGGCAATGGGTGATCGTGTCAAGATGAGGGAGTTCATTCCGAGGTCCACTGAGTATATGATGCAGTTTGCCAAGTCTAAGACCGCCAAAGTGCTGAAAACGCTGATTGAGAAGTTTAGCGGTATCCCAGACTCCCTAGATGACCAGATCTATGTCTGTAAGCAGAGTATTGATTTTGCCAAGCGCGAAAAGAGAGTGTTTTTGAAACATAGTCTGGAGATTAAGTTGGCCACTTTGCACTACGAGAAGAAAGAGTACAAGGATTCTTTGGAGTTGATTAACAATCTATTGAGGGAATTCAAGAAACTGGATGACAAGCCATCGTTGGTTGATGTCCATTTGCTGGAGAGCAAGGTATACCACAAGTTGAGAAACTTGGCCAAGTCTAAAGCCGCACTAACAGCTTCGAGAACAGCGGCCAATTCCATATACTGTCCAACTATCACTGTAGCAGAGCTTGATCTGATGAGTGGTATACTTCACTGTGAGGACAAGGACTACAAGACCGCATACTCCTACTTCTTCGAGAGTTTTGAGAGTTATCACAATTTGACCACTAAGAACTCATACGAGAAGGCATGTCAGGTGTTGAAGTACATGCTTTTGTCCAAGATTATGTTGAACTTAATCGACGATGTTAAAACTATTTTGAACGCTAAATATACAAAGGAAACTTATCAATCCCGCGGTATCGATGCTATGCGTGCCGTCGCCGAGGCTTACAACAATAGATCCCTACAAGAGTTTAATGTGGCTCTAAAACAATACAAGACCGAGCTTATGTCCGACGAATTAACAAGATCACATTTCAATGCACTATACGACACCCTTCTGGAATCCAACCTGTGTAAGATTATAGAACCATTCGAATGTGTGGAAATATCTCATATCTCCAAGATGATCGGCCTTGATGCACAACATGTTGAAGGTAAGCTATCACAAATGATCCTGGATAAGATCTTCTACGGTGTGTTAGACCAAGGGAACGGATGGCTGTATATATACGAAACACCACACCAAGATGCCACTTACGATTCTGCACTAGAGCTTGTCGGCCAATTGAATAAAGTTGTCGACCAACTATTTGATAAAGCTAGTGTATTATATTAATAGATAGTATATAAGATTATTTAATACTTCTGTACAATGGCATAATGTGATTTTCAATTAAGAATGGTTTTATATTTTTGTTTTTTTCCCTTAATCCAGCTTAAATATTTTTTTTAAGAAAGGAAATGTAAAAAGGTCAACCTCATCTCCATTTCTACCTTACCAAGTGGAAGTTAATTGATAGAGTACTAGGTTTGATGTCTTTTGGTAGACGTACGTGGAATAGAGATGAGTACAAGGACTCCAATGAAAAATCTCATTTGGAGGAACTCCGAGAGAAGCTTAACGACACCCAAATACAGCAGTTAAAACAGAGGTACACAGACTACGATGGACTTCTTAAGAAATCCATGGGTGGATTGAATAAACGTGTGCTAGTAGCAAATGTATCTTCTTATAAGAGGGGCCATCAGTTTGGGTTCTACTGCGACCTTTGTGACTTAACTTTCAAGGATACATTACAATATATTGACCATCTGAATCACAAGACACATGAGCTCAAATTTGAGGAGTTCTTTGGAGAGCCCTTGGTTATAGAGAAAAGGGATAATGATGATATTCCAATTGAAGAGTTCAAAAAAGACTATCTCGAGCAGATGAGGTTGTTTGTGAAGGAGCATAGAATAACAAAGATAGACGACACCAATGTACGAAAGAAAAAGAAACCAATGAACAAGAATAAAAGTAATGATGTTGACGATATGAGCAAGTTAATGGGGTTCTCATCCTTTGGCATGAAGTAATGATTAAAAAGAATATATATAATCATAGATATATATATTAGAGGAAGATTCGTTTAGATATATAATATATTATACATTGATTCTTAACGACCCATATTTTATAATCAATTTCTTAGAACTCAACAATTGGTCCGGAACCAATACTTCTCCATGTAGTCATATCGATATTCCAGTTTCTCCATTTCTGTAGCATCACTCTGTCTACATTTTGTGTTTGGGCAATACCATACGTATTGACCTTTGCACTTTGAGCCTGGTAAGAAGATGAGGAAGCCGTGCTAGAATTATTGGCGTTAAACTTAGCAAATTGTAGAGATGGAGAAGTGGCTTGTGGTGGTGCACCACCACCAACAGTGGATTTACTGACTTGACCAGCATCGTTCAGTTTAACCTGAGTCTGCAAAAGTTCATTCTTAACCTCTTGCAAGTCTCTCTGTGCCAATTCAAGCATTTCTTTCAATTTCTCATTTTCTTCTTGAACTTCCTCGATTGTAGTTTCGTGTTCTATATTAGTGAACTTCAGTTTCTTATTTTCTGCGGTCAGTTTCTCCACTTCCTGTCTCAACTTCTCCAGCTCATCAGATTCTTTCTCCTTGTTTATAGTAGATATGAAGTCACCACCATCTTGATCAAACATATCATCCAGATCATCCTTCTTCTCCAATCGGGACTCTGCTTCTTTGATCAACTCATCTACGTCATCATGTTGATTCGAACCTTCAACTTCTTTAGCTTCTTGTTCTTTAGTTTCTTGTTCTTTCGTGTCTTCTATCTTCAATTCTTCCTTGGTGTTATCTTCTACCTCTTTCACTTCTTCCTTAGGTTCCTCTTCCTTGACCTCTTCTTCAGATTCTTCTTTCACTTCTTCTTTAGGTTCTTCTTTAGCTTCCTCTTCCTTAGACTCCTCTTCCTTAGCTTCCTCTTCCTTCACCTCTTCTTCGACTTGTTCTTTAACTTCCTCCTCTTTACTTTCATCTGGCACAGGTACTGAATCCTCCTTGTCCTCTTCTTTCTTCTTGTTCTTCTTGTTCTTCTTCTTGTTCTTCTTCTTCAGCTCCTCAACTCTCTTTCTGGCCTCTTCCAGCTTGGCTTTCTTCTCCTCGTCCATCTTTGCACGTTGTCAATTGGTTTTGGTGGCTACAGTACCTGGAAATTGCTATTACAATTGTCCAATCCCTTAACTTCACTTCTAAAATTTCGAATATTTTGTTGTTTTTTTTTTTTTCAACAAAAAACGGCAGCTTTTATTTTCAATTTTTTTCCAGCACAGAGACAACTTTATTTGAATGCAAATCACAATTCCACACACAACTACAACTACAACTACAACAACTACGACTACAGCAATACAATTACAGCATGGACTTGACTGTTGAGGCTAACTTGAAATCTTTGATTCAATCCACCACCCACAAGTGGATTTTTGTCGGTGGTAAAGGTGGTGTCGGTAAGACCACCTCGTCGTGCTCCATTGCCATCCAGATGGCCTTGGCGCAACCAAACAAGCAGTTTCTTTTGATTTCCACTGACCCTGCACACAACCTGAGTGATGCCTTTGGTGAGAAGTTTGACAAGGACGCCAGAAAAGTCACCGGTATGAACAACTTGTCCTGTATGGAGATTGACCCATCTGCTGCGCTAAAGGACATGAACGATATGGCTGTCTCCAAGGCTGGTGAGAACGGTGGTGACGGTGACGACTTGGGTGGTCTGTTGCAAGGTGGTGCGCTGGCCGACTTGACCGGGTCCATCCCAGGTATTGACGAGGCGCTATCGTTTATGGAAGTCATGAAGCACATCAAGAAGCAAGAACAAGGTGACGGTGAGAGCTTCGACACTGTTATCTTCGACACTGCACCAACTGGTCATACTCTAAGATTCCTACAGCTGCCAACCACATTGTCCAAGTTGCTGGACAAGTTCAGTGAAATCACCGGTAAGCTAGGCCCAATGCTGAACTCCATGATGGGTGCCGGCAACGTCGACGTCACCGGTAAGCTTAACGAATTGAAGAGCAACGTTGAAACCATTAGAGAGCAGTTCACAGACCCAGACTTGACCACTTTCGTCTGTGTGTGTATAAGTGAGTTCTTGTCCCTGTACGAAACTGAGAGACTGATCCAAGAGCTGATTTCCTACGACATGGACGTCAACAGTATCATTGTCAACCAGCTTTTGTTCGCCGAGTACGACCAGGAACACAACTGTAAGAGATGCCAGTCCAGATGGAAGATGCAGAAGAAGTACCTGGACCAGATCGACGAGCTGTACGAGGACTTCCACGTCGTCAAGATGCCATTGTGTGCCGGGGAGATCCGTGGTCTGAACAACTTGAAGAAGTTCAGTCAGTTCCTCTTCAAAGAATACGACCCAGTCCAAAACGGCCAGGTCATCTACGAGCTGGAAGAGAAGAACTAGATAAATGCTGATATAAACAGTATATATATATACATACCATATACATAACCGCTAAAATTGGCAATATACACACATAGATAATGGATGAACATGCAATATACCCAAAATATACGACGGAGAGCGTATTAGGAAACGTTATAACAGTTCCTAATACGGAAAAATGTAAATATTGATTTTTGTTTACGCGTTTTGTAAACATTAAAAAAAAAAAGAAAGAAACGCCAAAATTTTTATATAAAAAACCAATAAAAATAAAAAAGGACCATTTCATTTGATTAGCACCCCCCAAACAACTGTATCCAGAGACAAGAAAACGACCATGAGCTTAACTGTTAAGAGGAACAACTCTTTGGAAGTGGAGGATGCGAATAAAAGACAACGTGATGTGACTGGTGACAGGGCGTACCAGGTAGTGGCGACTCTGGTGAGTTTGATCCCTGGCAAGGAGCAGACCTTTGAAGTTAAGGACAAGTCTGTGAGCTCTGTTGGCAGAAGTAGGTCCTGTGATATTGTACTCCAGGAGCCGGATATTTCTACTGTGCATTGTGAGATGTATATTGTGGACATGCAACTGGATAGCTCTGAAAGGAAACTTATAAATATAGTGGATAAGAGCCGAAACGGAACCTATATCAATGGTAATAAGCTGATGAAGAAAGATTATGTGCTAAAGAACGGAGATCGTATCGTGTTTGGTAAGAGATGTTCGTTTTTGTTCAAGTATGCTACCTCAACAATGGAAACCCTTGATGAATCCGAAGCAGATGTGACCTTGACACAGAGCCAAAATGGAGATGACAATGGTACTATTGATACAAGAGATGGTGCTGAATCTGTGTTTAAAAAACCACAATTCAGTTTCACAAGTAGTCAATCGCAAGTGAGGAAACTAGCCAAACTGAAACCAATATCATTCTTTGATAAATATCTTCTCGGTAAAGATCTGGGTTCGGGTCATTATGCTATTGTAAAGGAGGCTAAAAATAAGAAAACCGGAGATACCGTAGCGGTAAAGATTTTCCACCCTCAACAGAATGACGACCAGAAAAAGAATAAGCAATTTAGAGAAGAAACTACAATCCTGATGAAAATACATCATCCAAATATTGTTAACTTATTGGACAGTTTTGTTGAACCGATAAGTAAGACACAGATTCAGAAATATTTGGTACTAGAAAAGATCGATGATGGTGAGCTATTTGATAGAATAGTAAGGAAGACGAGCTTACCAGAAAACGAATCCAAGGCCATCTTCAAACAGATTCTAACAGGTCTAAAATATTTGCATAGTCAGAATATTATCCACAGAGATATAAAACCGGAAAATATCTTATTAAATATCAAGAGACGTTCTTCACCGGATGAAATACAAAATGGCCCATGGGATCCTGACGAGATAGATATCCAGGTTAAGATTGCCGATTTCGGTCTGGCTAAATTCACTGGTGAAATGCAATTTACAAACACCCTGTGCGGTACACCGTCATATGTTGCCCCAGAAGTGTTAGTAAAGAGAGGTTACTCATCAAAGGTTGACCTGTGGAGTGCCGGTGTTATCTTGTACGTCTGTCTTTGTGGGTTTCCACCTTTCAGTGATCAGCTTGGTCCACCATCATTAAAGGAACAGATCTTACAGGCCAAATACGCTTTCTATTCTCCTTACTGGGACAATATTAATGATGCAGCCTTACATTTAATCTCCAATTTATTAGTCCTGGACCCAGAAGCTAGATACGATGTCGATTCCGCTTTGAATCATCCGTGGTTAGAAGAAGTTTCACAAATTCAAGTTTCTCATGAATTGAAAAGACTACAAATTGAAGACAATAGAGTACCAAAAACGTATTCTGAGTTATCTAGTCTTCAGTAGTAAAATTGTTATGATCTTTCCCCCCATTAAATATAGTATTTCAGTGTTACGATTTAATTATTATTATGTTTTGAATTTTAATTTAAAGTAAAGTTAAATGTCTATAAATGCTTACATATAGTTAAATTATGAATATATCACCATTTTCCTAATTGCTCGACCTTCTCTTGTAGCTCCTTCTTGACTTTAACTCTCATATAGAAGATATCACAATTTTTGTTGGAACACAATACCTCATTATGTAAAGTTCCTGCACATCTCTGACACTCAGTCCACAAACGGGCATACTGTTCCTCTAAATCCCTCACATCATATAGTGCTTTGATATACAATTCACTTGACCTTGATTTACAACTGTTACACAGTGGACCTTCACCCTTCTTTAACGGACTTCTACAACCTTTGCATACTTCCACCTTCTTGATGAAACCCATTAAACCACCCTTTGTATTACCTGTGCTAATCTTGATCGATTTGATTGTAAACATAGAATTTGCTTGTTTGTCTCCAATAATTGGTGCAACAATACTAATAATTGGATTCTGAAGTTGGTTAGTCAAATAATACTTGGAATCAATCTGGACGTTGTGTTCCAAAACATACAACGGATCTTCCGCTCTATTGTAAAGTTTATCGTTACCACCTACAACTACGTAATCAACACGATCACCTACATTAGGACCAGAACCATCTCTTTTTTTCATTCTTTCAGCCAGAACAGCATGAGGTTGAGGATTAGTATAGTTTGGAGCTAAAGTTTTTGAAATAATCAGCTTAGAGATATCCACTCGATTCTGTAAAATATCATCAATGGTAGACTTTACAAACCCAAGGGCGGCTTCGACATCTCTATCAATCAAAATTTTCTTTAAAACCTTGTTCATAACAACGGAAACTAAGGAACAGGAATCACGACGGACAGATGCCAAACCCTTTTGGTCTAATTTATCGTATTTATCAGGATTTGTCCAATAAAGACCTGCATATCTTTTTTTATTGATCAGCAGATATGGGAAATAGGCTTTTTCAAATTCCAGATTAATTGGGTGTTTGAATAAAGTTGAAACAAAAGCCGCAGCCTCAGCACCTAGTTCCATCGCTTCCTTTAAATCATTTGTCCCAAATTTCACCATAACAGAATCTGTATCACCATAAACAACGACAGCGTCATGCTTTGCACCATTTTTAATACTATATTTGTCCTCGACAGCTTTTTTGGTAGTCATAATCATAACACGACCAAATGATGTCACTGATGAGGAAATAGCTAGACATGGAAGTTTACCTACTGTGGCACCTGTAAAACCATAAACGGAGTTTGCAGAAATCTTCAAGGCTAATTGACGACCATTCAGAACATCTCTTTTGAAAGGATCAGTTTCATCTCTAAGATCCTTCTTAGCACGCTTTCTGGCCGAAATCAATTCATCGAGAATGATCGGCAGAATACCACGTCTTTTTTTGGTTGTAACAAAATAATCACCATTTGGTGTGATAATATAATCCTCCTCTTGCTTTAAATTCAATCTGTCAACAGTGGCTTTGTTACAAAGTGTAGTATAGCAAAGATTATGTGCCATCATGATACTTGGATATAGAGAATTGAAATCCAGTGTAGCAATAGGAACATCATAATATCCTCTGATAGGCTCTATAACGGTAGCACCTTCATATTGTTCATCGCTCCCGTGTGAATGCATGTTTGGAATTACAGTGTCAATTTCTAAACATTTTCTGAACAATTGGGAAACAACCTTTATTTGTTGGCCTCTTGCTAACAAATACGAAAACGGCACACCTGTGACACGGGCCATTTCTGTATAGTTAACCAAGGCCATTAATTTTTCTAATAGTCTTAAGGGCAGATAAGCATCCTTCAAACAGTAAACTGCCAACCTTCTTCTGGTTTCTTTATCACCATTTTGAAGATCTGTAATGATACTATGATGAACGTCTTCTTTCTGCTCACCCAGGAAATGGGCCGAAACTGCATTCAATGTATAAGATCTTAATTTGTATTCACGCTGAACGAATTGTAACAAATCCAACTGTAATCTACCGTCAATGTTAACATTTTTAGTCTCTCTAGTACCATAGGCCTTGGATGAAAACACGGATTCTTTAATCTCTTGTTTAACATTTTTTAATCTACCAAAGTATGGGAAAATATCCACCTTTAGTGCTTTAGCTCTATTGATCAAGTATGGAATATCGAAATTAGTTGTGTTATAACCAATGATAACATCTGGGTCAACTTCTACCACAAAATCACGCCATTTCCGTAGTAATTCTTCTTCTGAAGAACTATCAAAAATCTGAGAACCTGTAATTGGTGCACATGTATCTAGTGTGAAGACGTTTCTTATGAATGGTTTCTTTTGACCTACTGTATTAACAACATTGGCAATTTGGATAACTCTATCATGTTCTGGTTCTGGGAAAATACCTGGTCTACCAGCACACTCAATATCAAATGATAAAATACGCAAAGGCGCTGTATGTGACCATTCACCTTCTGCAGGGTGGGAGATCAACTCTCTATAATTAACTTGTACTTCTAGTTGACACGATGAAACCCTTTCATTTTCTGGAATTAGCTTATATTTAGTCTTTGGCAATGTTACCCAGGACATACCTACAATCTTACAATCAACCATTAATCTTAACGTGTATGCAATATTGTCGTATGTAGTGGTACCATTAGCATACCACGAATTGTAATTGAAATGTCCCTTCTCAAATGCAGTTCTTAATTTATTCGCAGCTGCAGGATGTGTCGTATACACTTTCCAGAACGGTAACTTAGTATCACCAGAATAACCCCAAATAGACTGTCTTTTTACCACATCGATGGAGTCAATGGCATTTTCATACATTTCATTAACATAATGAATAAACTTTTGGATTTCTTGTGGATCCTGAGCATCTGTAGAGTTAGGTGCCGGCACATACAGATAGTGCTTGAAACCAGTAATATTACACAGGATAGAGTGACCTTCACTTGTAACACCGAATAACCTCACAATAGCAGATGTATTCTCGTCTTTAAACCCGTTTAGTGTCGCTTGTTCAGCCTCAATCTGTTGAAATGATATATCATATGTCTCTGGAGAGAAATCAGCAGGGAGAGCCTTACGCTTGTAGTTGGAAGTATCTGCCTCATCTTTCAAAGCTGCCTCGTGCTCCATCAACTCCAGCTCTCTTTCGAAAACAGATTCCATATGCTTACCATCAGCATCTGCACCTACAGCTTTGAAACCCTTCTGCTTGAACTTTGTATAATTCTGCGTTGGAATGATCTCTATCGTGGAGACAGGCTCGCTACCAACACTATGATCCTGCGATTGAACCTTCAGCTTCTTCTCATGAATCATAATTTCTCCATTTTCAACCTCCTCTTCACCGGGTCTCTTCAAAGCGTCCGTCATTGTCTCTTAGTTACAGTGTCTGATGCTTGATTTTATTTAATTTGAATGAGTTTAAGTAATATTTGAGTTTTTAGTAAGCTTGATTTTAAATTCTGATGAGGAACGCGTTATTAAGAATGAAAAAAAAGGCCTAAAAAATGACGCGTCGGGTACTCTGGGCATGAATGAAATACTTCTTATTAAAAGGATCTGTTAGGAAGACTTGAAATAACAGTTTTACAAGCTATAGAAGTGGCTGGGCAAGAGGAAAACGATGAGCATTAAGGATCAATACATTGCTGCTGGGCAGTCACATTTGTTTGACGGTTTTGATCAGTTGAGTTCTGTAGACCAAGATACTCTGTTGAAGAATTTGGAAGCTGTAGCTGCTAGGGTTAGTCCGCAGAAATTGGTTGATGATTGTCAAAGGGCCATCAAATTGGCAGAGGAGAACTCTAAAGACACACAGGCTATCGAGCCGTTACCTCAAACCTCGTACGAGTCCATAATTGATAATGAAGAGGCGGAGTCTCGTTATTTCAATTTGGGTATTGAAGCCCTGAGAAGAAACGAGGTCGGTGTTATATTGCTAGCTGGTGGTCAAGGTACCAGGTTGGGGTCTTCTCAACCAAAGGGTTGCTATGATATTGGTCTCCCATCGAACAAATCCCTATTTCAAATTCAAGCAGAGAGAATGCAATGCTTACAAAATTTGGTTGGCAAGAATTGTACTATCCCATGGTACATCATGACCTCTAAACCTACTAGAAACGCTACAGAGGAATTTTTTAAACAAAATCAATATTTTGGCCTAAATCCTGAAAACATCACATTCTTCAATCAAGGTACTCTTCCTGCCTTTGATCTAAACGGTGAAAAGTTGGTTATGGAGAGCCCAACTTCTCTGGTTCAATCTCCAGACGGTAATGGTGGTCTGTACAGAGCTATTAAGGACAATCATTTGGTTGAGGACTTCGAGAAGAGGAATATCAAGCATCTATACATGTATTGTGTTGACAACGTCTTGTCTCTAGTTGCTGATCCAACCTTCATTGGTTATGCCATGCACCATAAATTTGAATTAGCAACTAAAGCTGTCAGAAAAAGAGATGCTCATGAATCCGTCGGTCTAATCGCCACCAAGAACAACCGCCCTTGTGTTATTGAATACTCTGAGATATCAAAGGAATTGGCAGAAGCTACTGATAGCCAAGGACTGTTGAAATTGAGAGCTGCAAATATTGTTAACCATTACTATTCAACTGATCTATTGAAAAGAGAATTGGGTAACTGGTGTGAAAACTTACAATATCATATCGCAAAGAAGAAGATTCCTTGTTACGATTCTGATTCTAAGCAAACTGTCAAGCCCGAAACTCCAAATGGTATCAAGCTAGAGCAGTTCATTTTTGACGTCTTCCCAACAATCCCATTAGAGAAGTTTGGTTGTCTGGAAGTTCAAAGAAGCAAAGAATTCTCTCCTTTGAAGAACGGTCCAGGTTCTGCAAATGATAATGCAGAGACAAGTAGAAAGGCGTACATGGAACTAGGGACTAACTGGTTAAAAGCTGTTGGTGCAAATGTCAATGATGATGTTTTAGTCGAAGTGTCTAGTGCCACAAGTTATAAGGGTGAAAACCTTTCTCATTTTAAGGGTGTTCTATTTGATAAGAGTGATGCTTATGTAGAATAAGAGTGAATTATTTTCACCTTTAGAATACCATTTTTAAAAACATATGCATATAGAATTATAACAGAAAAAACAATACAAGCATTGAAAACTTATAAAACTTGTATTAACTCATTTATTCTTCCCTCATCATCCGTAATTTATATTTATATTAACAAATTAAAATAAATATATATCTATTCGTTATTAAAAAAAGCATAAGAATGCATTTTATGCACAAATATTCTCGTTAACATCTGGTACCTGGTATTCAGTTCCGATCCACTGGAATACCTCATATTTGGAATTCAATTTCTTGTTTGCATGCATGCAGTATGCATTCCCACTAGTTGGGGAAAAAGAACCTGTTTTACTCATATTCTGAATAAAGATGCAACGCTTTATTCTTGAATGAATTAGTGCCATACTACACATAGAACAAGGTTCGTGGGTAGTATAAACATCAAAATCTAGACATAAGTAATTCTGAACGGAATGTTGAATTGCTCTATTGGACTTCTCGATTTCTGCAACTTTGTTAATTCCCACCATTATACTGTGATCGATTGGTAAAGCAAGGTCTCCAGATTTATTATAATTTCTTTCATCTTCCACAATAATATATTTTTTTTCATCTTTTGATCGGGGGTCTACAAACACAGTAATGATCGGTAAGCTACCTGTTTTGGATTTAATTTTGTTTGCTCTTTCTGTTATCATTTTCAGATAATAATTGATATCATCCATTACAAAAACGGAATCATTGAGTATTTGGTCATTGGGATCACCATTCCAAACCAAGGGCCAATACCTTTCTGACCATTCTTTGACTTTCTCCTTCTCATATGGGCCTTCCCTCGGTACCTTTACCTCATTAGTTAAATTCTCATATGGAAATGTAATCAATTGAGCTATCTCATCTTTGTTATTTGAAAATTCAGTGGTACACAAGATACATTGTAGTATCGGCTTTTCCGCACCATCTTTGACCACTTTTTTAATTCTCTTGATATGTTGCAAAGAGATAGGATCTTCTTCTCTTGTACTATTTCGTACCAATTCGATAAAGTTCTTGGAATTTCGTGGGTCAACTTCAATGGTCCAAACATTACATAGCTCGGGCTGATCACTTCGGATAACTGGTCTCACCTGTAATAATCTATCCTCGACCACACATCGTTTGAAATCAATCTTTGTGGTATTATTTATCTTTTTCACCATAATTTAGTAATCGATTGGGTTGATATTAATGAAGGTTGCGGTCATCATAAACAGTTTGGCATAGTGATAATGCTGTGAAGCATTCATTCAAAATTTTTCAAAAATTTTGGCAAAATTATGACTGTTACGAGCATTTCTAAGACAAAAAAAAAAGTCCGGATCAAAATAGCAAACTTTTGCTGAAATAATAATGAAAGATAAAGGCAGGTTTGATAATATTGGCAATAAAGGCTAACTGTCTTTCATATATTAGCATAATTTTTCTATAATACACATCACATGATAGCACCTTAACCTGATATGAATGAAGTCACTTTTGGAATACATTTACGGTAATGAAAATTCTTTGGATATTGGTGATGAAGAAGTAGCTTTATTGAGTAACTGTATTGTGATTAAAAACGAGATAACTGTATCTATTGATTCTGGAACAATAGATCTTTCTTTAGGACACAAGAACCTAATAGATCAATGCATCATTATATTACTACAGAAAAAATTGTTGGGTCATGTGCTTGTAACAGGTTATAAATTGGCCAAGAATGATTCAATTAGATCGGTACTTCACAGTGATGTATCTAATTCAAGCGTGGCAATATTGAAATCAAAACAATGGGAAAAACTACATTTACTTATGGGCACACAAAAATTCCTGGATCTAATATTTAACTATTCTGTATTTTGGTACAACGAACTTAATTTCGTTCAAGTTATTGGAAACATTTTTAACAAACCTAATGTGCCACCAAAATGGCTAAGTATGAGTGATGAAAAGTCATCACTGGTTTTAAAAAGCATGTATGTGCACAATAAAGGTTACTTATATTATGACGCTATGAGTTTCCGTACTGATTCAATATTATTCAATAAAAATACCAGGAAACTGTCAGATGCTGAAAAAATCCTAGCATTAAAGAAAACAATTTTTGATATAGACATAGGTCTTATTAATGAAACTGAAATATGCAGTCTTTCAGCTAATTCCAAGGTCAACTCAATTTTAAGAAACATTGTGCTTAAGGAGAAAAAGATTAAATACCGGTCAATACTAGAAAATATATGCCCTAAACAGTTGATCAGAAGCCCTCATGTTAGTAATGTAGTACCAACAAAATGTATCTCTAGATTTGTAATAGTTCTCCTTGAGAAGATGGGAATATGCAATTTATTGGGAACTAAGAAGAATAAGGCAATAATCTTTAAACATATTCTTCCATTTCTAACGCTACCGGTAAATGGTAAAATACTCTTAACTGAAATCATTAATGATCTGAAGAAAAATGTTGTTGATAATCAACAACTTACTAAGCGATCTTATTTCTTTTTATTGGTTTCAATAACTTTCTATATTTTTGATAAATTGATACCGGCTATTTTAAGATGTTTCTTCTATGCAACAGAGGTATCTTCGTTCACTGAAGTACTATTTTTCAGAAGAGATGTTTGGAATACTATCTCAAAACAGTTTTTAGAAACCTACTTTGATAAGTATTTGATATCCAATTCGCGATGCACTGAACATGATAGTTACATGAATTCAAAATATAACCATTGTAAGCTCAGATTGATTCCGAAAAAAGCTGATAAGGAATTCCGAGTAATTGGAATCCCAAAAAGGGTAGTAACCATGAGGAGCATTTGATTTTTAAGCAATATCTATTCAAAGTTCTTATGCCTACCAGAATTTTATTAGATTATGTGAGAAGACAACGTCGCACAATGTTCAAAAAACTATATTCAACGGCTCAAATATGTACATATTTGAAAGACTATAAAATCCAGCTCCTGAACACTTATGGCAGAATTCCAGAATTATACTTTTTGAAATTTGATATTGCCAATTGTTATGATTCTATACCTATAAAGAAGGTTAAGAGTGTAATTAAGGAATTATTAGATAAATCAGATTCGGACAAGTTTTTCGTCAAAAATATATCATTACTAAATATCAAAACTGGTGATTTTAGGACTACTCCATTAATCAATGGTGTTAGTAATATAAAAAATTATGAATTAATCGCAGACAACTTATCCACGACGATGCTAATGAAAAATGAAATCTTAGACTTGATTTCTTTTGAAATCTCGAATACAGCTATTACTTTCAGAGGTGAATGTTTTTTGAGAAAAGATGGCTTATTTCAAGGGCAAAACCTATCAGCAACATTGGTTGATATCTTATATGATGATATGCTAGAATTTTATGATGAATTTAAATGCTTTTCTGATGAACATAATTTAGTTCTTCGACATGCTGATGATTTCTTATTTATTTCAACAGATATAAATATAATCCAAAAACTAAAAGAAAAGGTTCTTCATGGCTTTCCTGAATATGGGGCTTATGTAAAACCACAGAAAGTTATATTAGATTCATCTAATTCTTCTCGTCGTGGAGATATGTGCTTCTGTGGTTTAAATATTAAGCTGAAAGCATTAGAAATCATAAAGCCATATACATCCATGAATCAAACTAAAGTTACTGGCATTGATTCATCCTCTTTTTTTGAAAAAATTGTGAATCTTTATAAATTACGACTCAATTATGGCACTTTGGATTTTGAGTTGAATTCTGTTGGAACTATATTGGATCAGATAAGAAACTCAGTTAAAAATATATCACTGATCATTATTGACTCGAGGTATAATTTTCTCTCTGATAAAGAGTTTTATTTATTCGAAGACCAATTGATTAATGAAACTCTAAGTCATTGTAAAAATAGTCGATCTCAAAAAGATATAAACAAATCGTACTTTAAAACATGTGTCAATGTTATAATACTAACCACTATGAAAGAGGCTTTTTTACAAAAACAGAGTTTCTATAGACATATAATATCAGTGATTAAAAATAAGTTGGAGATTTTAAAATTACATGTTAATGTTAATAGTCTCTAGAAAATGCAAATAGTTCAATATATAAATGAGTAAAAAATGTTTAGATCATAAATTAAAGTCATTAAAGAGTTAGAGCGGTAAACCTCCACCGAAGTTAGCCCTCAAATTTTCTTCGTCCTTTTCCTTTCGTTTCCTTTCAACTTCCTCTACACCTCCAGACTTTTTTAGTCCTGAATTTTCGACAAAATTCCCTAATTCATCTCTAAAATCATCTTCATCTCTGTATTCACGTTCTTTTACCCATAATTTTTCAGCTCGTTCTATTGCTTCAGCTCTGCTTTCGTAATCTGGGTTAATTGATTGGACTGCCATTAACATTTGTTCTCTCACTTGATTAAATGTACCAGGTTTCAAAATTGGTAACACAGGATTTCTTTTTGGTTTAGCAGGGTTTTTCTCTTGCTCTCTACAACATTGGTGAATTAGTTCAAATGTCTCGGCTGCCTTACTTAGATCCTCATTGAGATCTACAATTAAATCTTCTTGTAATGTCAGAAATTGTTGTTCCTCACAAACCTTGTCCAGCTCTGTTTCCCATATTTTTTTCCAATGGGGCTTCTCAGTACTAATATATGATTCTAACTTCAACAACTCCTTCTTAGCACCCTCAAGCTCCTTTTCGACTGAATCCAGTTTCTTTTTGGATGGCTGAGCCCCACGATCAGCAACATCCTTCCTAATAATTTCAATTAGATCCTGCAAGTCATCTACTTTGCTCAACAGATTATCAGAAACTTCGCCTAGTTCAGTTTGTGATTTTTCCATATAAATTCTGTTAGAGGAATTGTTTGCACTGAATGTCATCGATTTGAATTTTTCAACCTTTTCTAGAATAGCCTTAACACTGGTTTCTAATGCTTGCTTATTGCTAGAGTAGACCTGTCTAACAATTGCTAGTTCATGTTGGACTTCACGTAATGCAGATTTATCAACCATATCCGATGATGGTTTCTTTTCTTGTGTTGAGCCTGCTGATTGAGAGATGTTTGATTGTATATCTAGGATTTTATCCAACATTAATTGTTGGCTTTTTTCTAATTCTTCCCTTAGAGTATCCAAAATTTGAGAATTATTTTCTGAGGTATCATTTTCTTTTTTGGAAGAAGAACGCAACTCGATAATTGATCCATCTACAACTTCATTTAAATCATGCTCGTCTAGTTCGTAAAACACTTTGTGTTGGGGGTCCTGAATATAAATATCAGGGAAAGTATCACCACCTGGAGAATATGCAAATCTTTCCACAAAAAGAAGCCTCAATCCTGTCATGCTTATTGGTAGGGTTGTATTACATTTCTTAGTCTTACCGTTCAGACGTAAGAATAAGATGGCATCACCAACATCAGTTCTTGTTTGACTGTTTGTAGTCAAAGTTGAATTATCTATACTATCATTGCTTTCCTCATAGTTCATTCTACTAGGAACTCTTGGAATCTGATTGCTGTCATTCTGTTGAGGAACATGACCACTCGAAATTCTCTTTGATGGAAACCCATCAGGTTTATTTAAAGTATCAGAAATACCTGTAGAGGCCAAGGCAGCTGCTGTAGCAGCCTCTGTTGTGGATTGATTAGTCAACTTAGCCATATGATATGCAGAATATCTCTTTGATGCTCTCCTTTGTAGATTGGTTCCTTTTTTCAATTGCGACAAAGCGTCACCCTGTTCCTTTTGTTCCTCCGTTATATCTGCTTTTGTTGTGTCTCCTACCTTTGTGGTTGAATCTGAAATATCGTCTTTGATTTCTTGTTGACTTCTGTTGCTATCCTCGGTAGGTAGTTTAGGGGTACCGGATTCCTCTGATCTAGTATGCAAATCTGAGACCATGCTAGCAACTCTACTTGTTGCTGCACTACGCTCGCTGTCTAATGATATGGCACTTGTTACTGATTGCTGTTTCTGGTGTACTGGAGATTTGAACCCACTAGAACTAGAGCTAGACCTGTTCTCCTGTTTCATACTTTTCAAAAGCGCCTGTTTCACTTTCAATTTATCTAGAAGGGTCACAATGATTTCTCGTATACGAGGCAGATACTTATTCAAAGTCTCATCAGATGGCTGCTCCCTCAATGCCACTTCGAGAACTTTACGTAACGCCAATGGTACATCCCCCAAATCCGAAATATCCACCTTCGCATGGCTGAAAAACTTGGAAACCACTTTGAAATCATTACCCAATTGAACATACGCATCTGAAACCACTCTCGCACTAACAGTCCCTCGAGACCACTGCGTCAATGTCTGTAATAACTGCTTGGTAGACATCAGTAGCTTCGTAACCGTTGTCTCAATGCTCGCGTGAGCAGATTTACGTCTCCCATCTTCCGACATGTTCTTTCCTATGATTAATGCTAGTGTTTATCAATTCTATCACAGTTGATTTCAGTTTATCAGACTTGGTTTTTCAAAAGATCAATACTTTTGAACCCCTGTTCTTGCTTAGATTAAGTTTTGTGTTTTTCTGATATTTATTTTTTCAACACTGAAGAAAGAAAAAAATCGGGCCTTTAAGAAATAAACAATTTTTTTTTTTTTTGGCGATGAGCTCTCTACAATTTAAAGTTTTATCCAAATACAGAAGGAAGTAATTGAGGTTGCTGGATCATCAATACTGCTGGTCAATTGAAGCTACTGTTCTTGGTCTATGGATGAGGATGAGGATGTTGTGTTGGGCTCAGAAACCGGTGATCATGAAATTTTGTTCCGTCAGGAATGGTGTGCAGAAGAAGATAATATTCGACATGAACCGCGAAGTAACGAGGTAGCATTACAAGAAAGCCCTCAAATTGATGCTGGAGCACAAGAAGAGGGTTTAAGATGGTCTTTGCGGAAACGTAAAGCCATTCAAAAGATGCCATATAGTCTGGATAGATTAAAGCATAAGCAATTGTTGAAGGGATACGATATTTCTATGGATGTTGAGAGTCAGCGACATACTTCTCGAAAGGATCGTGTGGATACTTATTTTCATCTGTCCGATGACTCCGATTCTGAGTCCGATTTTAATGATACTGCGGAAATTAAGGATACCCAAGATTTAGAAGACGATGATGAACATGAAAGTGAAAGTTTAGAGTTGCCTCACCATATAAAACATAAACGGTTGTTTTTAGAAGTGGATGATGAAGATGATGAAGATATTGATAATAATGATACTAATATAGACACTCAACAAGGTGGGAAAGAAATAGTATTCAGAGGAAGGAAAGTTAACCTAAATACGGGATATAAAGGTGTTTTGCCAAAATCCATCTGGAGAAAAACATTGAATAATAAACTAGGGACTAATCAAAAAGTGCGAAATATTAAAGATAGGAAAAATAACGATGTTAAGGGAATTGCAAGACGAAAGAAAGCTAAAATGTATAATGGCTCGAGTACACTGTTGGATGATATAATAGAAGCGGATTACAATATCGATTCACTTCAAGAGACATTACCATCAGTTGATAACGATGACCAACCACTTTCAAACATGGAGGAAGTTGAAAATTATTATGAAATAAAATACAGAAATGAATATCGAGATGAAGAATTACAGGAAGATAGAACTTTACCTCCAGAATCATTACTTGGGTTTTCTAAAATTATTTATGAGCAAGAAGAAGATACCGGAAACGGTTTAGCTAAGGTTTCAGACACGCATACGATAGATTCGATGTTAGAAAGGATACCTCGGTCAAAAAGTCGTAAATTAAAGGTTCAAGATTTCAATACTCCGGTCAGACCCTCAGCTAACAAACCGAAAGCATATAAGAGGGGCCGCAAAATATTAAGGATTAATCATCGTTCAATAAGAAGAAATAGACAAAATACTACGAGCAAGCCTACATCATCGAAGTTACCTCATAATATAACTATAGATAAACCGATATCTACTGATGAAATTCCTGAGACAGCAGAGAAAACCTTCAACGAGAAAATTGATTCTCAAACATCAAAGAAGGTTAAGAAGCCTAAATTGCCGTTTGGGATTCTACCTCCAGAGAACTCCGTGTTTAAAAAAGGTGTTAAAACATTCACAACAATTGTGGAAGAAACCGGAAATAATATTATATTACAACGGCAGTCGAGTCGGAGTATGGGTTCATACCAATTGGTAGATGATGACACTATCATAGAGAAAGCCTCTTTTCTATCATCATTTCCTGCAATCCAAGCGTTGGTCTATAATAAAATTGTCGATGTCCCTGATCATGTGAGAATCACATTTGGTGATAAGACATTTTCTTTATCAAAGCTGCAGATTGATGACTTTCAAAGACAACTTTTGGAGATTTTCTCAACAATCGTGAATATTGGTGCAAGTGATGCTGAAATTGTTGAGGCCAATATCAAAATAACCTCAATGCTACTATTTCATAATGATCCAACTCTTTTTGATGTCGTCAATACATTTCATAAGGAATTTCGTGCCAAGTTGATGAGTTTGTCTCAAAGATCCAAACCGATACATTTTGTGCAATTAATTATATGCCAATTGATGCTGTTTGAAATTTCTAAATTTACTAGTACATCCAAAAAGTCAAGAGAGGGCTACTGCATCGTAATTATTAATCACATTGTTTCATTTTTCAAGCTTTTTGATATTTGTTATGAAACTATAATATCTCAACCGGATATTTATTTGAATGAGTCATTTCACATACTATCGATGATTGTAGATGAATTAGATATAAAGGATGAATTATGGGAGAAGTTGTCACGAAATGAATTTTCTCCATCAGTTGTACTAATACTGGTTTCGATATTTCCAACTACCTCACCTCGTTGGGATATATTTAGATTAGAAAATACTTTTGATAATCTGAAAAAGGCATTCAAAGTCATAAAGTTTTGTAATACGCATTATAAATGGGATTATGATGACATGTTGGTTATCCAATTGAGTAGAATTTACAAGGAAAGACGATTTGAAAATTTTGCCGAAGAATCCGAATCTTCAAGTCATAATCACGTTATATCATCTCCATTGGCAAGAATAAAAAAGATAACATTATTCAATCGATATTTAACTGTGTTACAAGAAACTAAAATAGGTGATGGTCTTATTGAAAAAATAACGCCAATGAGTGACATACTATCAACAGACTCAATAAATATCTTAATGAATAGGGTGAATCTTATTATCATTTTGAGCTGGTTTTCAAATTTGAATATTGAAAAGAGATTGAATGAACTGCTGAAGGGACTAATCTCTAGAGAGTATCTAGTGGGGAAAGATGAAAATACTGTTAGAATAATCTCTCGGTCAATACTAGAATCTTTTCTTGCCTTAATTAGAACCACAGCAAAAAATAATTCTACCATAAGTTCTAAAACTAATATTTTTCTTCAGTTCTTCAGGGAGTATATTTTAGAAAAAGAATACTTAGTACAACTTTGGACGAGTTTCCTTGTTAGTATACGAAAAATATCTGATAACTTACCTAAAAGAAATCTCAGGAATATATTAAGATTACTTCTCAACACTATTGTCATAGATAATGATAGGAAGCAATTCTCGAAAGCTAATATAATAATTATGAAGCTTTGTAGTCAGCATCTCAGTTATTTTGATACTTCGTGGATCCAAAGCAGATTATTATCTATTGTAGAGCGCCCTGCGAAAACGGATAAACGTTGGATAGATTTTTACTGTATTATCTGCCGATATTTAATTGATAAGACGGTAATAACTTATTGGGCATTTTTCCAATACAGTGGAATTGAAAAAGACAATGTTAATTTTCTCTATTTTGTTAATCAAGCTGTGGATATTGCGGACAGCGAAGCTTTCCAACTTATCAGAGATGAAATTTATGATACATTGATTGGAAAATTATATTTAGAAAAGGATCAAAGCTATTACAATTTATTAAGTAAAATGCTGACTAGGGAAGGTGGAACGAAGCTAGAATTTTGCCGCTCTGAAAATGAATCACATCTGGCACAAATAGTGAAATGGCTCATCAAGATTTTAGCTAAGTGTAATCTTAATAAAAAGGTGAACAATATTATAAAAGAGACAACTGCTGCTTATATAGATGAGCGTGTATCAAGAAAGGTTTGTTCTGATGTGATTTATTTTATTGATACATATTACCGAGATTACCTGGACAATTACCAAGAATTGTCAATCCTAAAAAGACAATTAAATATAATTGACTCTAAGGATGACACTACGTTGTTCAAGGAAACATTTCGGAGCATTGAAGATGTTAAGGATAAACTTTTATTTATTGAACGCAATGTTTTAAGGGCATTGAATGCTGATTTAGATAGTGTGAAGGAGAAAGAAATTTTGAAGGATAAGCTTTTGAGTTTGATGTTTTCTCCATTTTTAAAGAGTAAACTAAAATTTATCAGGATCCTTTTAGAAAGCAATGTTTTTTTAGAAGAAGCCACTGAGCTTGTGGCTAAATCGCAAACAGTGGTAAAATATTTGATTGACATCCTTATATCATATATTTATAAAAGATCGTGGATGTTGGAAGCTGATGAACGAATTGAGATTTATGAACTTTTCAAGTATCTGCTATTGTGTTTCCCTAAACGGAAATGTATTATATCTGGTCTTTTCTCTTCTATATTTACAATTACTGAAGAGTACTTGGATGACGTATTATATGGTAATTCATTATATACGGAGCTGGTATCCTTATTTAAGAAATCATTTGATACAGAATCACCAATCCAAATAGTGCAAACCCATCTGAGGTATGACTTTGCAAAATTAGTAAGAGAATCAATGTTCCCGGTGACATTAATTTCTCACGAAGAGAACATCGATTTGGATAAGAAAATAAAAACTTATCTTGATAAACACAAGATGGTAGTAGAGTAATTCTAATTTCCTTGCTCATATATTTAACATATTTATAAAAAGGACTTTACTATATCCTATGTAATTAATAGTCATTATGATAGAAATCTATTTCTTATTTTCTTCTTTTAAATTTGGTACAATCTTTGCTATTCCACCAGTCTCTGCACCGCAAATGAAACAAGTTTTTTCTGTTGTGTTCCGGTCTACAAAACATTTCCTGCAAAAATAATGATCACAGTTAGTTTTAACAGGAGTCTTGTAATCATTTTTACAGATTGCACATTTAAACGGTATATCAATAACGTTTTCTTCATTCTTTTCGAGCTCATCAACTTTCCAGTCCTGGTTTAACTTCCAGCCAGCTTTGAAGTCATCCCGAGAATGTAAAAACTTACAACTATCACCATAACCACAATACCCAGTTTGTTTAAAATCCTTACAGACATCGGGTTGAAAATCCATTAACAACGTGTTTCTCAGATTTGCGGCCTGACTTATCTTCTTCCCAGAGTCCTTAGCTTCAGAATTTAACCTATCTTCCTTGGTAGCTTCTTGTCGTAGCCTCTCGAGCCTTTTTTGATCATCGTTCTCAGTTTCATGTAAACTTTCATCGTCATTTGAAGTATCATTACTGCTCTCTTCCTCTACACTATCATTTGTAGTGACATGGTGAGACTTGGCTATACTTTTCACCACTTTCCTATCTAACGGCAAAACAGGCCTTTTAACCTGCTTCTTCTCTACTAACCCACTACTTTCTCCCTCGATCTTGGTTCTTCTCTTAGCATTACCTTGAGCACTCCTCTTCTTAAACATACTGTAGTTGTCCTAGTGTTAATTTGCCTATTAAAATACTAAATTTTAATTAATATGACTACTGCTTTATTAAAAAGTTGCGATGAGCTCATCGCAATTTTTAAGCTTTTTTGTTTTTTTTCAGATGAATAATTAATTTTTTGCAATTGTTACACAGAATAACCCGTACAACAGCTCTAAGCAGGGTTAAATTTGGTTAACCCGAGCACCAAAAATTATGTCAAAAGAAAAAAAACAACCTAAGAATACAAAATCTGAAAGGAAGGGGGAAGAGCAAAAAGCTAGGACCAACTTTAAGTAGTAGAATAGCTATTTAATTACCAAGCGCGCAGAAGTTACAATCTAGGTTAGGATATATTTGTTTTGGGTTGAAGCTAATACATTAACGGGGAAGCACGAAGTGTTTTAAAAATAAGGAAAAAAAATTTAAGGGTATATATCTCACAGAAGCTGAAATATAAAGTTAGAGGATCAGATGAGTGATAAGCGTGAAGTTCATGCTAAGTTTGTGGAGAATGCACAACCTAGGTTAGGTGGAGACACTACCAAGGTAATATTGAAAGCCTTACACCAGGGTAAAGTACACGAGGAAGTGACTGATTCAGCATTAGAGGCTGCCGAGGAAGATGGGAGTGATGATGGGAGGGATGGAATGCTGGTTCTACCATCTCCGCTACTAAGCTCTACTCCACCAAGCGTGGTTAGATCTATGGTGCGGTTGTATCCGTACCTGAAATTAGCTGACAAGGCTTTAGGGGTTTTGACTTGGAGTGATTTTAGTATATGGAATAGCGTTGTGCTAGTTCCATTGTATGTTTTGTTCATATTGTACTATGAAGCATTTGTGATGTATTTAGGGCATATGGTTGTTATCTTTTCCGTGCTAGCATTGGTGTGGGTCTATAATTTCGTGGAATCGACTGAAGATGTGCCCATACTAGAAGATATAGTGGTTAAGATGAATAGAGTTCAATACAAATTCGATAAGTTCATTGAACCACTTATCACTCTGAAGGAGCAAGATTTAACGAAAATGCTATTTGCCAGTATTTTAATATCTCCCGTATACGTGTTCTTTAGTTGTCTGCTTGGAATCCGGTTCATCAAATTTAATGTTGCTGCCATGGGGATTTTAATATTGACATATCATTCACCTTGGTGTAAAACTTTGCGGAGGGTATTATGGAAATTTATGTTTGTTAGAAACTTGATCTATAAGGTTATAGGTATTGAAACGCACGAGGTCCAAGAACCGAAAATAATTGTAGACAAGAAGTATAAGTTTACCTATGTACTATATGAGAACCAGAGAAGATGGCTTGGGATTGGTTGGAATGCAAGTATGTTGGGGTATGAAAGAACACCATGGACTGATGAGTTTTTAAATGAAGCTTCTAAACCATCTGAATTTCAACTACCTAATAAAGAATGGAAATGGTTGGATTCTGAATGGAAGTTGGACTTAACTAACGACGGGGCCATTGAAGTTGAAGGTGAGAAATTTGTGACAAACCCTGGTGTTAAGGATGGATATATATATTACGATAATACATGGAAGAACCCAAGCGTCGAGGACACATTTTCGAAATATACGAGAAGGAGAAGGTGGATCCGTACTGCTGAACTTATTGAGAAGTAATCTGAATTTCTTCAAAGAGCTTGATCCATTATATTCATTCCCCAACTATTGATTTCATGGATATCTAGTAAAAAAAAATTAAAAGTATATATTCCAGTAATGTATTTTCTATTTAGAAATATGTATAGTCCTAAAAATTGCATTTGGCATTTCAAAACATTTTATATCGATATTAATAAAAAGATTATGGAATCGGTTTCTAATTTTTGACTCCAATCCCTATTTCAAAGCAATCTATCTAATTACTTTTTCTTATTAAAAATTTATGTTTTTGAACAAAAAACCAACTTGAGTTAAGCAAAAGAAAAAAAAGAATCTTTCAGATACAAGTTTAAGTGATTACAAGAAGAGTTATTATTATGTAAATCCTCATTGCATAAAATACGTAACGGATATTTCATATTAGTCTAAATTAAAGTGTGTGTATGTTTTATGAGTTGAGCTTCATCTATCTCATCGTATAACTAATAACGAATATCACCGGATATCACGTGGAACTTCCAGCATAGCTAAACATAATAATGGAAGTGAGTTCAGTTATAATCATATTAACCGCCGGAATACACCATATAAAGTTTATATTATAGCCCCAGCAGAAAAAAAAACAAACTAAAACATAGAGAATTTTGCGTAATATTAATAAAGTTTATGATATTAAATTATACAGGAGACTTGTATATTAATGTGAATGAGGTTGCTAGTTAACAAATAATTGTAAAAATAAAATAATAAAAGAAAAAAGTTTAAATATCCCAGAATTCTTATTTCATGAATCTTAAAAGAAAAAAAACAAACAACGAAAAAATAATAGAAACTAAGTGTTACTCAATTTTCTTATATTTTCTCTCTCTCTTTATCTTATATTAGATTTACAACTTGTTGACTTGCAAAGTTGGTGGCAAAGATTGGATCAACTTCTTGGCCTTACCAGCGTCGTTGACGGTCAAGGTGTACAAGTGTCTGGTACCTCTGACCTTGAACTTGGTTTGTCTGAATTGCTTACCGTTCTTGTTCAACTTCTTGTTGATCTTAACGGTAGCGGACTTAACGTCGGCTCTTCTGGTCAATTCCAAGAATTGCTTGATATCGGTAACTTCTCTGGCCATCTTGTTATATTATCCTCGTTGGTTTACTTTCAAGGGGAATTTAAAGGTATATAGCAATAAAATTAACAACTCTTTTAAATAAAACTGAAAAAAAAATTTAGAAAACGAAGAAAGATAGGAAAAAAAAAAAAAATTCCAAAAGACAGTAATTTTGAAAGAAAAGGCGAGCAAAGAGCTAACAATCACCTGTACAAGAGTCCTTCCCCAATCTCTGAGCGAAAACTGTTCGAACCCAATACCGAATCCCACAATTTGCGATCCTTCGAACTCAGACAAGTTGGGTAACCCGGTTGATGCCAGTTTGGCTGTAACACATTGTGAGTTGTCTACACCCATCCCTTCCCTTGCCTAAGAATAGTCACTACCGAGACAGAGAGAGAGTGAGAGGAAAGTGAGAGAAGGTATTCCTGCCTAGCATGGCAAGACTAGACTGGAGAGACAAGCGCGAGGAGGGAGACCTGTTTACACAAACGCGCGTGGAGGCCGTGTTTTCATACCGGATCCACATTGACGATCCGAATTCGGGAAAAAAAAATAGAGAGAGAGAAAACATTTTTTCTGATAAGGTCAAGAAAAAAATAACAATCCAAGAGAGGTACGGGTGTTTGGGCAGTCACAAAAAAGTGAACAAAAACCGAGACAGCGCACATATAAAGCAAAGTGGTTTACATCAAGGACACGGTTGAAAGATAGAGAGAAAGAGAGAGAGAGTTGATGCAGGCAAAGAGGTAGAGAGATAGAATACTGTCAAGAAACCCAGAAAACAAGTTTTTTTTATAATCTTTACCACGCTATAAATTGTTGTATTCAAGTACACTCTATACTATAAAGCAAACTACAATATAGAAATTGTGTTAAGCTGGGTAAAAAAAGTAATGCCAAAAGCGTTTGAAACTAAATCCGGTAGAACAGGGACTTCATCAATTTTTCGTGTAGGTTGGATCTACCCTCTCTGCAAGAAAAAATTCCCCTGATTTCTTGAGGCTACGTGTATTTGTTAGTGGAATTCACCAGAAAAGAGAGTGAAACTAACAACACCGGAGAAAAAAGAAACAGTAGGATGGGCTTAGTCAATTCAAAATCAGCATTTATTTTTGGAAAATTTGATCTTCTTGTAACTTCTTTTTGTATTGAAACAGTTTAAATCAACAACAACAGCACAAAATCGAATGTCTGGCCTGGTAAGAGACTATATTGTTGGTTATCTTGAAGACTCTGCAAACAACTATGCCCATGATAACTTCCAACCCGTGATAGACCCATATTACGAGCGCGTGGGCCCCAATAAGACGAAAGTGCGCCGTCAGCTACCGAACAACTACTTTAGCAAGGCAGAGCGTAAGACATGGAAGAAGATCCAGTCTAAGAGCTGGTCTCATGACAGGTCCATGTGCGGGTGCTGCTGCTGGACCGAGTGCATCGGGTGGGCTCCGGTGTTCTCCATCATCCCGGTGCTCGGCCCTATATTCATGTACATGATCCACAACTCCCTGGTGAACTACGCTAACCGCAACCTGTACCAGAACAGAATGCCACACGCCCTAAGAGCCAAACTATACGCCAACATCACCTTCGATCTGTGCATAACCATGATCCCCGTCCTAGGATCCCTATTCTCTTGGCTAAACGGCTGCTCTACAAGAAACGCAGCACTAATATACAACAACTTCGTCCAAACCCGAATAAAGAACACTCCTCAACAGCCACAGCAAATGGTTTAATACCATATATATTTAGATATACATATATATCACTTCATACTCAATCACATGATATCGTCACCAACGTTGACAATGTATATCGGTTTTTTGGTTTTGTTTTTAGCTAAAAATTGGAAAATAGGAGAGAGATACACAGAAACCAGCGCAGACAAAAACCGGTGAATTTTTATAGAAAAAAATTAAATAGAAATTACGTCAGTTGAAAAAAACCTCGAAATCAAAAAAAAAAAATTTTTGTGCGGGAAGGAAAAGCACACACAAAGCCGGAAGAAAGGTCCAATGGGGATTGACAGCTTATTTCTATAAGCATTTGTTTGTCCCTCCTTTTCTTGGATAAGCAGCCTTTCTTCTCTCTTGAACAATGATAAACAAGTGTTAAATGGGAACCGGCTGTACCTTTGTTTTACATATATATATACTTCTTATTTTTTTTTTTTCTAGCTTTTGTATTGGTTTAGAATAATAAGACAAAAAAGCCATAAAAAAAGTAAGAACTTAAGTAGAAAAATAGCAATGGATCCAACTAGAGACCCGGATTTCAAACCTAGGGATCCTGACGAGAAGTTACTACCTCCTCCGGACCCAACTTCTAAGATTCCCAACTCTGGTCCTATTTCGCCGTACGTGCTGGCCGATTATAATGGGTCTATTGACGCTCCGTTCCAAATGAAGAAGAAAAGCCATAAACACCATGACCATACGCATCCGCACCAGAGGATTCCATTGAACAAGAGCGAGTTCCAGCCCTTGTCTACCACTGGTTCCTCTGAGGAGGATTTTGAGATGGATGAGGAGGATAACACTACCATCGAGAGTAACAGTAATATAAATAGAACACAGGAGCATAGTATTGGTGTCGGGGTGCACAAGAACCAGATTGCTGACTTGGAAGAAGTGCCTCACGGGATCGTACGTCAGGCCCGTGTGTTAGAAGAGTATGAATTTCCAACTCATAGACTGGCCAAGAAGTTACAAGATCCAAATAAAATGCCTTTGGTAATTGTTGCGTGTGGTTCCTTCTCTCCAATCACTTACCTGCATTTGCGTATGTTTGAGATGGCTCTGGATACCATATCTGAGATGACAAGGTTTGAAGTTGTAGGTGGTTACTACTCCCCGGTTAGTGATAACTATAAGAAGCAAGGTCTTGCACCTTCTTACCACAGAGTTAGAATGTGTGAACTGGCGTGTGAGAGAACTTCCTCATGGCTAATGGTTGACGCATGGGAATCTCTACAGCCAACCTATACCAGAACCGCGAAGGTTTTGGACCATTTCAATCACGAAATCAATGTTAAGAGAGGTGGTATCACCGTGCAACGTAGGAGGAAGAACGCCGACGGGCAAGTCGAATATGAGGAGGAGAAAATGGGTGTGAAAATCATGTTGTTGGCTGGTGGTGATTTAATCGAGTCCATGGGTGAACCTGGTGTGTGGGGTGATGAAGATTTACACCATATCCTAGGTAATTACGGTTGTTTGATCGTTGAGAGAACTGGTTCCGATGTCCGTTCCTTCTTGTTATCTCACGATATCATGTATGAACACAGAAGAAATGTACTGGTTATAAAACAACTGATATATAACGATATTTCATCTACAAAAGTAAGGTTATTCATAAGACGTGGTATGTCTGTTCAGTATCTATTACCAAACTCTGTTATTCGATACATCCAAGAACACAAACTATACATCAACCAATCTGAACCAGTTAAGCAGGTTTTGAGTGGTAAAGAGTAAAAAGAAAAACCTTACGCATCGATCTAACGCAGAATCAAATTAGCTTTGCTTTCTTTTTCCCATGATTTTAACGCAGATGAAAGTTACCCATGCTTTTATTTTATTTTTAATTGGCATTAATGAACACATAAACTGGTTTGAAGCATAATTGAACTTTTATTAGTTACCACTAAAACCTGTGGCTTTAGCATTTCTTTACTTTTTTGTTATCATACTTTATGTTTTTTGTATCATAGCCAAAGTTTTACCTTTAATGACACTTCCTATTTTATCTTTAATATTTTTGTTTGAATCAATTATCTGCATTTATTTTTTTTTTCTTTTTTTAATTTTTAATTTTTGGTTTAAAATTCAATTTATTGCGCATAAGGAGAACCACAAATTATTTTCTTTTCCAATTGATACGAACAATTACAATTTCTTTTTTTACTCATCTTAATTTAATACCAATAACATTCCATCAGAATAACAAAAGCTTTCCCATAATAACAATCTTTACTTTTTGATTAGAAAAGAGAAAAAATCTTAGAGCATCGATAGTTTTTTATACTGATCTTCGAATAGTATATAATATCCTCTGATAGTGTATATTTATATGTACAATATGGATTTGAAATATCCGAAAACTACACAATGATATATTTTGCTTTTGCATTTGAGTTAAAACCAAGGCAAAAAAACAAGCAAACAAAGTTGAGCGTGTGACTGATTATACGTACAGTATTTTATTCCTATTTCTACTCCTAGCTTTACATACATGCTTTATTATTATTTATTTACTTAGTTGGACCAACCATGTTTTCTGGAATGACCCACTCATCGAACTCCTCAGAGGTCAAGTACTTCAATTCAAGAGCGGATTCCTTCAAGGTGATGTTCTTCTTGAAAGCGTTCTTTGCGATCTTAGAGGCAGCATCGTAACCAATCTTTGGGTTCAAAGCGGTAACCAACATTAGAGAGTTGTGCAAGTTTTGGTTGATCTTTTCGCGGTTGGCTTCAATGCCTTCGACACAGTGAACTCTGAAGGAGTGACAAGCGTCTGTCAAAAGTCTAACTGAGTTCAACAAGTTAGCGATCATGACTGGCTTGAAGACGTTAAGTTCGAATTGACCGTTGGCGCCGGCGAAGGTGACTGCTGCGTTGTTACCCATAACTTGAACACAGACTTGAGTCATGGCTTCGTTTTGGGTTGGGTTGACCTTACCTGGCATGATGGAAGAACCTGGTTCGTTTTCTGGTAGATGTAATTCACCGTAACCACAACGTGGACCGGAACCCAGGTATCTGATATCTTGTGCGATCTTGAACAAAGAGCAAGCAACAGTGTTCAAGGCACCACTGGCTTCAACAATGGCATCGTGAGCAGCAAGTGCTTCGAATTTGTTTGGGGCAGTCTCGAATTCGATACCGGTTTCCTTAGAGACTTGCTCAGCAATCATTTTGTCAAAACCTTCCTTAGTGTTTAGACCAGTACCGACGGCAGTACCACCTTGGGCCAAAAACTTCAAATGGTGCAAGGAGTTTTCGATTCTAGTAATACCGTTGGTCAATTGTTGAACGTAACCACTGAACTCTTGGCCTAGAGTCAATGGGGTAGCATCCTGTAGATGTGTTCTACCGATCTTGACGATGTCCTTGAATTCCTCGGACTTGGCGTGCAAGGCGTCTCTTAGCTCAGCTACTTCTGGGATTAGAGAATGAGTAATCTCAGTGACTGCGGCGATGTGCATCACAGATGGGAAAGTGTCATTTGAGGATTGTGCTTGGTTACAGTGGTTATTTGGATGGATTTCCTTTGATCCCATCTTACCACCGATCAACTCAATGGCTCTGTTTGAGATAACTTCATTGGCGTTCATGTTAGACTGAGTACCAGACCCAGTTTGGAACACGACCAATGGGAAATGGTCATTCAATTGACCCTTTGCAACTTCATCTGCGGCCTGTTGGATAGGCTTGGCAATCTTAGGGTCTAGCGTACCCAATTGCTCGTTAACGATTGCGGCAGACTTCTTCAACACACCGAAAGCCCTGATAATAGGCTCAGGCATACGTTCACGGGCCCCACCGATCTTGAAATTCTGGAAAGATCTCTGGGTCTGCGCACCCCAGTATTTGTCAGCTGGAACATTGATCTCACCGAATGTATCAGTCTCCACTCTGAAAGCCATTGCTGATCTTGTGGTAGAAAAGTATTTGTTTGATGCCAATCTATAAGCAGGAGTCCTAGAAGATAATCTCAACATCTTTCTTTTTTTTTTTCTTTCCTTTTTTTCTCTCCTTAAAGTAAAAACCGAGCTATATTTATAATTGAAAAAAGTGTTCTTTGATATTGGGGTAAAATAAAATAAAAATTTATCTCCAATTACTTTTATAATAACTCGAGTAATAAGAAATCCAAATACAAGATTCTTTTTTTTTTATAGTACGAAATTTCTTGGTATAATTGAAATAACAATTTAACCGCCGTCCTAGTAAATATCTTATTTCTCTTGGTATATTGTATTTATAATGTTGTGGAATATACAAAATAAATAATTAAATAAAAATAAAATAAAATAAAATAGATTATAACTCTTCGAGTAACTCCGAATAATCGGCATGCCACACGCGCGGGGGTTCGTGGTAGGCCCCATTCCTTTCAGGGGTTTGGGGATCGACACAATGTATTACCCGGATCGGATGGAAGGTTTGTATACTCCTCGAATCTGATTGGTCCGGATAGATGGGGGGTGGGGTGGGTAACATATTTGGAGGGACGGGTGCAGATGTGCACACAATGTCATAATACAGACTGCTGTATATACCGGTTTACTACAGATATATTCAAGTTAGTATACAGTTGGTATAGTATATACCATGAAAAATTATAATATAATACACTACGTACGTCCACTCCACCGCTACGTAAATAACGAGAACCCCTTGAGATGTCACCCGGCCTCACAGAAAATTGAAGAAGAAAAAAAAAAGCTAAAAGGGAGCTTTGCACTAGGCCAAGAAAGACAGGCTCCCCAGTAAAACGACGCAATAAAAACGACGCAGTAAAAAACGTCGCAGCGAGACGTAATCCCCTTTGACAAAAATTTCTTAATCAATGACAATGGGATTTTTAATAACCCGATAAAAATATAATAAATTATCAAGGGGGTAGTATTTAAACAAAGATAATTAAAAAAGATTAATTGATCTTTGTTTCAAAAAAAAAACTAATTAAGAAAAACAAAAAATCATAACGAACATGTCTACTTGTTTAGCTGTTACTAAAGGTATTGCTGTTTCTTCTCTTGGTTTATACGCTGGTTTGGTTGCCACTGGTAGCATACTAGTGGTTAATGACAACGTTACTCCTACGAACAAGTCTAAGAACGATATCATCAAGGCGCTGTTGTGTAAAGTTGGTGCTGGTTTGGGTGTTGTTTCTACGGTGATGTTCGGTATAATCTACGCTTCGTCTCCCTCGTACGCTAGACATCCATATTTGATATACGCCATGTTGACGGGGCCTGCAACTTCCTTGCATATGTACTTGTCCAAGCGTACTTTGGAAAGGAAACTCAAGAATTTGAAGGAGAAGAAGATTACTGACGAGAAACATTCTCCAGCACCAGCCAATGAAGAGAGCGAAGCCACTGCGCAAGCCGACACTTCTCAAATCTCATACGCTGCCGCTGCAGCAGTGGGCACGGTCGATGGCGGTGAACTAAGCGAGTCCGTGGTTGACCTAGGTATCGAGAAGACCATGGCCCAGGCAGAGAAGGACTTCGAAGTACAAAGACAACAGGAGATCGTCGAGGCAGAGACCACCTCTTTGAAACGTAGGTTCGTGGCTGCTGCATTGATCACCGTTGTTGGTTTCACTCAATCAGTTCTAGGTTTATCGGGAGAAGTGTTATAAATGCACATAATATACGTTTATCTAAATATTCTAATAGTATTAATAAAATTTAAACAAACAAAGTTTTTTTACTAAATAGATAATATATATTAATTACATTGAAATTATTATCCACTGGAGTTGCCATGGCAATAAACCAAGTAACCCTCCCTTGAAAATATGATCTACCGGTGAACAAATGACTACCACCATGGCTTCCCCCCCGCGTTCCCTTCCCCCACACACAAAAACGGAGAGAGAGGGTGAAAAAAAATAAGGAAGAAAAATAAACCGGTAGTAAAAAAAAAATCAAAAACTGTGGGTTTTCTTGGGCTCTACGGCGTTTTCTCACACCCTCCGATATCTCACATTGTGTTTCTATATGTGGGTGATGGTTTCCATACCAACACCGATAAAAGAAAAAAAAGAAAGAAAGAAAAAATAGAGTTATCCATTGTTTTTAAGATGGGAAAAACTTTATCTAACACGGCTCACAAATTTATCGTAGGGAGAAGGAGGGGGGATCAGAATTTAAGCTTTTTTTTTTTCAATCTACTCTGCCCCCTCCGGAGATTTCAGTATGGATACAACTTGGCAAACATTAAATAGGAAGGGCAAAGCTAGATCTATACGCTACACAATTAATTTAATTTAATTCTTGAATCTATATTAAATTAATTATCCTTGATGTCTAGAACTAAGGAATAATTGAAAAGAAAAAAAAAGGTATATAAAGCCTCTATAATTCTTCTCTTGCAAGTGTTCTTCTAATGCACTAAATAAAATAACGAAATGTCTGAGTTTCTATCACAACTAAATATCTTTAACAAAGAAAACTATTTCTCGAAGGAGAAAGAAGAAAGTGATTCTACTTCTGATTTTGAAAATGGTGAGCAATTCGCTACACAACTCGACCAAGGTGAGAAGAGACTTGGACTCTTGTCATGTATTGGGTTGATCTGTAATAGAATATTGGGTACCGGTGTGTTTGCGGTCTCGTCAACCATCTACACACTAAGTGGATCAATCGGACTGGCTTTGATCTTGTGGGCTGTGGGCGCACTTATTGCGCTTGCGGGCTTGTACGTGTACATGGAGTTTGGTACTGCTATACCAAAGAACGGTGGTGAGAAGAATTACCTGGAGGCTATTGTTAAGAAACCTAGATTTTTCATTACATGCATGTACGCTTCATACGCATTCTTTCTGGGCTGGGCCGCCAGTAACTCTGTGAATGCCGCGGTCATGTTTTTAACGGCAGCGGACACAGAGATCACCAAGTGGAACCAAAGAGGTATTGGTGTAGCTGTGCTATTCTTCTGTTTTGCTGTGAATGCTATCAACGTTAAAGCTGGTCTTTATTTACAAAACTTGCTGGGTATATTTAAAATAGGTATTGTGGTTTTTATTTCTATAACTGGATGGGTTGCACTTGGTGGTGGTTTGAAAGACGGTTACCAATCTCATAACTTCCACAACGCTTTTGAAGGTACTAGCAAAGCCACCGCATACGGTGTGGTTAATGCTTTGTACAACATTATCTGGTCTTTCATTGGTTACTCTAATGTTAACTACGCACTAGGTGAAGTGAAAAACCCCGTCCGTTCTTTGAAGATTGCTGGTCCTACATCCTTAATATGTATAGCCGTTATCTATATCTTTGTGAACATTGCATATTTTGCTGTGGTTCCAAAGGAGAAGTTGATTTCGTCCAAATTAATCTTAGCCGCTGATTTCTTCGATATTGTATTTGGAGGCCAAGCTAAGAGGGTCGCAGCTGCCTTGGTTGGTTTAAGCGCTGTAGGTAACGTTCTATCAGGTATTTTTTCCCAAGGTAGAGTCATTCAACAATTGGGTCGTGAAGGTGTATTACCATTTTCTAATTTTTTTGCATCTTCCAAACCTTTCAATTCTCCAATGGCAGGTCTATTCCAACATTTCGTTATTTCTCTAGTCACTATTCTGGCTCCACCACCAGGTGATGCTTATAATGTTATCTTAAACTTGATTACTTACCCAATGAACATTGTCAACTTCGTCATCTCTGCAGGTTTGTTGTGGATATATTGGCAAAGAAGACAAGGGAAAATTGATTGGAATCCACCAATCAAAGCTGGTGTTTTTATTACAACTTTCTTCATGCTTTCAAATGTCTACCTAATTATTACTCCTTATATCCCACCAACCCATGGCGAAAGTGTTTATGAACATTCCCCATATTGGATTCACTGTGTTGTCGCATGGGGTATTTTCGCATTTGGTGGTTTGTATTGGGTCGTATGGGCAAGACTGCTACCAAGATGGGGTCACTACAAACTGGTTGCAGAAGATGTTTTGGGTGAAGATGGATTCTGGAGAGTTAAGATTATTAAGGTACCTGAGGGATCTGATCTTGGAAGTACCAGTGACATTGACCCAGAAGTTTCAAGAGACTCTATTGAAATTGTTAACAAGGGTACTAAGGACTCAATTAAAAGAGGTTATTTAATCTCCAATGAAGTAGAAGTTCAAAGTCATTGTAGTTCAACAATAAGTAATTAGTATATGTTTCTGTTACCTTATCAATTAATTTCAAATTTTATATTCATTGATTTTGATAAAAACAAAAGACAAAAATATTTAAAAAGTTCAATAGTAATAGTAGGTATAACATTGAACACAGAAGGTATTCTTAAAATTTTGATTTTCCATGATTTATAGTTTGGATTATATATGACATTTTATATGTTCACATGAAAAATCACACGATTAATACGTCTACTATGATAAAGGAAGATATAAAGAATTAAAAATAATTTGGTTTATATAATGTAAATTAGGACTAAATTTGTAATTTTAAAATTAGCAATTTTGACTAATATTTGAAATTAGATAGTACCAAAAGATGTTAATTGGTTAATGTTCATATAAACTAAAAAAGTATTTGTTAAAACGAACCAACTAAATCCAATTTGTTAATGCTGTTTGAAATTAATAATTCAGCAGGCTTGCCATGATCAAAACAACCAAAAAATCAAAACAAGGAAACAAAACAAAGCAAAACAAAACAAAAATCTCAAGTATAATTTTATGCATTAACGAAAATGACAGAAACATTCATTCTTTTCATTTGAAACCACAGAGAAATAAACAATACACTACAGCCACTTGTCTGTATTTATTCAGAAAACAAACTGACCATTTCTATGAACCATTTGTTCGTAATGACTTTTATGAATCCTTCTTCATCCTCACGTGATCTCCATTCCAAGATTTTTTTTGTTTTTCCGATCGCGCGCGGCCCTGAAATTTTCGTTTTATTCATTTTTTCAAATTTTTTTTGAACAAAAGAAAACAAAAACATTAGGAATTGTTTATTACACATCAGATCTAGGTATAAACATCGAATTTCGACAAACGGAAAAGACTATATAGCGAAGACATATTGATCAGATCATTTGCTTTAGTTTCTTTTAATTGTACGTCTCTTCGCTTTGTTAAGTATAAGCTCGGACGCGAATATTTTCTCTATTTTTCTTTTTTTTGGGCATCTCAATTGTTTTAAACATCGTTTTCACTACCTAGAATAACTAAGCGCCAGGTTTGAAAGAGCAAGTGTTTCACAGAAAGCTATCATAATACTTCCTTTGTTATTTGTCTTCTTTTTTCATCCAGCTCACATTATATTGATCTAAAAAACGGAAAGACACAAGGAATAATTAATTGAAAGAAAGAGCAATGAGTGTCAATAAAGCCACAGATAAAGATGTCTACGCCCATATACGACCGGAATATGAAAAGCTGTTTAATATAACTGATAAGGATGGTGTTAATATATCTCCTGTATTTACAGTATTGCCTCCGAAGAAAGAATATCCAGACTATTATGGTGTTATTAAGAAACCGATTTCATTGAACACACTAAAGAAGAGATTATTTCATTATGCGAGTGTCCAGGACTTTATTGATGATTTAGTCCAAATACCTTGGAACGCAAAAACATATAATACTAGGGACTCAGAGATATATCGTTATGCGATTATCTTTGAGAACTTTATCAAAAAGACTACATTTCCAAATTTGAAAAAGCGCTGTCCTGATCTCGAATACACAAATTTAGGTCCATTACCTGATGAGCAAGGTTATAAGGAGTTTCAAGAGAAATTAGAACGAAAAGAATTAGAAGCAGAGGAAAGGAAGAAAGATGTAGAAAGGAAAGAATTACAAAGAAAAATAGCAGAAAAGAAAAAATCAGAGGAACCTCCCAAAATACCTAAAATTATTTTACGAAGAAAACACAATGGTAAAGAGTCTTCGATAGACCATACCGATAGTAATCATACTGAAACAGGAGAACAAGAATTTACTGAAAATGGTAGAATTGAAAATACAAGCGGCCTCCAATCTTCTGAAAAGAGACCTTATAGAACAAGAAACAACATATCAAATTATGCTTCTCCCTCTGGATCACCACAACCACTTCATTTAAGACCTCAATCCAATAAACCATTTAAAAAATATGTAAAACGTGGTAGACCACCAATTATAGATCTTCCTCATGTGCAAAGAATAAAAAATGTATTGAAGTTCCTGAGGAAAGATTTAGATGACAGGAGACGCCCTATTGTTGATTCGTTTGATAGAATTCCTGATCGAAATTATGACCCTCAATATTATTCTATCATATCCAATCCAATATCACTGGATGATATCAGGAAAAAGGTTAAAACAAGAAAATATAAAACATTTGAATCATTCCAAGATGATATGTTATTAATGATTTCCAATTATAGAACGTATTATAGAAAAGATCCTGGAGAACTTAAAAAGGCCGTAAAGCTGGAAACATCTTTTAGCGAGTTGGCCCAGTATGAACTATCCAAACCTGATACCGATTATATGCCAGAAGGGGACTTCAGATGCCCACTTGATGAAATTGTAAAGGATGGTGTGTCATTTCAGGTTGGAGATTGGGTATTGCTAAGAAATAGGAATGACGAGAGCAACCCCATCGTGGGCCAAATTTTCAAACTATGGACTGAAGGAACAGCAGGTACCAGGTGGCTGAATGCCTGTTGGTATCTCAGACCAGAACAAACGGTTCATAGAGCTGATAGATTATTTTATAAAACAGAAGTTGTTAAATCTGGTCAGTATAGAGACCACAAAGTTTCTGATATTCAAGGAAAATGTTATGTTGTTCATTTCACAAGATTTCAAAGAGGTAATCCTGATATTAATATTGAAGGTCCTCTCTTTGTCTGTGAGTATCGTTACAATGAATCAGAGAGAGCCTTTAATAAAATTAGGACATGGAGAGCTTGTCTTCCCGAAGAAATTCGTGATGTAGAGGAGCAAACAATCCCCGTACCCGGTAGGAAATTCTTTAAATACCCATCTCCAATAAAACATTTACTACCACCAAATGCAACTTTGAATGATCCAATACCGGATCCAACCTTAGGTGATCCTAGAGCCCCACCTGTAGTAGGTGCTGTGTATCTCGGACCAAAATTAGAAAGAGATGATCTAGGTGAATACTCTACATCTGATGATTGTCCAAGGTATATTATAAGACCAAACGATCCTAAAACACATATTGATGGAAAAATAGAAAATGAGACAGGAACAATGATTACCAGCTCTTCTACCGCTAAGGCTATTCCAACAATCAATTATACAACACCACGACCAAACATATTGACCGAAAGTAGGACACAAAATATCAACAACATACCTCGTAACACTATACAAAACCCATACTCTCTGACATTAGCAAAAAACAATGTTATGATTCCTAACCTTAGAAGAAAAGATGGCCCAATAACAATATCAGATTTACATAGCAGGAATGTGGCAAAATATGTTGCAAAATTGAGGGAGGTTGAAATTGACAATTTGTTAGAGGCAGCTAAATACTGCCGTTCTACCACAGTCAACAGGATCAATAGTGAGGTAATGGACGAAAAATCAGAGGGTGAAATAATCACAACTATTCCGAATGCTTTTACGTTACCTTTAGCAATTAAGAAAAATGTTGAAGTTCTGCACAAGACAGATATTATTAGTCAAACAAGACGTAATGACAATCATAGTTTCCCTAGAAAAAGACCAAGAGAAGATATCATCTGGTACCGTGCTCCTGGTATCGCTGTAACTCAAAGACTGGTAGATTTAGGATATAAATCCACTGAAGAAATGAACGCATTGATAGACAAATCAAACTCTCTAGAATATTCGGAGTTTGAAGAAGTTATACCTATTGTTAGAAAACGCTCAAAACGTGGATCAAGAAGGGTAGAAAATGCAGTGGAAGAAACCCCGCCTCCGATTCCCGATGAACCAATTACTGATGAAGATAAAGAAGACATGCTATCTACAAATTTGCAAACAAGTTCTCTACAGGCAATCAAACCTTCTGCACTTTTTATGTCTCATAAACTAAATATTCCAGAAGGTACACGTGATTAATTATCATTTCATATTTTTTCTCCCGGGTCTAAAAGAAGTCACACGATGAAAAAAAGATAATTTTTACTGCAATTAATGAAAAGAAAAGAAGTTAAATGATCAAAGTCAGTAAAAGATCCCCTTAATTGGGTTGAATTTTAATTTAATTTTTTTCGGATTACTTATCCCACTTTAATCTCACAACCAATCCGGTTGATGCAACCCTAGCCATAGAATCTATTTAATTGTTCAAAAAAAAAAAAAGAAAAAATAATAAAGAATTAAATCTGCCTTGATTCATTGTAAATGTTAAAGAACTGAAGCTTCAGAGTTTTCTGCTTCGTTGTATTATTATAACAGAGTCCTTTTTTTTTTTTTATTTTAATTTTTTTTTTTTTTTAATGATCTTTCATAATTTTTCATAATTTTTTTTAACTCTTCCCTTGAATTATTTTCATTATTTCAATTTCAATTCTTGAATTAATTTTATTAATTTTTATTATTTAGTATAAATACATTATATTTTGCTATTCACAATATCATTAGCTTTTCATCAATTTGTTCTAAAAACGAAACAACAGAAAAATAAAATAACTTCTCTTTAAATCATCGAGAAATTAAGGAATTAAAAACATAAAATTCCTAAATAACAAAACAAAATTCATTGAACATAAACACACCAGCATAATGTCAGGTTTTGATTCATACTCCACCCCATTGTCTTCTAGATATGCATCCAAAGAGATGTCTGCTGTCTTTTCTCAAAGAAACAGATTCTCTACCTGGAGAAAGCTATGGCTAAACCTTGCTATTGCAGAGAAGGAGTTAGGACTAGATGTTATCACTGATGAAGCTATTGAACAGATGAAAGCTCATTTGATCATCACCGATGAGGAGATTGGCAAAGCTAGTGAACAAGAAGCCATTGTGAGACATGACGTTATGGCTCATGTCCACACTTTTGGTGAGACTTGTCCAGCTGCTGCTGGTATTATCCACTTGGGTGCTACCTCTTGTTATGTTACTGATAACGCTGATTTGATCTTTTTGAGAGATGCTTACGATATTGTTATTCCAAAACTTGTCAATGTTATCAATCGATTGGCCAAATTCGCTTTGGAGTACAAGGACCTACCGGTTTTGGGCTGGACCCATTTCCAACCTGCTCAATTGACTACCATGGGTAAGAGAGCCACTTTGTGGATCCAAGAGTTGCTATGGGATTTGAGAAACTTTGAGAGAGCCAGAAATGATATTGGTTTGCGTGGTGTCAAGGGTACTACTGGTACTCAAGCCTCTTTCTTGGCTTTGTTCCACGGTAACCATGATAAAGTCGAAGAATTGGACGAAAGAGTTACTGAACTATTGGGCTTCGACCAAGTTTATCCAGTTACCGGCCAAACTTACTCTAGAAAGATTGATATTGATGTCTTAGCACCATTGTCTTCTTTTGCTGCCACTGCTCATAAAATGGCTACTGATATCAGACTTTTGGCAAACCTAAAGGAAGTTGAAGAACCATTTGAGAAGTCTCAAATTGGTTCTTCTGCCATGGCCTACAAGAGAAACCCAATGCGTTGTGAACGTGTCTGTTCTCTAGCTAGACACTTGGGTTCCTTGTTTAGTGATGCTGTCCAAACTGCATCAGTCCAGTGGTTTGAAAGAACTTTGGATGACTCTGCTATCAGAAGAATCTCTTTACCAAGTGCTTTCCTAACTACTGACATTTTGTTGACTACTTTGCTAAACATCTCTTCCGGTTTGGTTGTTTATCCAAAAGTCATTGAAAGAAGAATCAAGAGTGAATTGCCATTTATGGCTACTGAAAACATTATAATGGCCATGGTTGAAAAGGGTGCTTCCAGACAAGAAGTTCACGAAGCTATCAGAGTTCTATCACACCAAGCTGCTGCTGTTGTAAAGGAGCAAGGTGGTGACAATGATTTGATTGATCGTATCAAGGCCGACGAATTCTTCAAGCCAATTTGGAATGAATTGGATCAATTGCTAAACCCATCAACTTTTGTTGGTAGAGCTCCTCAACAAGTTGAGAAGTTTGTCGGTAAGGATGTTAAGAAGGCCTTGGATCCATTCCAAAAATACATTGATGATTCTGAAGTTAAGCTAAACGTTTGATAATACTTCTTAATATATAAATTAGTTATCATGATCTAGATAGGAATCTTTCTTTACTTTTATATTACTTTGGGCTTTGTAAAATATTTAATAAACAGTATCATCTTAATTAGCAATGTGCTATTTTTTAGAGGCAAAGCCGTAACCCAACGAGTGACCAAAAAAAAAAAAGGTAATAAAAAAGGAATCGACCTTCAAAATCAAGATTAGTTGAATCATTCAAACAAGTTTATTTTTTAAAACACCCTTGCATTATCTGCTTACTAGATGCAACAGTATTTACTGAGGAGAAGGCTGCGACATTTACGGTCTATTGCTGTGCAAAATATATCTCTGCATAACATTGCGGAGAACTTTTTGAATGAAAGGCATGAGCTAAGTTTTTGTTTTATTGTTCAAAGCTTAGACAACGAAATCATATATGTTAGTGAAGTAATTTCTGGTGAAGTTGTAAAACTACAGATCAATGAGTTAAGGTTCGATAAAATATTTGGTCTCCTAGATCAATTTGTGATCAATCTAGCTATCCAAGTTCCAGCACAACTATTAAACGATGGAAATGAGGATGTATGGACAATAATTAAGAGCTTTACTGTAGACTTGAGGAAATTACATTATTTGGGCTGGCATCCAAGGAATTATACATTTTCTGGAACAGCCATATTACTTATAGAACTGCAAGATGGCTGGTATACTACACAAGGAACAATATACAGGATTGTTGAACCATACACAGTACCAAAGATAAAGCTAGATACCAATAACTGCAAACATTCATGTTCCTTCAATTCATTACTAAAAATATCGAAGCTTATACAGTACGTTTCGGATGTTGATGAAGAAAGATTAACTTGGGCATCGAAAATTGATTCTATGATACAGCCCGAATTGGATAGTCAAAAATTTGTAATATCAGATATCAGAAGTAAACTGGATGAAGTAATTAATAAGTGTGAAAAGAAAAGGAAAGAAATATTGAAACTAAATGAGAAAGTAAGTAGCTTACTTGCTTATAAGGATAGTTTTGAAACTACTAGAGATACATCAACATTAGACGACTATGGTACAGTTTATGCAGCTCTATCAAATACAAATGAATCCCTAGAGAAATTGCAACGAATAAAAATCCGCCAGTTAATAAAAATTTTCGAGAATACTATCCTTCTTGATGAAAAATATGGATTTGTGGCACTCCAAACCGATTCTGAACTGGATAACCCGACAACAAAATTGGTTTTGAAAACAATTGAAAGAAACCATATTTTAAACTTAGTCAACGAGTCCCAAGAAAAAAGAGATGCGATGAATGCATATCTGGGTTACTATTCATTGTTCATTTTAATATATTCACGGCATATAATTAATCGGCCGTTACCGTACGACATCACCTTCAATGGAAACAGAACAATTATCGATAAGAAATATACTTTATGTTGTCCTGATTCACATTCATTAAGAGTACGCGATGAAGTTGTAACAGCAATCGATTTATTCAATAAGAACATCATACAGGTCATTCACTATATACGGCATATAAACGAATTCAAGTCCCTCTGATAACTTGGTAATCAAAGTAATTTTGTGGGTCACCGTTTAACCTCTTCCAAGTATGTATTGTACCTAAATTTGTATCAATATCATAAACTCTGACCCTTCTTTCTGTTCCACCATACCCGGAGTAACCACCTTCACCAGCACCGCCTCCATAGCATAACCAGATTTCTTTTTTTAGTGTGGAATCGTCATGTAAACAATAATCGTTGCAGTGGTCATGACCACACCCTACGACATCAACACCCATAGAATCAAATATTGAGAGCCCCCCAGAATTATATCTTGGTGCAGTCACACCTTCCTTATATGAACCAATAATTTCTTTTTGAGTTCCTGGGTTCTTAACAGAATCAATTTCTGCAAATTCAGGGAGCGGGATATGCAAAAAGGCTAAACTGACATGTTTAAATTCATTATCATCAATATTCTTTTTTAGTTTCTTATCATAGAGATTTTTAAAATATTCTAGTTGCGCTTCTTTTACCCAATCATAGCCAGGAAACAACTTACCAGCTTTTGAGTATTTGTGGGAATCCATAAAATATAGTGTTATGGCTGCTTTGTCTGAATTATCGTGATAGATTTGTTCTGCATAATTGCCAACACCGAAGGTATTATCAGTTGTATCGAGATCACTGAATGCAAATAATGAGTAGGGAAGTTTTGCTGCTATTTTAGATAATTCCCAACGCGATAAGCTCCCTTCATCATCGTGGTTGCCCCAAATCATGGCCCATGGAATCTTTCTTCTTATAACAGGTTCTAGTGCTTTCAATAATGTAGTTTCACTATCTTCTTTAGACCTATCACCCATAACTTGGTCACCAGTAAAGACAACTAAATCTGGATTTTCAATATCAAGCACTTCATTCACAAACTTCAAGGACTTCGGATCTGCTTCACAAAATTCATGTTGAGGGTATTCATCAATACATTTGTTCTTCCCAACACCTAGGTGTAGATCAGCTAATTGCACTATTTTGTATTTTTTATTCTTATTTTTAATAAACAATGATTGTCTTGCATATGCAGTTTGGTTAGCACCAAGTGTTTTTATAACAGCATACGCCGGTTGCCCCCCACTACGAACTGGCTTTTCCATTAAAATTTTCCAATCTGATCTTGGCTCCACACAATCTTCTCCAAATAAAATATTCAAATCAATAATGGTATTCTTCAATTGTGTATTTAGCTTTTTATTAGCACTTATCGTAACGAACTGGGTATTAGGTATAATCGAATCAGCATTCTCTTTTTCTGGTGCAAATACCAAGACATCAATGTCCTTTGAGTTAGGGTGAAAATCATTTATATATTTATAATCGTAAAATAGGTATTCTGAAACCCCAAATAAATGTTTGTGGAATGAACCTCGCAGGTCTTTCTTAATTAGATGAGTTGAGATACTCTGCTTCCTCCCAGGCAGAACTCTCTCAGTACGAAAGCACGTCTCATAAAACCTACCAACATGAAAGCATTTTATGATACCATAGTTAACAATTATAGTATCATCCGCATTCAAAGTATCTGACCCAAACACCTCCTTCCATTTCTCTACACTTGTCCCTGTTTCCTCTGAGTTAGATAATTTTGATTGAACTTTATGAAATGTATGTGAGGATGGAAACAGTACGAGTTGTAAAAACCAAAATAGAACAATAACACTGATTGTAAAGAACAATTTTTTAAGTGTTATCCTTCTTCCAAGTCTCAAAACTCGAGACATTATATCAAAAATTAACTTAAAAGAAAAGTTTTTATTAGTGTATCACCAAAAAAAAAACAACTTATCAGAGGTAAAAGTTCATCTATTGGAGAAATCACAATATGACCATACCTTCTTTCACCTCCTAGTGAAAAGATTCTTTAAACTTGTAAGCCAATTGTGCCCTTTTTTCTTAAGAGAATTGATCCAAGAGTGCTTTACACGCGATTTTATCATCGACTGTTGTTTTTGTTTTCGTTTTTTCATGTGAAGAATTTTCCACTATATTTTTTTAGCTTAGGAAGCACAGACAAATCCCACAGGAACAAGCATGTGTAAATCATCTTTTTCGGCTGTACAACATATTCTAAGCATTATTGATACGGTATAAAGAAAAGCGTAAATCATTTGCCTTCCAGAATTTTTTTTAGTTTTCGAAGCACTCCGAGAATTTATTTTTATTTTCTTCTGACTTTGTACCTGCTTTGCTTTAGTTCTCTAAATATGATTGACAGTACTATTTCTTTTTTCTAAAAAGTACACGTGCATTAGGTAACTTTAAAAATTGGTGTATTAAAAACTCTACATATAATTATGAACATAACATACAAAAACTCTTTTTTCGGAGAGAGCTGTTCCTGATATTGCGATCTATGGAAGAGTGGCTTGGTTAATTGGTAGGTCTATGGCCTTGGTTTTGTATGAGACCTCCAGCGTTATCTTTCTCTTTCTTTTCATCTTTTTGCAGTGGTGAATTTGGAAACCTATGTGGCGTCACATTATGCGGTCTTCTAAACTTCTCAGGATCATATTCCTCAACTCTCCCACCTCGATTTAATCTGATTTTGAAAGGTTGTTCTTCCTCCTTCTTTTCTGACATTTGCTTAGTTTAATTATTTGATATATTTTATTATTTTTTGGGTTTTTTTTGTATTTTATACTGAAAATGAAAATAAAATTATACTAGACATGACAGAGTAATCCATATGTTAACTGCTTAAATTAGATGAACCCCATGTTTTCCATACACACCCCCTTCTTGCCTTCACTTTCTGCGCCTCTTTCAGAGGTATTGCCATCTACGAATTACAGCATGTGGTTTGCTTGGAACATTTGACAGCTAAATTTTGAAGAAGAGTGTCACTGGTGTGGGGTGAAGGATAGTCAGTATAGCATCAAAACTAAACAAATATTGATTTGATATTGCTTAGAGCAACTCTATATGTGTATCTGTTTGTGATTAAGACCTGAACGAAATAGGAAGGAGATGTCATATATTGACTTACTAGAGAGAGCCAGATGTTCACAATACAAGGAACTGTTTGAAGAATATGGTCTGAAGGACATCGACTCCTATAAATACCTCGATAGAGATGTTCTTCTGGAAATGGGTATTACAAAATTGGGAGATAGACTTAGGATTTTGAAACAATGTAAAGACCTGAAAAATAAGAACCACGATACATACACTGAGCAACTGAGTGAAGTTATCCGGAACATAAGTACGTTATCTGCTAATAATATGAGTACCATGAATGAAGAGTTAGTGACAGAGAAACATTGCGTGATTTTCATTTTAAATGATGGTACTGCCAAGAAAGTCAATATAAATGGATGCTTCAATGCTGAATCGATCAAAAAAAGATTAATAAGGAGATTATCACCTGAGTTGTTGGCACTTGGTACTGATGGAAATCCAACTCATGATGCCTGTGACTATGATGTGTTTATTGTTGATTATAATAAGAGTGTTCTTAGATTATTATATGATATTGAATTAGTCACGATATGCCATTCGAACGACCGTATAGAAAAGAACCGTTTAATATTTGTATCAAGAGATCAAACACCTAGTGACAAAGCTATTAGTGCTTCCAAAAAATTGTATTTGAAAACAATATCTGTTTTGAATCACTTAGGTAGTACAGTAGATCCAACAAATACATCAACTCCAGGAAGAATCTCAACAGAAGGGGTGAACCTTAGAGTTAATAAAGATGGGTTACGCAAAATTTTTGATCAGAGACCACCTAGTGAGTTTATTTCTACAAATTTGGCTGGTTATTTTCCTCATGCTGATACTAATAAACTACAAAAAGCTTTACGAGAATCTTATAGACAATCTGCAAGAATCAGTATGAAGAGTAATAACTCAATCAAAATCAATTCTGAATCTAATAAAGTTGGTGATATTCTGTTAAAGCATTCAAATGCTGTTGATGTTGCTCTTTTACAGAGTTTGGAACAAAATCAAGAACAGAACACAATTGTTCCAGCTTCGCAAGCACTATCGCCACCCCAACAACCAGCACAAAATAATCCAAGTATGACTGGAAAGATTCAATTGATGCAAGAATCTGATACTTTAGACGATTATTACTACAACTCTGATGAAGAGCCTGAAACTGTTTCATTACCAACAAAAATCATTACTCCTAAAAACTGGTTAAAGGGAGCTCGTATTGGATCTGGTAGTTTTGGTACGGTTTATCTTGGTATGAATGCTCAAACAGGGGAGTTAATGGCTGTTAAACAAGTAGAGATAAAAAACGTTCCTGAGGGCACAGATTCAGAGAAGAAAGGAAAAGAAAGTAATAATAACGCTCCTTCCTCTAATTTACATAAAAAGATGATTGATGCATTGCAACATGAAATGAGTTTACTAAAGGAATTACAGCATGAAAATATAGTTACTTATTATGGTTCTTCGCAGGAGGGAGGAAATTTGAATATTTTCTTAGAATATGTTCCAGGTGGTTCGGTTTCCTCAATGTTGAACAACTATGGTCCATTTGAAGAGCCGTTAATTATAAATTTTACCAGACAAATTTTGATTGGTGTAGCATACTTGCATAGGAAAAACATCATTCATCGTGATATTAAAGGTGCAAATATACTTATTGACATCAAAGGTTGCGTGAAAATTACTGATTTCGGTATTTCGAAGAAATTGTCACCTATAAATAATGATGACCAAAATAAAAGAGCTTCATTACAGGGTTCGGTTTATTGGATGTCTCCAGAAGTAGTAAAACAAACGGCAACTACATCAAAGGCTGATATTTGGTCTACTGGCTGTGTTGTTATTGAGATGTTCACTGGTAAACATCCTTTTCCAGATTTTTCACAAATGCAAGCACTATTTAAAATTGGTACAAACGTTACACCTGAAATTCCATCTTGGGCTTCACAGAAGGGGAGGGATTTTATGAGAAAGACATTCGAACTGGATTACCAAAGAAGGCCAACGGCTATTGAACTATTGCAAGACTCATGGCTAGAAAGTCATATTCTATGATATTCAATGATGGTTTTCGAAGAATTAGTATCTTGTATTTATTCTAACTTTATTATACCTTTTTTTTTTGATAAAAATTTATAGTCATTATCATATTTACTTTATGTTAGCTCCTGATATTGTAAGCGCAATTTTATAATTATCTATCTATTTTTGGTAAATTGCAGCGGTCACAGTTTCTAACAACCTACATTATAAAAATCCAAATATGAGAATCCTATCAGATCGATGTACTTACTTGAAAGAAATGCATTTGAAATAAAAACATTCAGACATTCTTAACTATTATACCAACATGAAAACATGGTCATAATACGATTCGCTTGTTCTTCTTGAAAATGTTTGATAATGAAAAATTGGATTACAGGATGACGTATGAGTACCACTGATCACCCCCCTGAAGATTGCTCTAATAACAGAAGAAAATAGCCCACATTTTATTATCTAAATACCTGGTATGACTCTAATGCCCGATCATGAGTTTTATCACAAATGAATTAATGGTTTTCTTTTTTTATTTCTGGGGTTTGTCCCGATTTAATGTGGGAGTTATTGGGCAAATATCCCTCTTTCATGGAATAAAAATCAATTATTTAAGTTCCATCTTTCATTTTAATTTATTGAAATATTTTCCATTCTTCATTCGCTTATGGAGTCCACAACTTACCTTTACCTCTAGAGGCATATACAGTTTGGTCAAAACTAGTCTTGACCACTTCTCTTCCATTTTGATCTTCTCCCTTAGTAACACCACGCTTCAGCATTGTATTATTAAACTTCTCACTATTTCTGAAAGACATATCGTTTATATCTCTAGATATGACAGAATCAGCATCCACAATGGAAACCCAGGGGATATGACATTGAGTAGCAATTTTCCTAACTTGCGCATCTTCCGTAACAAGAATCCATCGTAAACCATCGTCTTCCAAATGGCATTTATAAACACAACTTTTTAATAATAACTTAAACCTTTTAGGTAGCTTATTCAATGAGTCTACAGATGAGCCTTCCGAGGCTTGATCCAACACAGTAGACCAAGAGACAGCATCCAAAATGTCCGGAAACTCAATGAATAGCTCTAGATCAGTTCTAATTTCGTCATCATGCTTCCTCCCAATGACATGGCCCCTTTGGCTCTCGGAAGTGATGGTTTCCAACTTGTCAATAAACTTCAACGCCTCCTTAGCTGGGAAACTCTTGTGTCTTCCTTGTAAGAAATTCAATTCCTGAAGTGTAAATGTAGGCACATAAAATCTAAGATGTACAGCATTCTTACTACCTTGTTTGGGCACCTGGCACCATCTTTTAACATTTCCTAGCCCCTTCTCAAATGCAGAAGCATCCAGTATGAAGTTGTATTGACTCATGAAGAATCTTTGTTTTATTTTTCAGTGCTCTTTCTTAATTCAGCTCTTCTTCTACTAATTCTTATGTTCTGCTCCCCGTCTCTTGCTAATTGTTAAGAGTCTTCAATTGTGTTTTGGTTTACAGTTCAAGTAAAAATAATGGGAAATATTGTACCCTTCTCAGAAAGTAGCGTAGGCGTGGTCAATTCCAAAGAAAATTTTTGAATGAAAAAAAAAAAAAAATTAAAAATTTTCTTGTGGGATGCGATGTGCTCATCGCAAGATTTTTTTTTTGATATTACAATTCTATCTTGACATGTTTATATATATGACTATAAATAGCCCAACGGAACATATATATATATAGCCAACGATAATGCCACAGAAGCCACTTAAGGTTACCAAGAAGCCAAAGGATCCAAGAAGAGTCACCAAGAAGCAGAAGAACCTGCGGAAAGCAGCCCCATTGCAGTTGAAGTCTAAGAAGAAGTCTCTACAGCATTTGAAGAAGTTGAATAAAGCTGCATCGCTAACAGAGACCACAGAGAGATTGATAGCTAGTAAAGTGGGTCACTTGGAGTTGTTGAAGGGTACTAGAAAAGAAATCGAGGCTGCTAACAAGAAGAAGTAGTTTCCAATCAAGTAGATATATATATTTGTACATTAGATAATGAATCTTTTTTTTATTCTGTTTTAATATAGGGAGTATTATTTTATTAGATTTGTGATATCCATTGTTTTTTTTTAGAACTATAATAAAATTTCATTTAAAATAAGAAAAAAAAACAAAATTAAAAAAAAAAAAATGTAAAGAAATAGTTTAACATTTGAACAATCTTGAAAAGGACAAGAACTGTATAGAATAAAAATATGGATTACACGCAACAAGCTAAAGAAATGATCAGTGTACACAGACTGTTCCAGTTCTCTGCGAACTGGTGTCCAGATTGTGACTACGCACTATCCATTTGGGATAAATTTAACGTCAGGGATCAAATCCATGTTTTTGATATCGGATCCATGGACAAAGACATCCAGAGCAAGTGGAGAGACGCATTCCAAGAAGTTACAGGGATCAGGAACTTGCCAACTATTGTCGTGGATGGTAAAGTATGGGGAACAGAATCTAAATTGCACGAAGTGGAGGACAACGGTACTTTACAAAGCGAATTGACCCAAATGGGCTTCAAGTTATAGATACATATACATACTTAAATACTACTAATTATAATAATTGCCATTTCACATTTGATCTACATGCTGTCTTTGCTAACTTTGCTTTTTTTTGGGTTGTGAAGAAGTTTTATTTTTATTGTTATTTTTTTTTTCGGTTAAGGAATGGGTGTTGAAAAAATACATCACCTTGGATGATTCAATTAAAGATTAAACTAAATTATAGACACATTTAGAGGAACACCGCTTTGTTTTCTTTTATTTATGGATAGATGGAGTCGTTTTTGGAGGCTTGTTCTCCAGAGCTGTTTGATCTGATATGTGGGCAACTAGATGCTTATGATCTTTGGAATTTGAGGAAATGCAGTTCTGAGTTGAAGACGATGGTAGAACGAGTGAGTAAATGGAAAGAAGTGTGTATGGAGAGGTGGCCTTTTGATGACAGTCATTTGTATTTATCACAGTATAACGATTTCGATCTCAAGGCTATTTGGAAAGTTATCAGGCCAACTGGCGACTCGGACAGGTGGTTTGTTTATTATAAGTATAGGATGAGGTATGATCATAGGATAATCAAAAATGTGAAGCGACTGAGCCAGTATGATGAGGTAAATCTTGAGTTTTGGGAATGTTTTCTGGCAAGTGTTCATGAAAAAGGGTATTTGTATATTCCACAATTACTTCGTATTAATGAGAACTTAGAATGGGACAGGTATCACTGGAGTCTAGAGGATAGGTCATGGGCTGGTTACTTGATGGGAGCAGTACGAAGGAAGTGTTTCTATAGTTTTTTCTTACCTGATGCACCATTCATGAGATCAAATAAGTTTTTATATGAAAGAGACATTCTTCTAAGATTTTCAACACTAGATCCACAATTTGATAGACTATTGGCCTATAGAAAGGAGACGTTTAATCGCCTGGTGAAGAGTATATATGACAAATATGACGGTGATCCAATTAAGTTCAGTGGAATAACCGCAGGAGCTCGGATGCTGGACATCGTTGAAGCCCTGAAGAAAATTCTGCATAGTTCTGGCTCTAATAGTTACTCTATGGAAGATGCCATGATTTTAAGAGTCTATGCTGGAGAAGCAAGCGGTTTACCTGTTGTTCTTCTAGCTATTATTGAACGCATAGCACGCTATTTGAAGATTGTGTGTTTTTTTAACGGTAAGTTTATTACATTTGAGGACTTGACCTATAGAGATAAATACGGTTACTTAGTCTCTGATGGGAAAAGTATTAGACTGTTTAGAAGACATCAATTTGTTTCGTACCTGTCGAGAAGACCAGATATTTGTAATGGCCAACCAGAATTGTATTTAGATACAAATAGAACAAAAGAACCTAGGCAAATGTTGAAGCAATTTTTGATGGATGATATTCTTAGAGCGCCAACAACACGCTGGGCTAATGATGTGCCTAGTTCCTACCAAACCGTCGGTATGACATATCCAAGAGGAAGACTTCCTCCGTATGATAATACAACTGCCTGGGTTACTATGTTGACAAGACAAATTGAAGAGAAGTATAACGGCTACATTGCTTTCATCGGTAATGAAAAGACGAATGTGGACACTACAGGGTATATAATTCCGAACAATATCGATGAAAACTCTTGGTTTTTCAATTCATTAAGAATTCACCCCCCTGATTTTCTATTTTTTCTAAGTCCAACGAATGAGAATATTCCTGTCTTAGGTGATTGGTTTGAGTTTGATACTTCTAAGTGCGTCTACACAGATGATATTGGAAATTTTGTTGCAGTTCCTCGTGGTGATGACTTAGGAATCGTTGCAATGGCAAAAGAGGTCTCGCATAATGAGGTCATTAATGAAGGGCACGTTTGGCCTGATATTATATACCTGATTATTAGTACTGCGGGTGAAATTTATACTCATCACGTCCAGTATGTCGAACGCTGTAATCCAGGTATCCAAGGTATTCAAGACTTTGTACATGATCTCCCTTATCAAGTTGGACTTTTATTCGAAGATATTGATCCAAATACAGGGAAACTTCTACCAAATAAAAAACTGAAAAAACTATTCAGGAAAACTGTGGCCCTTCCAGACCATGTTTTTCATGATGAAAGCTTACTGGATTATTAACGTAATCCAAAAAGTTTTCTGATGTTTTGATGAATTGTAATCTTTTTTTTTTCTTTATCATAACGAATATAACAATAATAATATTAACTCTGACTCCCTATGATGCTATTACTAATAATGCTACTAATAATAATAATTAATCATAATATATAATGATGATACTGATTCTAATCACTCCAAGATTTAATTTAAAAGTTTGATATTATATAATAAACAACATTTAATGACTAAACTCTCCATTTAAATATTCCAACTTAATTAATAACTGAAGCAAATAGACTGTTATATCAGTTCTTTCAAATCCTTTTACTTTATTCAAATAAGAAAAATCCATTGTTACTATATAATGACGTCATTACAGTGCTCTCTGCGAGTATTTCTGTGCACGTCATTTTTGAAATTTTTCCTCGATAGGTTGAATCCCGACTTAATCAACTGCAATAGTTTATTAATAATCATCAATAACATCATCTGGGCCAGGCACCCCGTTGACCGAAACATTTGGAGTTTGAATTTGAATATAATCGATATTAAAACGTTGTGAATACGTTGACTTGGCTTATTAAAAGAGACAAGGAAGGGAACAAATATCTTATGATCCAATATTATTATTAAAAACAAAGTTAAGGCAGAGAATATCAATAGTAAAGAATGTTTAGGCTCATTCAACAAAAACAGAACTTGACAGCAACTAGAGGTCTGCGATTTTTATCCTCGAAGGTTATTGGTATTGATTTGGGAACTACAAACAGTGCTGTTGCATATATACGGGATTCTAATAATAAGAAGTCTGCTACAATCATTGAAAATGATGAGGGACATAGGACCACTCCATCGATAGTAGCGTATGATAAAGACAATAAAGTAGTTGTTGGTCAAAAGGCTAAGAGACAATCAGTTTTGAATTCGGAAAATACGTTCTATGCCACTAAAAGATTGATTGGTAGGTTATACGAGGATGATGAAGTTGTTAGAGACAAGAAGAATATGCCATACTCCATAGTCAGATCAGCTACTAATGGACAAGCATATGTAGCTTTGAAGAATGGGCAGGTAAAATCACCAAGTGAGATTGCATCAGAAGTGTTGAAATATCTAAGAAATTGTGCTGAAGACTATCTTGGGGGTGAGGGTAGTATTCAAAAGGCTGTTATCACAGTTCCTGCATATTTCAATGATGGGCAAAGACAAGCAACAAAAGAGGCTGGTAAGCTTGCAGGATTGGATGTATTGAGAGTGGTAAATGAGCCTACAGCAGCGGCACTAAGTTTTGGTATGGATGAGAAGAATAATAATGGAATTATTGCCGTATATGACTTAGGTGGTGGTACTTTTGATATATCAATTTTAGATATTGAGGACGGTGTGTTTGAAGTCAGAGCTACCAATGGTGATACTCACTTAGGTGGCGAAGATTTCGATAATGTGGTGGTAGATTATGTTTTGACAAAATTTGTTGAACAAAATCCAAGTGTTAATAAAGAAAATATTCTAACTGATAGAGAAACTATGCAGCGTTTAAAGGATGCATCTGAAAAGGCAAAGATTGATTTATCCCATGTGAAAGAAACCACAATTAGTATTCCATTTTTCTTTGAGTCACATCATCTTGATATTACTATCTCGGAAGATGAATTGGATAACATGACACTATATTTGATCAATAGAACAGTGGAACCTGTAGAGAGTGCACTTCGTGATGCGGATATAGAACCAGAGGATGTAGATGAAGTTATTCTTGTTGGTGGTATGACTCGTATGCCAAAAATCCGTACTGTAGTGGAAGAACTATTTGGAAAGAAACCGAATATTAGCGTCAACCCTGATGAGACTGTAGCATTGGGTGCTGCTATTCAAGGTGGTGTCCTAAGTGGTGAAATTAAGAATGTATTGCTACTTGATGTTACACCATTGACTCTTGGTATAGAGACCTTTGGTGGTGCCTTTTCTCCATTAATTCCTAGAAACACTACCGTTCCAGTTAAGAAAACTGAAGTGTTCAGTACTGGTGTTGATGGACAAACCGGTGTGGATATCAAGGTGTACCAAGGTGAGAGAGGTTTGGTCAAGGATAACACACTGATTGGGGATTTTAAATTGAGTGGTATCAAACCAATGAAGAAAGGTGTTCCACAAATTTTTGTCACCTTTGACATCGATGCAGACGGTATCATTAATGTCAGTGCCCTTGAGAAGAGTACTGGTAAGAATGAAAGTATTCAAGTGGTGCCACGTTCTGGTATGACCGAGGAAGAGATCAAGAAAATTATAGAGGATGCGAATAGAAACCGGGAACTGGATAACCAGATCAGGACCAAGATTGAGCTGTTAAACAAGTGCGATATCATGTTAAGTGATACGCAAGGAATTTTTGAGCAATACGAGGAAACTTTGAAGAGTAAAATCACTGGAGAAGATATGTCCAAGAAATTGGAAGACAACATCAAAGAGATAAGTGATCTGAAAAACATTGTGGACAATATCAAAAAAATGGAAAGCGAAAAGATTGTCAATGTTAATGTCGATATGTTAAAGAAGGATGTAGATGCATTGCAAGGGAGATCTTTGAAACTATTCCAACAAATAATGACCCCTAAAGGAAACTAGTTGTATATATATATATGTATTTAAATGTCTTTATTTTCTAATGCAATAAGTTTTAACCTGTATTTATTTATTCTACATGTTGTAATATAAAGGAAACTATTTTTTATTTTCTATTCATTTTCATTTGATATTTTATATAAAAAATTGCAAACTCTCTATATTACAAGGATTTGTTCATGAACTTTCTTCTGGTAAAAGCGAGCCAGAATTTGGAAGGATGGTCCTTGGAGTCCACGTAGATTCTCTCGATCAACCTGGCCGACAGTTCTTGACGGAACTGTTGCAAGTAAGTTTTCAAAAGGTCCATAGCGTTATGGTCTGATGTAGGAATGGAGTATATAGAGTTCAGTGGGAACCCTGCGGTGCCTGGCAAGCTGAAATCGTCCAGGGACAAGTTAGTCAACACTTTAATGGCCTCGTTATAGGTTGTATTGATCTTTAGATGGTTTAGACAGTCGTTAATGAAAAGGATACCGTATATGAGTAATCTATCCGCGTTAGTCTTGATCTCGAAGTTCTTGAAGAAAGAGTTGGCTCTGAACAAGTCCAGACACTCGTCCACGATATCGTAGTCTGAGTTGGCCTGGTATGCAGGACCTCTGAATTTTGTGTTCATTGGCAACAGCACAAAGTTACCCACGAGTCTATCATTCTGTGGATCGGATGGGAAAGTGGAATTGTAAGCAGGCATATTTCAATTGATTTATTTTGTTGTTTTCTTCCTTTTGCTTAAGTGTATTCTTTCAATAAACTTAGTTATCCCTTTTTTTTTTTGAGTTAACATTTTTTTTTTCCAGTTTGTTAAGTTTTAGACATTATATTATACGTTTATGATGATTAAGACTAGAACTACTTTCAACTTTTAAATAGATATACTTACAATTGATATATACTTGTGTAGTTGAGTTGGGTTGTATAAATGTAGAGAGATGTGTGTTTGTTTATGTAAGGAAGGGAGGAAGAGGGATTGTACCTGCAGTGTACACTGCAGGTACAATCTCTCTCTCTCCCTCTCTCACACATACCCTTCTTCATTGCATTAAAGAAAAAATGACGTTAATAATCTGGTAGATATAGTAATACAACAATTACAGATACAACAAGTACATTAGAAAATGAATGTATTAAAATAAAATAAAGAATTTGTCAAAAACTGAAAATTTAAACGAAAAAAAAAAAAAAAAAAAAAAAAAAAATGGCGGTCGTTTTTGTTAAAAAAAAAAAAAAAAAATTTTGGCACAAGGAAGGCACAAGGAAAAAAAGGATTCTTAAAAAGTAAATCAAAGGGGAAAGGATCACAAAGTAAACTACTATTGTTTTTTTGGCTAGCAAAGGGGAAAAAGTATAGAATATAGATTGAAACAAAGAGTGAAATAGAAGAGGTGAGAGAGAGAGAGTTAGAAGAGTGAGAGAAAGAAAAAAAAAAGAGATGGTTGACAATCTGACGTTACAGCAGAGGCATGCCATGTTTGCTGATATATTCGGGGTTGAGGGGCGAGATGTTGGGAGTATAGAGTCATCTCTGCCTAGCAAAGTTGAGGATATAGCTATAGACTCGTTTCTTGAGCCGGAAGAGAAGGTGAAATCACAGTACATGATTATGTCTCAGGAGGCTAATATTAAGGATGTGCCGGATACACAGAGTCTTTCGAGTGCAGACAATACACCGATGAACAGTCCTCAGAGGCTATTGCATAGAGTTACATCGCCGGCGATTCAGCAGGTCACTACGCCGTTTTCTCCTCCTGTGAGGCATGCGCACACAAGCAACAGTCTCGATCCAGCTGCTGGAGGGCCTACTATGAGCGCTAACACATTGGTTGATGACACACAGGGGTACGGTATTACGCCGGCTATGCACCATGCGAGATCCTCTCCGCATTTGTATAATGGGCAGAAGCAGATTAGGCAGCACGACAAAATTAGAACAGCAAATAACAAGGAGAAGGAGAAAGACAGAGAGGCTAGACGGAAGCCATCGCTACCACAACTTGCATTGGCCGGGTTGAAGAAACAAGCTAGTTTTTCTAACTTGTCCAGTAGACAGAATGCGGTGACACCGACTCACTCACAGAAGTCTCCTTTGCAAGCATTTCATCTTTTCTCGAGGTCTTCATCTAGAGATCTTAATAATGAACAACAGCACAGTAATGCTAATCGGAACGACACCAACAATAGTAACGGTAATAATAATAATGGTAGTAATGGTAATAATAGTGCTTCAAGGTCAATGTCACTTAACTCATCCACATTCAAGAATATCGCTAACTCTTTTCAAAACAGAAAAACTAGCTCTGGATCTAATTATAACGGAAATCACCACCATAATAGTGTTAATAACATGGCACAGCGTAATGACTCCATCCATTCAACACATTCAGGCCAGAATAGTCTAGAATCACACAGCACAATTGGGTTAGGTTTGAAAACTAGGGTATCGTCTTCATCTTTGACATCAAAGAGATTTCACTCAGCATCGTCTACCTCATTACATTCGAATTATCATCATCACCATATGTACAACGGCAACAGCAGTGCAACTACCTTAACTAATAGTGGATCTATCAGTGGTAGAAGAAACAGCAGTATATCGTCACCACAGTCAAGGCCTATTTTAAGCGCCTCGACCAAGAGACCTCAGGTATACCCTGCTTTACTGTCTCGTGTAGCTGCTAAGTTTCGTCAAACAATTCAATTGGGTGAGTATAAGAAGGATGGTCTCTTATATAGAGATGCCTTTACAGGTCAACAGGCTGTGGATGTAATTTGTGCTTTGGTGAGAACCTCCGACAGAAATCTGGCATTACTTTTGGGGAGGTCTCTAGATGCTCAAAAATTATTTCATGATGTGGTTTATGAACATCGTTTAAGGGATTCTCCTTATGAGGTTTATGAGTTTACTGATAACTCTAGGTACTTGGGTAAATCAACACATGACACGCCAAGTACCGCAAGCAACAGCACTATCGTTGGAATGTCTCATTCAAATACAAGAACTACGTTACCATATTCCATATCGGAAATTGCTTCCTCCGAATCTACAACATCATTAAGTAGTGCCTATATGGAACATGCTACACTTCAGTCTACATCCAGACCACATGCTGTTCCAACAGCATCTAACAGTATTAACGGTGTCTTCACATTATTGGCTGAATGTTACTCACCAACATGTACAAGAAATGCATTGTGTTACTCAATATCATGTCCAAGGCGTCTTGAACAACAAGCAAGGTTGAATTTAAAGCCAAATGGTGGATTGAAAAGAAATATCTCGATGGCACTTGATGATGATGAAGAGGAGAAACCATCCTGGACTAGTTCTGTCTCTAAAGAAGAGTGGGAAAATCTACCAAAGAAAGAGATTAAAAGACAAGAAGCTATCTATGAGGTATATATTTCGGAGAAAAAATTTGTCAAGTCACTAGAGGTTACAAGAGATACGTTCATGAAAACTTTGTCTGAAACAAATATTATACCAGCAGATATCAGAAAAAATTTTGTTAAGCATGTTTTTGCTCACATCAATGATATATATTCTGTGAACAGACGATTTCTAGAGGCATTACAGGACAGGCAGAAAAGTTCCCCTGTGGTCAGGGGTATTGGTGATATTATGTTGAGATTTATTCCTTTTTTTGAACCGTTTGTTCAATATGTGGCTTCCAGACCTTATGCAAAATACTTGATAGAAACACAAAGATCTGTGAACCCATATTTTGCCAGGTTTGATGATGATATGATGAACTCTTCGCTTCGTCATGGTATTGATTCTTTCCTTTCTCAAGGTGTCTCAAGACCGGGTCGTTACATGCTGTTGGTTCGTGAAATAATGAAATCATCTGAGGGAGATGAAAACAATAAGGAAGACTTTGAGAATTTATCGAGGGCTATGGAAGCATTGAAGAATTTTATGAAAAGAATTGATAAAGCAAGTGGTGCTGCTCAGGATAGACATGACGTCAAGTTACTGAAGCAAAAGATTTTATTCAAGAACGAGTATGTCAATTTAGGTCTAAACAGTGAAAAGAGAAAGATTAAGCATGAGGGTGCACTGTCTAGAAAAGAATTGACCAAATCTGATGGTACCACAGCGGGTGACGTTCAATTTTATCTGCTAGATAATATGTTATTATTCTTAAAAGCAAAAGCAGTTAACAAGTGGCACCAACATAAAGTGTTTCAAAGACCAATTCCTCTTCCACTTTTGTTTGTATGCCCTTCTGAAGATATGCCTTCTTTGCGGAGGTATATTGGGGACAATCCTGGTTGTTCAGGTACAGTAATTCAACCTGATTATAATATCAATAACCCTAAGAATGCCATGACATTTTTGTACTATGGTGCCAAGCAAAGATACCAGGTTACTCTTTATGCGGCTCAGTATGCTGGTTTGCAAACTTTGCTGGACAAGATCAAAACTGAACAAGAACGTATTATTGATGAAACTGAAATGATTAATATTACTAAGATCAGTGATCGTTTCTTTGATTATATGAACAAGATCAATAGTGTTTCAACCTGTGATGGTGGGAGAAAGTTACTAATTGCAACCAACCTAGGTCTGTATATGAGTAACATTAAGAGACAACAAGATAAAACGACTCAAAAAGCCTTTACTTACTTTTCCACACCAGTTCAATTGGTGCAAAGAAGCAATATCACACAAGTCGCTGTTCTTGAAGAGTTTAAGTCCATCTTATTGTTGATCGATAAGAAGCTTTACAGTTGTCCACTGGCTCTAATTCAAAATGAAAGCAACGGCACATCATATTTCAAAAAGCATAGTAAAGAATTGATTAACCATGTTAATTTTTTTGCTGAAGGTGATTGTAATGGTAAGAGACTTGTTGTTACTGCACATAGCTCTTCTCACTCAATCAAATTTTTTGAGCACGAACATCCTTTGCTTGGAGAAGATGGCCATAGTAAGAAGACGTTGAAGAAGAAAATTACGGAAGTTTCTTTTGATTCTGAACCTGTTTCAATTTCGTTCCTGAAGGCCAATCTTTGTATTGGCTGTAAGAAAGGTTTCCAGATTGTCAGTATCTCCCAAAATGCACATGAATCCCTGCTTGACCCTGCGGATACATCTTTAGAGTTTGCCCTGAAGGATACTTTGAAACCAATGGCAATCTACAGAGTAGGAAACATGTTCCTATTGTGTTACACTGAGTTTGCGTTCTTTGTAAACACTCAAGGTTGGCGCAAGAAGGAATCGCATATTATTCACTGGGAAGGTGAGCCACAGAAGTTTGCTATCTGGTATCCATATATATTGGCTTTTGATAGCAACTTTATTGAAATCAGAAAGATAGACACAGGTGAGCTGGTGCGTTGTGTTCTTGGCGAGAAGATTAGACTGCTACAAACAAATACACAAGAAATTTTATATGCATATGAGGATTCTAGAGGTTATGATACAGTTGCATCGTTAGACTTCTGGGGTTGAAGTCAAACAAAAATAATTTTTCTTTACTTTATTCTATTTTTTAATGTTATATCCTTCATTTCCCTATTTTTAAGTCGTCATTTGATATGATCCAACTATCACTTTTATATATATGTACATATAAAAGAATTGAATCAATTTTTTTTTTTCATTTACATCCTAGTGTGGTGCATTTTTGCAATTCTCAATGTACTAACAAAGGTAAATAATAAGTTTAATTAAGAAGTACATGCAAGATTCTTTATGATGGTAATAAACAATAAAATATTTAATTAAATAACGCGTTCGTACCTAAATGTCGCCAAATTTGTCCAAGTTTATGTCCTAATTAGGAATTGAGGGACAATTCCCAGGTTTCCTAATTCTGTCGTTCAGTAATTTCTTTTTTTTTTCTCTCTTGACCCAAAATAACCCATCCGAATTCCCTAGAAACTTCAGTAGTACAAACTTGGATACAGGCAATGGATCCGCTTTTTGGCTGCCCCAATCAAACATAAAAAGAACTCATTCTGGCGGATATGTTTAATTTTTCCTCTTTTTTTTTTTTGGTGTCTGATTTTACCTATTTCTACGTACATTTCTGAGTAATTTGTCCCATATGAAAAAATTTATATTCCTATTTTAGGACATTTTTACGTGGGGTGAAGGACACAAATTGCAACAAAAAATTGGGACAAAAGCTTTTTTTTTTGAAAAATTTTTTTTTGCAAAAATCAACAAACTTTCTGTGATCATCATCGTATTTACGTTAAAGATAACACCAATTGGAGAGCCTAAATAAATATAAGTTTGTTTTTAATTGACTTTATTTGAAAAAGTTCTACCCTTTCTTGAATTTTTAGTTCTTTTTTTTTTTTTTGAGGGGAAATTGAACCAAGAAAAGAAGGTATATTATAAAACAATAATGGATCAACCAGTGTCACAAGTGACCTCAGCTGTTGCTGAAGGTGCTACTTCTGCTTCTTCTATTGCTGCTGCTGCTGCCACTGCTGCAGTCGATCAATTGGAGGTTTTGTTCAAGGATGCTCCATCCTGGATAAAGGTTCATACCCCATCTATCAACCATCCATTCGGTTTGGAATTGTGGCCATTATTCTCTAAGGTTTTCGAGCATATTGCCGGTTATCCAGCCGAGGAATTCAAATTTATCTACAACAAGACTTTCCTTGCTAATGGTTTCCAAGCTATGGGTATCATTATCGTTTACTACATTGTTATTTTCGGTGGTCAAGCTATTCTACGTGCTGCTAATGCCTCCCCAATGCACTTCCACTTCATCTTCCAATTGCACAACTTGTTCTTGACCACCATCTCTTTCATTTTGATGGTTTTGTTGGTCGAGCAATTGATTCCTATGATTTACCACCACGGTTTATTCTGGGCCATCTGTGCTCCACAAGCTTTCGCTCCAAAGCTGGTTGTTTTGTACTACTTGAATTACTTGACTAAGTTCATTGAATTGATCGACACAGTCTTCTTGATCCTAAAGAGAAAGAAGTTGTTGTTTTTGCACACTTACCACCACGGTGCTACCGCTTTGTTGTGTTACACCCAATTGGTCGGTGAGACTTCCGTTGAATGGGTTCCAATTGTTTTGAACTTGGGTGTTCATGTCGTTATGTACTGGTACTACTTCCTAAGTTCCTGTGGTATTAGAGTCTGGTGGAAGCAATGGGTCACCAGATTCCAAATCATTCAATTTTTGATTGATCTAGTTTTCGTATACTTTGCAACTTACACCTTCTACGCTAACAAGTACTTTGATGGTATTCTTCCAAACAAGGGTACTTGTTATGGTACACAAGATGCTGCTGCATACGGTTACTTGATCTTGACTTCCTACTTGGTTCTGTTCATCTCTTTCTACATTAACTCTTACAAGAAGGGTAGCAAGAAGAAGGCTGAAAAGGAAGCTGCTAAGAACGAAGCTGCCACTGCCACTACCACTGGTGCTAAGGCTAAGTCTCCTAAGCCATCCTCCAGAAAGGCTTAAACACATGCATGAAATATGAATCTTCCAGCTTATTGGACTTCTGTTTTTGTATCATTTTAAGATAAAGTTAGCACATTTTTCTTTTTTTATTTTATTTGTATCCCTTTTTCTTCCTTTATAAATATATGACATTTCGACTTTAATAGTATATCTTTATATAAATATAAGTTATTATCAAGATATAGATTTATGAATTAGAGCTAACCGTACTTCTCTCTGTATATAATTTCTCATTTAATATAAAATTTTTTTGTTTTGGACTCGAGTCACTCATTATCAGCAAAAAAAATTTTGGGCGGCAACAAGGCAAAAAAAAAAAGTTAATGTATAATTACAAAAAACTAAACTAACTCCTATATAATTATTTTTTCTGGAGATAATACTAGTTAACATTAAAGAAATAATAAAGCACCATACTTTTGGAAGCGAACCTTCTTTTCATTTTAGTAACTATGGTTTGAATTTACTAGTCATTAAACATCATCAAACTTTTATGCAAAGTTAATATCAAAATTTCTATAGGAGCCTACCGCTGCACGTCATTTTATTGTTTTTGTTGATCATCTATTGGATGTTGTGAAGAAATCATTGTACTACCATCTTCTGGATTAACACTCCATTTACTCGACCCCCTTCCTCTTCCTCTTCCTCTTCCTCTTCCTCTTCCTCTTCCTCTTCCTCTTCCTCTTCCTCTTCCCCTCCCTCTACCACGATACCCATCTCTCAATCCAAGAGGTTTATCGTAATTACCACTACTTCCTCTTCTTTCGTGTGACTTATCAAGATTACCTTTAATATTTTGGGTTGAAGATGAATTACCAAACTCGACAAGATCTTGTTTTATTTGTTTGTCATCAGCTTTAACATTGCTGCCTTCTTCCTTTGCAATTACTTCATTGCCAACATGGTCATTAATTACCTCCCCATTTTGAATATTTCTATCATTTACTCTATCATTTCCTCTATAGTTTCCTCTGTGGTTTCCTCTAGAATTTCCCCTGTAAACACCTCTGTAAACGCCTCTGTTATTTTCTCTGTAGTTTCCTCTGTTACTTCCTCTGTAGTTTCCTCTGTAGTTTCCTCTGTAATTTCCTCTATAACTACTATTGAAGCCTCCTCTTGAATTACCTCTTTGTCCCTCTCCTCGAGAAGGAACAACATTAGTTTTTTCTTCATTACTTAATGATGAGTTATCAAGCTCTGTTCTAGTTTCATCATTAGAGGCCTCCAAATTACCATCTACAGAAGGATTAACTGTCGAGATTTTTTCATGAATGTTGGCTGGACTTTCCAAATCAGAATAATTAGAGTTCTTAACTTTATTATCTGTATTGGATTTCAACGTATCGTTTCCTTTATCTGTTGGCTCAGATGGTGGTTCAAGTTGATGTTTTGGATCAACAGAGATTGGAGGTTTTTTGCCATCCTCAAATTCTTTAGTGTTATATTTATCATGGTAGGATTCCTTATTATATCTATTTCCGTTATAACCACCTCTTCCTCTCCCGTTTCCTCGACCGCCTCTTCCTCTGAATCCGCCTCTTCCCCTCCAATTTCCGCCATCATTAGAATATCTTCTTTGATAGCCATCTTTGTAGAAGGGCTGTTTGGCACGAGTTTGCGTTTTTCCAAGTTCATTTCCAGTTGGTGAGCTGGTGTTGTTCTTGAGGCTGTCAACCATTGAATGGCTTTCTGTTGTACTATCTTTATCATTACTAGTGACAACTTCACTCATTCCCCTAACGTTGTCCACATCTTCTGTGCTTTTCTTATCCGTAGCTTCTTCAATTTCTCCCTTCTCCTCCTGGCTCTCACGGCGTACAGGATTCTCACGGACTCCTTTTTGGGCACTATCATTCTGTTCCTGTATCCGATTACTCGCTAAAGTGGCTACATCACCGCTAGGTGATGTCGATTCAACCGGTGATTCATCGCCAATCAATACACTATTTTGGCCTTGAGTGGTGGGCTTTTTCAAGATCCTAACTTTAGTCTTCGCAGTTGGGCCATTAACATGAATTTCATTCGACCGGATTGGGGAATCAATATTATCTCCTCCAGCCATAACATTTCTCAGCACTGATGTGTCTTCTACATGTAAACTTTCCATCTTTTTTTCTATTTCCAGCACTTTTGATTGTGTATCAACGGGTTTGGCGGTGCCGAATGGGTTGATCTTAGGCTTTCTTTTTTCATGAGACAATGATGTAGTTCTTTCCTTTTTAATATTTTGATGGGGGTCATTAAAGTGTTCGTTTTTCCGAAGAGCAGCAGGTATATGTGCCTCCTCTTGAAATGATTTACCAGCATCATCTCTAGGATCGGTCAATTTTTTACTCTTTTCCACATAATTCTTGAAATCATTAAAGTCAGCTACGACTACTTGTATGTCGTACATCTCCCCTAGTGGTCCAGACCAATAGTCTATGATTTTTATCAGATCCCTTATCCCCAATAACTCCACAAAGGCCACTTTTTTGTCTCTCTTGAAGTTCTGATCAAAATAGTTATCGGCACCCAATTGTGGGTTTGCTTCTATCTCCCAAAACAACCTAAACTTAACGAATTTGGTAAACTTCATATGAAATAGATCAACTATATCATAGTCCGAGAAGCGTGGCGGTAAATTCGAGAATTTCACAATATAAGGCGGCCCCGCATAATTCAAATAGTCAAACCCACTACTCTCACGTTCACGATCCTGTTCAGTATACGTATGATGATATCCACCTCTTCCACCATTGAAATGATCAATATTATTATTATAGTTACCTCTGTTGTTGTGAGATCGAGAGAAGTCGAACCTCGAATTATTGTTATTGCCAAACTGTTTCCTAGACCTAAACAACTCCGGATTAGTAGTGTTATTAATATTGTTTATAGCATCGAGATTTATCTCTTCCTCATCCCATACAGACTCTCCTAGGGAATCGTTCCCTAGGAACTCCTCTAGAGACATCTTCTTAGCGTTCCCATTGTTCTTAGAACCCATACTTCCCCCCAGAATATACTTCCTTTTTCTTTTTTTCTTCCTCTTTTTTATAAAGAAAAAACCCAATACAATTGTAGAATATCTGTGTAAATCAATTAAAGCTTTCCTTTAGCTTACGTCTCTCTCGAATCCTTGTTAATAAAAATGTATTTGTAAACTTCTCGATTCCCAGTATGTTCTTATTGTTCTACAAAAAAAAAAGGTCCCTTATTTGAGTCCACCCTCTCCTTGCTTTCCCCCCCACAAACTGATGCACCTTTGTGCAGCAACCCTAACCCTAAAACCCTGGCTGCTTTTTGTTACCCTAATTCTGATTTTTAGGGTTGGGCATTTCATTTCTAAAAAAAAAAGCGTAAGCTACGCAAGTCCGCCCTGCCTTCTGTGTCATTGTGCCAACCCCCCCTAATTTTTTTTTTCTCCTTATTTTTTGTGTCAAAGTTACACAGTTTTTTAATTTTTTTCATAATTGTTAACCATAAAAAAAAAACCCTAAAAGAAAAACCCTAATTTGTGTCAAGAGATGCATACATGTATACGATTTTAGGTACTGATCTACGTTGTTGATGACCAAAGTGTAAAACACCACTAGTTTTTTCCCTTTTGAGGGCTCAGTTTTATTGTGTAGAGAATCAATATTAACACAACTTGATCTATTATCAGAACTGCAATAAAAACAATATTGAGAACAAAATACTTGAAAGAAAGAAATAAAGAAATATGGCTGATGATATCAGTGTTATCAATCAGTACACTCAGCTGGTGAAGGAATTAGAGAAAGAGGTCAATAAGATAGGTACTAAACGTGACTCCCAAACAATAAGGGATAATGTGTCAAGATTAATACCGCAATGTAATGAGATATCTCAGAGCAACCAAGCCATGTTTAGTAGTGGGCAGAAGCTGGCCAATGATTATCAACTACTAAACCAGGAAGTTAAGAGATTACAACAAGAATACAAGAACAAAGTCGGGCTTCATCCGCTAAAAGCCACAACTCACACTATAAATAAAACCAAAACATACGAGAATACAACATCAACAACACCAGTACGACATGGCGATTCAACATATACATCGATGCCAAACGAGCAGACAGCACTACTTGAAGAAGAACACAATAGGCAGCAGCAGCAGCAGCAGCAACAACAATTGCAACAGGACAGAATACCTGCTGATGAGCTGGATTTCTATACCATTGTGCAAGAAGACAGGTCCCAACAAATTTCTCGAATACATTCTTCCGTTCAGGAGGTCAATGCTATCTTCAAACAATTGGGAACGCTGGTTAAGGAACAAGGTACCCAAGTAGACTCTGTTGATGAAAACATATCGCATTTTAGCGACAACATGAAGCGAGCCAATGACCAGCTCACCCGAGCCGATGAACATCAACGTCAGAGAAACCGCTGCGGACTTCTAACACTGGTCATCATCATCATCGTGACTTCATTAATCATCTTAGGGGCATTAAGCTGACAGTTAAAAACAAAAAATAATGAGGCAACATCTTTGTCCCGCCCCCTCTTTTCTACAGCAATCCAGACCCCTCGTTAATATGTCAAAAAATATTATATAGTAGTATTTAAAAATAATTATAGCATTGTAACTATATCGGACCTCCAAGCAAGCTTCTAGAAGCCTTCCCAAAAAGGAAGATAGAAGTTTTCCTTCGCCATTTTCTTCCAAACAGGAAAGTGAGGAGACCACATCATCGAGGCTGTGTGAACTAAAAAAAAATAAAAACAACCCCATTGAAGGAAAAAAAAAAAGAAAGAAAGAAGGGAATGACCGAGAACTCGTTCTTCCTCATTTTTACAGCCTCAGCTTATATTTTTTTCTTTCTTTTTTTATTTTTTTTATTGCTGCTGTCTTCATTTTTGCTGCTTAATTACGTAGGTAGGAACAATAAAAAAACATCCAGCCACTACCCACACCCCCTCTCTTTCCTCTTTCTGCCACTACCGAGGTTCCGTAGGATGCTGAAAAAATTTAGAAGAAAAAAAAAAAGAAAGAAAATATAGTAAGACAGTGAAAAGGTCGGAGATAGCGCCACAATCGAAGGAAAAAAAAGAAAGAAACACAATGAGATTATAGAGATAAACAACAAAAAGAAAGAAAGAACAAAGAAATTTAACTACGGGTGTATCTGAGATACAACTCAGATTCACATGCAGGGACTACGTAAAATTGATTTTTTCTACTGTGAATTGAGAGGAGAAAAAAACATTTGTAAATCCTTTTCTCTGCCAACCGTGTTCCGTACGTAATATTCTGTGCATATGTTTCTATATGAAATTGAAAAAAAAAAATTATTGAACACACTTAGATAAAAACGCTGCTGCGTAAGAAAAAAATTGAAAAAAGAACAGCTAAAAAAAAACAATTAGAAAAAAAGTTTTAAAACAAAAAAAAAATTTATTCTTTTGAAAGAACTAATAATATATTCAAAGATAAGAAATTGATAAATATAAAATTAAAAAAAAAAAGAAAAACATTGATAAAAGGAAACAAAAAAGAGGAGTCATACAAGGAATTTATTTTTTTGACAGTTTATATATATACCAGAGTTGGAATATATATATATATATTAATAAAAAATTATTCAGAAAAGAGAGGTGCTAGAAGATAACATTTTTTTTTTGTTATCATAAAATAAAATAAATTTTGAAAGAACTTTACTAAAAGTAATTAGAAAAAATAAACTAAAAATCAAATGCTCCATGTCAATACCTACATTGTATGATATCCTGCTTCAGCCAGGAAACATTTTAGAAGAGAGCAAAGTTTACAATATCGAAACTTTCCATAAATTTTTATTAAAAGCTCATTGCGAAGAGAACCTGGAGTTTTTCCAATATACAAACGCGTATATATGCAGTAAGAATAAAGAGAACGATGAAGATAGGAACTCAAGGTCTGAGGCAGATTTGACCGACACTTCCTCTAAGAGTAGCAAACTCTTGAAGTTGTGGAATAATAGAATATACTTGAAATATATTGCCTTGAATTCACCAAGAGAGTGTAATTTCCCTCAGGAGATAAGAGAAGTGTTTGAAAAGTGTTACAGAGAGGGATCCTTGCCCAGTGACGAAAACGTGCTTGTAGCCATGCAACACATCCTTCAGCTATTGATGGATGCTTATAGACAATTTACTAAATTCGTCAACGACACCGAGAATCCAATAGAAGAGCTTGTCACTGAGAAAAGCCAAGCTATAATTACTAGTTTTGGGGAGAACGACAGTGTTTCTATCATTTCCAAGGAAGACGATGATGAGAGTAAGAGGTTAGATGATTATAATTGGTGTAACCCTAAAGAATCGGCTACTACCTATTGGGGAATGGGTAAGTTAACTTATCCTCAGGCTAATTACTTGATGACACCAAAGGTCAACCTTTCAGCCAACGATATAATAATAGGTTCGACCACTGCTACGTTAGCCCCAAGTGTAAGCCCGCTAATAACTCGTGAAATCAGTGACATTATGAAAAATAATCATTTTTCTACTAGTAGTAGGTTATCTGGAGAAGTCAAGGAACCAGTAAATGTGATCCCGCTGTCTCCAAAGAGACGTTCGATTGAAGGGGAGAAAAGAAAAAGTGGTTCACCTATTCTTGTTTCTCCGACTTCGAAGCATCACTCAACAAAATATAGCAAGACAAACGGGTCTAGCCATGTAAACAGGTCAGTAAAGACATCAACATCTCCATTATCGCATAGGGGCAACCCCCACAATAATGACAACATAAAACGCCCTATCTCCCCACCAACCAACCCACCAGAACACCACAGCAACACAATAGTTGTTAAGAGCAAGCAGTTCTTAACTAAGCTTGGTATGGTTGGGAGAAAGAAGAACTACCCAAACAACGAGGTTACGCATCATAATTCGAACCCAAAATTGACCTAACATCTTTTTTTATTTTTTTTTATTTTTATTTTAACATCTTTTGCATTTTCTACACCACGAAAAAGCAAAAAAACTAGCTCTATTTCGATGAAACCCAACTACCATTGCATTGATTTATATCTAATGAATCTAGAGTTTCACCCGAAATTATTTTTAATGGGCAGTTTTAACTTTTTCGGTTGTATTATATTCCGTCCTAAATTTATTATCATTGATAATAAAATTACAAAATCAAAAACAACTAGAATACACAATAATACTATTAAAAACAATCTAAAACTCGAATTAGAATTCTACATTATAAAAGTGTTGCTACGAATACCAATCGTTACCAATTCTATTTTGCATTATAGCAACTCACTGAGAATTCAATTTTTTTAAACTTTTTATCAATAATTTCTTTTATTGTTTACATTCTAGTTTTAATTTTTCATTTTTGCATTTAAGAAATCATATAGATATCATCTTTTTGGCGACTTCGGATAACTCCAAAAACGCCCTAGAGAAACAATATGATTTTATCACATTTATTAAATAATCCATTGTGTAGTATATAAATTTTATTCTATATAATAATTAATTTAATTCATCTATTCCATTTTCAATTTAGCCTGACATTTGTCGGTCGTATTTTTTTTCATTTTTGCAATGCCGGTTTCGCTGCTACAATCGCTATTTCAACCCGGTCCCGCTCAAGAAAAAAAAGAAATGAATCATAGTTGTGCTGTATATTCAACAACAATGGCTTTCATAATTACTCATTTCTTCTAAGAGATATAGTTTGTTTCTTTCTCCTGTAGATGCTATAATCTTCAATTAATATAAATACATAATCGTGTTCATTCAGAAGTTATTCTACTTTTTTTCTTCTTTTGCTAAATAATCTAAAAATATTTTATAGACTAAAATATCGTGATTCTGAGAAGTTCTTTGTGCTAGAGTAAACATTCATATAAGTTATAGCTGGCCAATACTTTTTCGTTTATTTCGCAATTAAGACAAGTTTTTTATTCCTCACACGAGTCTCTAAGAAAAGAATTTTCACACAGTGACTCAAGCCAACCTTGAAGAGGTTACCAGGAAAAAAAAGAAGGAAGTCTAAAAAGAAACTATACTAAGGGAAAAAAAAACCTTGACGTATTTCTACTAGGTTTTTAACAGAAGTTACAGCCCCTTATTTAGGCCGTATTATTTATCAGCAGGAGTCTTAAAGCAATAAAGTTTCCCTATTGTTTTCGGAGTTGATTTGAATTACTAACTCGGGAATACTTGAAAGGTATCATCTATTTGCTTTTTTTCTTTCTTTTGCTATTTGTGTTCATTTTTATTTATTTTATTTTTTTTGATAGATCATGAGAAATACAGTAACTCTCTTTGCCGAAGTCTCTAGGGCTTCTAAGAATATTAACCCTGTTAAGCTTGCATACAAGAATATGTTATCCAATCCAGCCACGAAATATAAACCATTCAAGGGACCAAAATTGGAAAAAAGACAATGGCCTAACAATACAATAAAAAGGGCTCCAAGATGGTTATCAACAGATTTGAGAGATGGTAATCAATCTCTCCCGGATCCTATGTCTGTTGAGCAGAAAAAGGAATACTTCCTTAAGCTTGTTGATATTGGATTTAAAGAAATCGAGGTCTCATTCCCTTCAGCTTCTCAAACTGATTTTGATTTCACCAGATATGCTGTAGAAAATGCTCCTGATGATGTGACTATTCAATGTTTAGTGCAATCTAGAGAACATCTAATTAAGAGAACAGTCGAGGCTTTGACTGGAGCAAAACGTGCAACTATCCATACGTATTTGGCAACTAGTGATATGTTCAGAGAAATAGTTTTTAACATGTCTCAAGAGGAAGCTATTGAAAAAGCTGTAGAAGCCACCAAACTTGTACGGAAATTGACTAAGGACGATCCAGCGCAACAAGCTACTCATTGGTCTTATGAATTCTCCCCAGAGTGTTTCAGTGATACACCTAGTGATTTCGCTGTAAAGATTTGTGAAGCCGTGAAAGCTGCTTGGGAACCAACTATAGAGAATCCCATTATCTTTAACCTTCCTGCTACAGTAGAAGTTGCAACTCCAAATATTTACGCTGATCAAATCGAATATTTTGCTACTCATATTAGCGAGCGTGAGAAGGTTTGTATTTCCACCCACTGTCATAATGATCGTGGTTGTGGTGTAGCTGGTACTGAACTTGGTATTCTAGCTGGTGCTGATCGTGTCGAAGGGTGTGTATTTGGTAACGGTGAACGTACAGGTAATGTTGACCTGGTTACTGTCGCACTAAACATGTACACTCAAGGTGTCTCTCCAAACTTGGACTTCTCAGACTTGAGAAGTGTGATAGAAGTTGTCGAGCGTTGTAACAAATTGCCAATACCAGCTAGAGCTCCATATGGTGGTGATTTGGTTGTTTGTGCATTCTCTGGCTCCCATCAGGATGCAATTAAGAAGGGGTTCGCTCTCCAAAGCAAGAGACGAGCTGAAGGTGATACCTTGTGGAGAATCCCTTACCTACCATTGGATCCAAAGGATATTGGCCGTGACTACGAAGCTGTTATCAGAGTGAACTCCCAATCTGGTAAGGGTGGTGCTGCCTGGGTGATCTTGAGATCCCTAGGTCTAGACACTCCTAGAAACATGCAAATGGAATTCTCAGCTGTTGTTCAAAATGAAGCCGACTCTAGGGGTAAGGAACTTGCTACAGAGGAAATTACAAATTTATTCAAGTCAACATACAACTACAATAACGAAACTCATCAATATATTTCCCTATTAGACTACGATATTCAAAAGGTTGATAGTGACCGTAGAATTTTGAGTGGTCAAGTTGAATTCAACGATCAAATTGTCCCAATTAAAGGTAGTGGTAATGGTCCAATTTCCTCTTTGGTCGATGCACTTTCAAACTTGTTGAATGTTAAACTTGGTGTTGAGAACTACACAGAACATGCCTTGGGTTCTGGTTCAAAGACACAGGCTGCATCTTATATCCATCTATCTTACAGAGATATTGAAACGAACGAGAAGGCATATCAATGGGGTGTTGGTGTTTCTGAGGATGTTGGTGAAGCTGCTGTTAAAGCCATTTTCTCAACAGTTAATAGCGTTATCCACAGTGGTGAAGTAACACTACCTAAGAAATAAAGAATTTTTAGGTGAGAAATGACGCATCATTACTCTCTAGTAAAACACTATATAATTCCATTAACTAGAAAGTAACAAGACAATATTTTATTTATTTATTATATTCCAATCTTTGATGAAATTTACAAGAACTCTATTCTTTTACACCTAAGTGGTCTTTGGTAGCAGTAAATTATTAACATCATAGTCCAATTGTAAGTACCAACAATGGATTCAAGTTCCTTAGATACCGAAATCTTAAATATAAAACGACATTATTAAATATTTTAAAAGTAAAACTTCGAAAATTTTCTTGTATATTTTGGTTATAACTTCTTAATAATACGGACCCGATCCGCTCGTATGAATCCCGGTTCTTGATTTTGAAAATCAGTAAATGACAGCTAACCAACCAAAATAAAATTAGTGTGGATTTACATAATTACAATACACACAGTGAATACTACTAATGCATGTTCTAAACATTGCATATATTATTATTTCAAGCAAATTTAGGCGTATTCTTTCTTAAAAAGCATTAATGATTATTTTGAAATCAAATCGAACAGAAAGGAGGCTTGCGATTGCATCACATACACATGCTCTAATATTCAAAGCGGTTGTATCTGCTGAAAGTAAGTTAACATGTTCTGTTGAAGTAATTTCAAAGAAGGACTGTATTGAGCAAGGCTTTGAAAAACTTTCAAATCTGGAAATATTTGCATTTATTGGCTTAATAGAGGTTGATGGATACTTATTTTTGGGTACTATCACTGGTAAAAGAGAAGTCGCTCAGCCTATTCCAGAAACCTCAATCAATAAAATATTGGCTGTGGATTTTTTCTGTCTAAATTATGACAAATGGGATGGTCTTGATATAGATGACAATGGTTACATTGTTGATGACAATAAGTCGAAGTCCCCTAAAAAATCGAATGAAGAACTAAGACACCCATGTTGGGCAATAATGAAACTACTGTCCAATGGCACATTCTACTTCAGTAACGATTTTGATTTGACATCTACATTACAAACAAGAGGATTTCATAATGCTACATTGAATGAAAACATATACGATGAACAATACATGTGGAATCATTTTATGATTTTACAAATTATTGGTTACAGGGATACACTTGATAATGACACAAGAAATTTATTTGATAAGGAAGGTTTTATAACCACAATTGTTCGTGGATTTGCCAAAACTGGAATTACTTATATCGATGATTTTAAAGTTGCAATGACTATTATTTCTCGAGAAAGTTTTAAAAGGAACGGTTACAAACATCTGATAAGAGGCATAAATGATGAAGGTGAAACAGCAGACTTTATTGAAACAGAATTTATTATGTATTCTAGATCATTCTCATATGCGCATACTCAAGTAAGAGGAAGTGTGCCAGCATTTTGGGAGCAAAAGGCATATTCTTCTAATGCTCCAAAAATTCACATTACTCGAGCGTTAGAGGCTACCCAGAAAGTATTCGAAATGCATATGAACAGTATTTTGAACACATATGGGTTTGTCAGGATACTGAATTTATTATCTCAAAATTCAGATGAAAAGGAGCTATCAGATAGATATGAAGAACTATTAGAGCATCTTCCTGAAAAATGCGAAGTTATAGATTATGATATTAAAAAAGAATACGAAAAAGGTGGTGATATTGCAGTGAGAAGTTTAATTCCAATTATTTTAAGGTATGTTCAAGAAGACGGATATTATTCTTTTTATGTCACCAAGAATAGAACTCTATCAGAGCAACAAGGGGTATTTAGAACAAACTGTGTTGACTGTTTAGGAAGAAGTAATCTGGCCCAACAGATTGTCTCAATTGTCTCATTTCGTACTTTTCTAGAAGACTCGAAAATCGTGAAGTGCAGTGATTTTATTGAAGACAAAGAATTTTATATTATGCATAATAAATTATGGGAGGAAAATGGACAAGAAATTGCTAGAATACACACCGGAAGTTCCAATGATAATAATATTGTTCAAAAGAAAAGCAAGCTTTCCTTATCAGGGAGATTTTCAAGTGTCAAGAACTCTGTTAGTCGCAGATACTTCAACCCTTTTACTGAGAAGGATGAATTGAACACCATCGATATGCTACTAGGTAGAGGAGAAAAGCAATACGTTGTGGATATATTTGATCCTTTGTCAAATTATATAAGTAGTAATCTAAAAAAATTAAGTGGTGAATATCTGAGCTACCAACACCTCACTTTGTTTGTTGGCTCATACAATGCTTCAGGCAAGGTTATAGACGATGATCTAACAAGCTGGCTTTTCCCAATAGGGGAGAAGTTCAAAGCCGATATAGTTATTATCGGTTTACAGGAGGTTGTAGAAATGAGTGCCAGATCAATACTAAATGCAGACGAGTCTAAAGGTAGTCAGTGGGAAGAAACAATTCGAACCTATTTAGGATTTTATGGAGATAAATATCTTCTTTTGAGAATTGAGCATATGACCTCTTTAACATTGTTAGTATTTGTAAAGGAAGCAAAAGTTAATCTACTAAGAGATGTTGAAGGCACAAATAAAAGAACCGGGTTTGGAGGAATTGCAGCGAACAAAGGTGCTGCAGCTACACGTTTAAAGGTTGGCGAATCATCGTTCTGTTTTGTCAATTGCCATCTTGCTGCTGGAGATGGAAATGTTGAAGATAGAAAAAACGATTTTGTTGCGATTAGGGATGGCATTCAATTTGCTGGCGGTAAAGGACTTTTAGATAATGATTATGTGTTTTGGTTTGGTGATATGAACTACAGAGTTACGTTGCCAAATGAAGAGGTTAGAACTGCACTATTAGAGAAGCAGGATGGTTATATTGAACAATTGTTGAATTACGATCAACTTACACAAGAAATCTGTTCGGGAGTAGTTTTCAATGGATTTAAAGAACCACCCATTAAGTTTCGTCCAACCTATAAATATGATATTGGCACTGATCTTTATGACACATCTGAGAAGGCTAGAACACCATCATGGACTGATCGGATTTTATATAGGGGTAATGATATTCAGGTGCTATCATATTCAGATGTTGATCTCCTATACAGTGATCACAAACCAATTTATGCCGCATATCGCCTTAGAGTCCCTGTAGTTGATACTGTAAAGCGTCAACTGATCAAAGAGAAGTTACTAAAGCAATTCCAAGGAAAACAAAATTATTTACAAATCGAAAATAACGATATAGTATCTCGGAAATCTTCTAATTCTTCTAACTATGCCTTAAAAGGTGAATCAGTCACCTCAAGTAGTGGTTCAACAGATATAAGTCGTTCAGGATCATTTCAGAGACGCCCACCCCCAAAAGATGCATTACCTATAAGTAGTTCACCAGTAGAATCTGTACTTTCCAAAAAATCCTCGCTAAAGAGACCCCCTCCACCAAATGCTAACAGTCCTATTAGTGATATATCCTAAATTATAGATGATAGTGTTGGCTGTAACATTGGCATACTAAACAAGATAATACACCGGAGGGAGATGTGGTCATCTTTATGAGATGCTCTACAATATTTTAGTGAAGCGATGGACAACTTTTCATTTCTAACATAAAAAATTAAGAACTGTGTATATACTTTTTATAGTTTTAACCTATAAGGCATTAAAATCATGTATCCATAACAAAATTCCTTTGCAACTTTAATCTCAATCACAACAATGATTAATTTATATGTTCACGTGATCATTTTTACGAAGAAGGAAAGATAAATTCTGCTCCCGATGATTAAATGCTCTGTACAAGAGCATCAAAGATCAACCATTTCCAGGAGCTAGGGACTATTTTCCCATTTCTATAAAAACCTTGACCATAATTGGGGGGTAGACAAGAAGTAATGGACTCTACAGGAGATGAAACAGAGATACCGAAGGATACAACTAAAGAAACTAATGAAACTATCAAGAGAGATGATACTGAACAACTAGAAAATATACAAGAAGTATCAGATCCATTCAATACTGAAAAGGGTGACGACTCTAAGAAGATAAAAACATCAAAATACCTAGATTTTGGAGAGGGTCCATTCGATTACAATGTTATTCTGACGGATCTTCCGAAGAACACAAGAATCACATGCGCCGAAGCAGACGATAATCATATTTATTTAGGGACAGATACTGGACAATTATTACATTATTATGAGATCGAAGGCGGTACATATCTTCTGGTTTCAATGGTGCCTTTTTCTTCTAAGGAAAGCCTACCAATTGATCGTATTCAACTGTTACCAAACATAGATAGAGCATTGATATTTTCCAATCAGATATTAATATTATTCCTTCTTCCTGAATTGGCACCATGTCCTAATGTTGTCAAACTGAAAGGAGTTGTGGATTTTGATTTTCATTCTTTTTCTAAGACGTCGAACGCTTACAGGATAATGGTTTCAACAGGTGACTCTTTAAAGATGTTCAAAGTTGCAAGTAACAGTGTGTCATTAGTAAAGTCAATCGAAAACCAATCAAAAGTTCAGAAATTACGTTGTCATGAGAATGTACTGCTTATGGCTAAAAATAATGAATATGAAATACTAGATTTGAAAACTCAAAAGACCATCCCCTTATTTAGAGTTACTGAGAGTGGATCATATTCTATTAGTCCGCTAATGGTAAACTTTAATAAGAAAGCATTTTTAATATCATCAGGGGGTATAAATAAAAATGACAATGCCATGGGTCTAGTGATTAATCACGATGGTGATATTACAAAAGCAACGTTAGTATTTGAACATTATCCCAATAACATTATAGTACATTATCCATATATCCTCGTTAATTTTGATGACAAAGAAATATACATTTATGAATTACAAATAGATGATGAGCCGAAATTAGTGCAAAAGATAAAAACAAAAAATTCAAACCTGTTATTGACTAGATCGCTAATGAGATTTGGAGTAAATTATTCAGATCAAAAAGTTAAAGAGAAACTATTGGAGAAGATACGAAAGGTGCCCCTTTTACCCACTGAAAACAATTATGGTATTCAAAGAGAGAAGGCTTTAGCATCTAAATTAGTGGAACCCATGTGTTCTGTTCTGTTCTGGAATAATAATAAACTGATGACATTATTTACAACACCTTTTCTCAACAACATTTATAGATATGAGGACTCGGAAATCAAAAAAATACAAGAATATATTGAACATAGGAACAACTCAGACATCCCTAGCACAGACTTACAGCGGATAGAAGTTAAATATTTTAATACTTTGTTGTTATTGTGGGATTTATTGAATTGTGAATTAGTTGATCACAAAACAATAAATCTATGGATGTCCAAGATTGAATCAGTTGATATAAGGCTTCTTCTATATTTACTTGATTTTGAAATTTTTGGAGAAGTATGGCTATATGGAGGACTTAGCAAAATGGTGGAAAAATTAAAAATGCTTCATCTAGTTAACAAATGTTCAGATAAAAGTGAGATAATTGGGGAACTCAGAAAAATTACTTCCAATTTAGAAACAGCTTTCTCAACATCTACCATAAAATCTAAAGATTTGAAAAGTATCGAAAAGACTCTAGAAATTGCTATTTTTAGATATGACCTGATGAGTACAAATAATATCGACATGTGCATGTATGATAAAGAGTATTATCCTGAATTCATCAAGATAATACAAGAAGAATCTGAACCCGACAGTCATAATGAAATGTTGATACAAATTTACAAGTTAGAAAAAAAACATATTCAGGTAATTGATCTTTTGAAATCAGATAATAACATATCAGAGCTATTGACTTACATCTCCGAAAACATTGGAGAACTACCTAAAAACTATATCGAGAAAAGTTTAATCCCAATATTATTATTCGTAGTGAGAAGTTCTAAAATTGTTAACAGCAAACTGATTACAGATATATTTAGCATAATGAAAAGCAGTAATGCAGATGTTGATAAATTTTTAGAAGAGATAAGTTCTAGTACCTCTTTGAAAGTTCAAATTTTGGAGGTTATGGGCGCTAGTAATGCTAATGATGAACATTTTTTGATCGATTATTATATATCGAAACTAAGAGACAATTTAGAGGCCAATAACTTAATGGACTTGCTCTTAAAGTTTGGTGAAAGTTATAAGTGTGATCACACTTATACTAAAATGACACTATATGAATTTTTATCTTTTAAAATCAAAACAGAAGACAAATTTGAAGAGTTTAGGAAAATCAAACAAAGTTGTGAAAAATTAATAAAGGATAATGATTTACTGATCACTGAAGTGTTTAAGAAAATTCAAGCTTTCGACGAAAATAATTTGGTATCCATATCCTTATTCTTTGGCAACAATATAAGGCGACGTATGTTATGGACTGATAAACGTGTTGAGGAGATTTTATTTGAATATCTGGATTTCATGAGTATTGAGAAAATATTAACTAAAGAAAATTTCTTGAACATTTTTGAAAAATACCTGTCGTTTCCAAATCAAACCAATACAATGGAAGTTGGTGTAATATTCCTGCAGAGAAATCAATACTTGTACCAAAAAGACAGTGATCTTATAATAAGAGTATTAAAAAGTATTCCTAAGAGTTTCCCAGTTAGCATTCTAGTTGATTTACTTACACGAATACTCCTGAATTATAAAACTGAGCAGACAGATTTAGAATTTCGGAAGGTTCTGTTAAAAAGTGAACTAAAAAACGAGAATAATATAATCGGACAGATTACTAGTATTGAGAAATAGCTAAAGCATATAGATTTCTCATTTTTAGTTCATAGAAACTAACTACATTCAATCAGAACAAAAAGTTCTAAAGCTCTAATTAACGAATTAATGGCAATTTAAACCTAGATTTATTGTACTCAATTGAAAGTTCAACCACTGAATGTCGAAAGAGTTGATACTAAATGATAGTAGATGAGGAAAAGAATTTATTTAAAGCGTTAGAAATGATTAATTATTTACAAACAGTGTTTTATATACATATATCTTGAAACTGTGTTCATTCTTTCAGTTCTGACAGTTCAGATACTGGTTTTAAGCCTGTGCATACGTCATAAAGAATCTGCTTCTTGTCGTCCGATAGTGTGTTTGCATTCAAGGCGTATCTGACAACTTGTCCATTTTTAGCCAACTCCTTCTTCTTATCGTCTTTCTTAGTTAACTTGTCGAAACTCTTGGCTCCCAACAATGGTAATTCGAAATATTTACCTTTAACAACAGACTTCAAGTTATCTATGTCAAAATCCAGTTTAGAACTTGATAAGAAATTGTCCTTATCAATAATACCAGATTTTGCCGCATTGTAGCTATTATTCAGATGGTTTCTAGAGCTGGCTGATTCCTTGAGAGTTTTCATGGAGGCAGTCAAAATGTTATTTACAGGCAGATTAAAAATTGGTGTAGAGAATGGAAGTAGTGACAATGGTGTTGGAACAAATGGTTCAAACGTAGCAGCATCAGTTGGTTTTCTTAATGCAATGTCTCTTGGTGAAACTGCTCTCTTAGTAACATTAACTGTCCCAACTACATGTGACTTCTTATGACGTGCATTTACTCTGTTATTAGCATTACTACCATTAACTTTTCTTTGTCCACTTTGGCCAGAAGACAACACATCTAACATATCATTATCCTGAACTCCATTACCTTTATTGCCTCTTGAACTCCTTCTAAATTGAGGTTGTTTGGCTCTAACACCAACAGGATTTGCTGAAGGAAGATTTCTAGTGCTTGCAACATTCTCATCCTTAACTTGGAAACGTTTGCCCTTATAGTTGCCATTGTTATTATTTCCTCGATTATTGAAATTTTTTCTTCCTCTCTGGTTGTTAAATCTTCCAGGTGATGCACTAGAGGTATTAACAACCCCTTTATTCTTGGAAGTGGCTTCTTGTGCTCTTGCTAGGATACTATTAATGAAATCATGTGTAACTTGGCTGCTATAAGCCCTCCTAGAAATCAGAGAAGCCATTATCTAGGTTACTTTCTTCCTTTTTAGATATACAATGTGATGTTATCTCTCGAATTTATTGTTGTTTTGAGTCGTTTCGACCGGGGGAGAATGGCAGGGCCTTGTTCGAGGGACGAAATGGATTTTTTTTTTTCATTTTCAGAAGATATTAACATCACGTGATACAATATTGTAATTCAACGCAATTAACAAGGTGTAAGTCATCATGATTTGATTCTATATCACTTATAAAATTATATACAAGGTGATACAAAAAGGACGGAGTTATCCCTTCTCTCCTATACCAGTTAATTCTTCATCTTTTCTTCTTTTTCTAAATCCAATGTCTATTTACATGTCATCAAGTATAGGTCAAAATTTTTACTCTTTATATTTATTGTACTGATTCATTTATCGCTGCATTTCTTGAATGGTCTGGCTTTAAACTCTGTCTTCTGTTTGATTGACTCATTATCTCCCAGTTCTATATCCTTGTGAAAGTTCAAACGGTACTTCTCTTCATCCCCTTCAACTTTCTCACCTTGGACCACATTTCTCCTTAGAAAAGTAGCAACTTCTTCCAAATGTTGTATCTGTTCCTGTGTAGATTTTGACATATCAGGGTTCATCATGCCCTTTTTCATCTCTGATCTAGCTGCTAGCAACATCCTGGTATCTCCGTTAAAAGCCACTCTAGTAGCTTTCAAACCATGTCTATATGCCAGGAGAGCCTGTTTCCTTAGTGTCTCAGAGATCATACTGTGATATAATGTATAATATCTTTATTGTAATAGTGTAGACTGTAGAGTCATGAATGCAAATAAACATTTCTTAGAAAAAAGAAATGAACCTCCAAGAATTAAGATTGCAGTTTTCGTAAGATAAAATTAAAAAAAAAAAATTAAAAAAGTGGTTAAAAAATCAAAAAAATTAAGGCTGTTTTTTTCCTTTGATATTGATTTAATTTTATAATATACATACAGTTATAAAATGTCTTTAATAGCTTATCTGGAGATAAGTTTAAGTAGTAAATTGATCCGATAGTAAAATAAAAAAATTTGAGTCTATAATAAATAAAAGAAACCCAAATCAACAAGTAAATGCAAAAAAATAAATAAATAAAAAAACAAAAATGAACAAGAAAAAAAAAGAGAGAAAAGTAATATTCACTATTTCATAAAGTTTGAATGTATTAGTTGGTATGATTGCATCATGGCGACCAAGTGGCAGATAGACCCACAAACGACCATGATGTGGAAGATCTGGTGGGAACTTCCACAGAAGTCGAATTTCCCTGGGGCCATGGTCTCTGGGAACCTAAACCCGTAGATGATAGCACCGGTGATGTAGAAGAATGCCTCTAGGCCAATGAAGGGTAGACTGATACGTTGCAACACGCCGGCGATACCGAATTTCAAGAAACCTGCACCCAGCGGGATGATACCACTGAAACCGAACAGTGTAAAGAAGGAAGCACGGATCGGTCTGTACTCAGTGGTGTTGAACTTATCGGTCAGAACAAACACTGAGCATCCCAGGGCCAGGGCCAAGGTGATGCCCGTGTAGATGGTGAACTCGGACAAGTGGTCGAAGTACCCGTAGTAGATCATGGGCACGGTAGAGCAGGAGATCAAGCAGATGATTCCCAGGTAGTCTACTTTGCTCCACATGTTGCACTGTGATTCCGAGTGCTGTTTCAAGCAGTGGAAACAACTGCTACACAGCAAACACGCGAAAGCACCGAGAAAGAACACATTGATGATGACATAGTCTATCCTCGACGTGGATGGGTACACGGGGATCAGGAACACGTTCGCCAAGTACACAGACATGGATATGTAGAACAACGCAGGCACCAGGTGCGTGTAGATGTTGACGGACTCGTTGTTGAAGTAGAACAACGAGTGCAAACAACGACGGAAGGAGTTGGTCTCCCTCACATAACCTTTCAAAATCTTATCGTTATCCTTCTGCCACTCAGGCAACTCATCATAATCCCATAGTAACTTGTCACCTTGAGTGTGTAGCAACAACTCTTCCTTTTCCTTGGGCAAGTCCTGTAGAGTCACAGTGGCAGCACGTCCCTTTCTCTGTCTCAAACTCATATTTCTGTTTTTTTTTTTGGTTTCTTTGAGTTATGGAAGATCTTTATATCGCTTGTTCTTGTACCAGCTTTAAATACTAAGAACCTCTTCAAATAACCTCTTTAAGTACTTCAAAGTATCTCTTCAAATAACCTCTTTAAGTACTCGTCCCTGTTTGAGCTTCGGGTTTAAGTTGTTTTTTTTTTCGTTGAAAAAAAATTTTCTTGCTTTTTCTTTTTTTTCTTGTTTTTTTTTTGTTGAGAGAGAGCTGTTGGTCGCTTCGGAGTTTCTGTTTGTAAAGTTTTATTTAAAAAGTGTTTAAATTTCAAGAAAGTTAGCTCATTTTCAAATAAATTGAGCTTTGTTTATTTTTTTTTTTACAAAAATATATTTTATTTTGTTTCGTCTGGGAATCAAAAAAAAAAGAAAGAAATGAAATGAAATAAAGGAATAACGGGTAAATCCCCGTTAAAAGGGGTGTTGGGGGAGAGACAGAAAGAGAGAGCAAGAGAGAAGAGAGAGAGAGAGAGAGAGAGGGCAAGAAAACAACAAAAGAAATAGGAGGTATTTTTTTTAAACTCTCTGAAGAAAAAAAGAAAAAAAAGAAACTTTTGATGGAAAAGGGTAAAGAAGGGATGTCGAGGATAAATAACTAAATAAAATATATAATGATAAGGATACTTTCTAGTAGATTTATAAGAAAAAAAAAGATAAAAAATCAAGTAAGAAAATGATACATGATAGTAAACCTGGGATTAGGCCGTTGGTTCCTAGTGATGAGGTGGAATTGACGGCGAAGATGCATGGGCACCATGTGTCGTTGTCTCCGCTGTCGTCTGTGAGAAGTAATTCTATGTGTACTGCTGGGGAAATGATGTTGAACAGGGTGCCGACCAGGGAGAAGGCGTTGACTGATACCTCGCATTTCATTGTGCCTACTGCAGAAGAGGAAGAGGAGCTGGATGTGACAGATGATAATAAGACCGAAGATAAGGATGTCAAGGATGCGGAGTTGTTTAAAAAGCAGTTGATTATACGTAAGGGGATCAAAGATTTCAAGTTCGGGGATATGTTGGGTGACGGTTCCTATTCTCAAGTGTTTCTGGCTACTTCTAAATCGGATTCCAAGACATACGCAGTCAAAGTGTTGAACAAGGAGTATCTGATCAAGCAAAAGAAGGTGAAGTACGTGAACATAGAAAAAAACGCTTTGCAGAAGCTGAAAACCATTAATGGTGTTATTAACCTGAGTTTTACATTTCAAGATGAGTCCAACCTTTATTTCCTTCTGGAATACGCTCCAAATGGGGATTTCTTATCGCTGATTAAAAGATTTGGCACACTGGATGAAAAATGTACATGTTACTACTCGGCACAGATTATTGATGCCATAGGGTCTATACACGCAAAGGGTATAATTCACAGAGATATTAAACCTGAGAATATTTTGATAGATGCCAATATGAAAGTGAAAATTACAGATTTCGGTACTGCTAAGATCCTGGAAAGAAATAAGTCCAAGAAAGGTAGAGCATTTGATCTGAGGACAAAATCACATTCTTTTGTCGGAACTGCCGAATACGTTGCTCCAGAATTACTTTCTGATAGCTATACGGATTATAAATGTGACATATGGGCGTTTGGGTGCCTTGTTTTTCAAATGATAGCTGGTAAACCACCATTCAAAGCTACCAATGAGTACTTGACTTTCCAAAAAGTTATGAAAGTACAGTATGCTTTTACCGCTGGGTTCCCAACTATTATTAGAGATCTAGTCAAGAAAATACTGATAAGACAACCAGAGAGGAGACTGGCTGTGGCACAAATTAAAAAACATCAATTTTTCGAGAGCAAGAACTTCGATGATAACTCTGTATGGAGTGAAGATCCACCAGATATCAAACCATACAGAATTAATGCCAAGGCGATGCAACCTTTCCCAGCAGTTAATATTCCTCAGTCACCTACTGTAAAGCAACACAATCAGAATAATATTATTAAGGGAAATAATATAAGTTATATTCAAAAGCATTCAAACATGAGTAGTAGTGTCAGTACACCAAACTTGTCATCGAGATCTGCACCTTCATCTCCTGTAATAAGAGCAAGTGCACAAATTCCTTCCTCTTCCACATCCACTAATAACAATAATAATAATAATAATTTTAATAATAATACCCATGGAAATAATAACACCGCTGTTGTTCGTTCTCCACTGTCGCCTACTTCTGAGAAAGTTGAATCTTTTAACAACATAAAGTCTCCTTCGAATGAGCAGACATCTAATAGATCTAAAATTGTTAGATCCCAATCTACAAAGAGAAATCTGAGCTCTAGGATTTACGATAACAAGCAAAACAAGAAAGATATTTCGAAGAAAGCGGCACTAAAAGTAAACACAAAAGATATTAGCTCTACCACACAGCCAGTGGCTAAAACTCCTCAGAATGCCAACACACCAAAAACTCCACAAACTGATGAGCGTTCTCCTGTTTTACCACAAACAATTCAACAACCTCATAAAAACGACCAAAATATTGATGCACCCGATTTACCTCCAAGGAATTACAAGAATATGGATGGCAACTCTGAAATGAAGGAATCTGATTCCCGTAATGCAGTAAAAAGAAGATTTTCAAATATCCAGTTGTCAGATTTTATGGATATACAAAAAGAACATGTTTTAAATAATGTTCTCGGAGACATGATAATTGTTGATAGCGATGACTTTAAACAGAACAAAAGTCTGTTATACTCACATCTTGTTCAGCAGTCCTTTAGGGGTGGACAGATAGCTAATACAGATTCTAAATTTGAAGCATCCCAACAAGTTATCCAACATCCAGAGGAAGATTACTATTGGAAAACTAAACAAGACTTATCTGAGTTGAGAACTGTTAAAGAAATAGAAATTAAAAGTGATGGGGTACATTATGTGAATGATGAAAGTGCTGAAAATCCAGGGTTATATTTGACACCGTGTGCATTTATAGTTACCACTTATGGAAGAGGTTTAATTTTGATGGAGAACGCCGATAAAAGTGGTTTCAGTAGCGTCTGTAGTATTAACCTATTTTGCTCTGGAGTTTCTCTGTTAATGAATGATGTTGGTATTGTCTCAATCGTTACTCCATTTTTAACATTTATTTTGAGATGCAGTAAAAATGATAACTTATTGGTTTTTTCTGCTATAAAGAGGTCTATTAAATTGAACCCAGATACACCCCCTCCACCTTCTTTACCAGCTAAATCAACTAAGGTGGTTGCAAATACCAGCGGAAATGAGGCACTACAGGCAGCAAGATTAGCAAATCCAATACTTGCAAGGGAGAAGTATCATCGGATGTCACCTAATCTTTCTCAATCTGCTCGAAACCATGACATGAGAAATGACCCTAGTTCCACCAGGATGTTTAACAATTTTGTGAATTCGAAAAAAAAGAGTAAGAAGCCAGCCTCACCTATACCAAAATCAGACAAGCTGCTTAATGGGTTACCAAACATCCGTGACCCACCTACCAAGATGTTGGGATTAGGACTTTCACAGCGTATGAGAAGGTCAGGAGAGCGTGTAAGGACTGGTTCTCCAATGCATAATAACTTTTCTAAAAATGAAAGTTTCCTGAGATATAGATAATCCTAATAATATTCTTAGAAAGTTTGGTACAGGAAGCTAAAGTTTATTAACACATGTGATATATAAAACTTTATAATTCATTTACTACTATTGCATAAAATAATAATTTTTCTTTTACCTTACCAAACAAAATTCGTTATAATACGAATTGACCTCGTTTTGATTTTTTAGTCTACAAGAAAATCATATTATGTGGGTATTTATCCATTATGTTTCAACATTTTATACATATCTTGAAATGTGATGCAGGTGGGTTATAGATAATATAACATATTATTTATATATGTATCATATTAACGTAACCTTATTATCTTCTAGAAGATTCTTTATAATATCATACCTCATTACGTAAATGCTACCAATTGTTAATTCTACGACCTCATCAAATTCAGGAATAGTGACATTGTAAAAGTATTTGCCATCTTCTCCCAATTCCAACAGCGGATCGCCAGCTAAATTGCCATCTTCTGGACCATTAACATATATGAATATGAACTTCTTCCAGTTGGGTTCCTCGATCATACTAACACTTCCTTCTGTATCATTAATCGCTTGTAACTCAGGTGGCATATGCTTGAGAATACTATTGTTGAAAAGCTTAAGTAGAATCATAGAATGTTTTTCGTGATATTCTAGTTCTTGCTTGGACATGAGTGTATCTAAGGAGACAAATCCGACGCCGTCGTTACCTATCTGCCTCAAGTAGAGACTGTATTTGTCAATTTTGTGCAGCCTACATCGCAGATAGCTTCTAATAACAAACTTAACTCTTTCTAACTCTGCCTCCATACATAATAGAGGCAACTTACCGTTGTTAAGTGCATTATTCTTCAGTTCTTTGACTTCTTCATCTTCATCAATTATTTCAGTTTCTAAGAAACCCATTGAAATGTTTTCTATGTGCTCCATTTGATCCTCGATTCTCCTCAGCATTCTTGCCATCAAGAGGCTTGGAAACGGTAGTAGCTCAGGAGCACAACGCTCGTTTCTCCAGTGATTTACAAGTTTTCTATAGTCATTCTCTGCAGTAATAATATCTTCATGCTTACTTAGATGATCACCATACGAATTCAGGGCAGTTGTTTGAGTAACATCATGTTGTAAACTACTATTGGCATCAATTGGTCCACTAGATGGAAATGGATCATTACTACTGGCCACAGCAGTAGTATCTCTGTCCAATTCAGCTAGAATATCATCAATATCAATATCCATTTCTTGGGCTCAAATAAGCAGTTTTTTATCGTCTCTTTTCTTTAGTTTAGGTTGGTTGTATTTAGATATGTCGTTTGAGTTCAGATAAAGTTTCTAATAAGTATGATATCTTCTTAATAGACGGGTTTATCTAAACTATGTTCTGATAAATTCAATATTTTTTATTATTTTTTCAGTTTTTTTTTTTTTTTTAAATTTTAGAATTTTTGAATTTTGGCGTTTTCGGTTGGATTTTAGAAGAGAAAGGCTGGAGAGATGAGCAAATGTAATTTGATTCAGAATTCAACAATTCATATTCAGGAGCTCATAGACTAAAACAATCTTATAGATTCATTGGCATGTCGTCAGTTTTAGAAGAAAGACGACGGAGGTTAGAACAGTTGCGGAATTCTGCTAAGGAGCCAAAGCATAATGAGGATGAAAATGATAGCGCTAACAAAAACGAAGCTAATGGGGACTCACAATTATCCACGTCAGTGGTAGAAAAGTCAACTGTAAATGAAACGAAAATTGTACGTGATGTTTGTGATCACGGTGTACAGACGGAGGAGCTGGATGTAATGGTGGATATAGGAGCAAATACTGAAGGGGTTCGAACCTCGATTTCTAAGAACTCAATTGATGTTATAAAAGTTGGTCCAGAGCCTACAATGATTGGGAAAAGTACTACATTGTTAGAATCTGAAAATATTCATTTATTACAGAAGCTTGAGACACCAACAGACTCTTCAATGCAGGATATTGTGGATCAACTAGAGTTTAGCGAGTTCTTGGGTAATAAGGCTGATTATTGCTGTATTGCTATTGACCAAATAAAGCATTACATATTACTGGTATACCAAGAAGTAAACACATCGAGAAGTAATATCAGATCACTGAAAGATAGTATTTTATTTCTGTATGATCATAACAGCAGGTCTGTGATTAAGCACATCAAATTTGAACGTCAAGAATTAATACGAGGACAATTTCTTCGAAAAAATATCGAATCTAAAATCCTAGCAGCCGTAGTCACCACAAGTAATGGACGTATTATATTGTGTGAGTTTACGCAGACCAATGATATTATTTCAGATAAAAGAACCTGGAAACATAACATTGTAATGAAAAGTTATCATCGTGCTCCAGTTTATGTAATACAAGAGATAGATAATGCTACAATTGGTGATGAGAAGTTTATTACTATCAGCGTCGATGGTGTACTTAATAAAATTAACACAATTACACTCGATCAGGACCATGAAATTACCTCCCAAGGTACCAATCTCAATCAAGTTCATATTATTCCTCCTAAAAGAGGTGATATATTAAAGGAGCTTCTCAATGACGGTTTTGAGGAAGAAGATGATGGCTTACTAACGGACAGTATTCCTGCTGAGAAACTATTCATTAAGCATTTGAACAAAGTTACTCTTTTTGATGAGATAGGTGTAACAGCTGTTGTTATTCCTCCCGGTGAGGACAATACAATGTTTATTGGTTCAGAAGACGGTGGTATTTATAAACTTCTGGTGGATCAGATGGATCAGAATAAACTCAGAGTGCAAATGGATAATAATGGGTTCATTCCAACACGGGATTGGAACATCGACAAAAAGTTATTTCATACATCACATGTGACATCATTAGATATTTTAACGTATTCAAACCATGATGAAATTAGCAGATCTAGATTTTTGTTGTCCAGTTCACTTGATAAATCAGTCTGTATATGGGATGTTTTGAAAAATAATTTGTTAGTTACTTTAAGTGAAGAGCACCCAGTACTGAAGGCACAATGGTTGCACAACAATAATAAGACATTCATTGTGGTCCTGACCTGGGTGGTTTGCAAAGTCTATGAGGTTAACTTTGATTATCAAAATAATGAAGCTACATTGAATCTGTATAAAGAATTACCATCAAAAGATCAAGAACGGTTTTCTTCCTTCAGCCTTACGGTTTCCAAAAACGCAAAAGCATATATATACCTTGGAAGTTCATCAACTAATATAACCATGGTCGAAATTACCAAATAATCATAGGGTTTATGTGATTCATCTTGTTATGTTATTGGTCATAAGAAACGGTATGGTCCCAAAAAAAAAAAATAAAAGATAAAAAATAAAAATCGGAAAAGAAATAAACATTTCGATGCACTTCAATTTGTTAATTACGGGGGAAGCATAATTAAAGAAGTTAAGATTTTTATTGTAGGATCTTTTTTTTTTTACAACGAATCCATATTGATTTTGTTTTGATTGACTTGTTTGAAAAAACAATCGAATAGCTAGAGGTTACAAAAAGTTAAGGAAATATAAAGAATATGAATAGAATATTTGGTTACGGAAATAAGAAAAGCCATGATCAGGTGCTACAAGAATCGAACCAGGCGATGGACCAAGCTCAACAAGGTTTACAGAACCGTTTGTCACAGTTGGATACACAGATAGCACAGATTAATTTTCAATTACAGACACTTCAGAAGAAAATGGCAGGGATGAAAAGTAGTGTGGGCAAAAAACCACTAAGGGCACAAGCGTTGAAATTACTAAACAAGAGAAAGCAACTTGAACAAATGCGTGAATCCATTGATGCACAGTCATGGTCTATGACACAGGCACAGATGACTAGTGATAATTTGAAGAACACAATGGTTACTGTAAATGCACTTAAATCTACGAACAAAGCGCTCAAGGCTCAATATGGTAAGATTGACATAGATAAATTACAGGATATGCAGGATGAGATGATGGATTTAATAGATCAAGGCGAGGAATTACAACAGGTTCTGGCAACCAATTTTGTAGGGAATGATATCGAAGACATTGATGAAGGGGAGTTAGATGCGGAACTAGAGGCACTGGCAGAAGAAGATTTGACGGCCATGATGGACTCAGAATTGGATATTGGTGCTGCTAATGAAATACCATCTTACCTATCAGGTACTATACCTAAGTTCATAGATGAGGAAGAAGGTACTGAACAAGCTCTTGAAAGTGCTCAATAGACTTAAGCCACACGTTGTTAAATAGTTTTCAATTTCCTTAAAGGATATAATGACAAATATGATGATATTGATTGTATGAGTAATTTACATATTTATATATACATGAGCGATGGCATTTGGTATATCAACTTTTAAACCATTGAGTCGGCATAAACCAGATGGTTTCTTCCTCCCTATAGTTTGTCTACAAAATAGTAGTGAATGGTATCATGTTGATGGAGGTGGAGGCGGGGCTGTATCTTGAGGTTTATCATTCTTATTTGCCTTCACATCTTCCGCATCCGCTTTCTCCTGCTCTCGCTGGGCCAGTTCCCACTTTAGCCTTTCTGAAGCACGGTAAATCTTACTTTGCAAGTAGAAACTACCACCTTTTTCTTTATCATTTATATTAAATAGATAATCAAATCTTTGATTTATTTTGTCAGGATTCAAATCCTTTACGGGATCAAGATTCAAAATCTTGCAACTCTCATCTAAAGTAATTCCACCATATTCTGCAGCTCTACCTCTGCCTGTTTTGTTACGCCCTACCGCAGAGGCACCTTGCTTGGCAGCTGATTGTGCTGCTGCTTGCCTGTATGCCTCAGCAAAGGCGTGACCCATTACTCGTGTCCCTGTTATGACAATCTTCACTAAAGCCCTGTGAGCCATATCTAAAAAAAATTAACTGGAGGTTTCGAATTAAAGTTTAAAGGAAAATTATTGCGGTAGTTGACAATTTTCTAGTTGATCCGAAATCGAAATATAATACTTAATATCCCAAAACTATATCCTAGTTAATATTGCCAGTGCTTCAAGGATCATGAGTAGCATCCGTAGATTATCTTAAAGTTTCTTCTCTCGCTCACTGATTTCTAAGTTTTTTTTCATTTGGCTTAACTCCCTCTCATCGTTCAGGGTGACATAAATACATACAGCTATACGCAACATTAATAATTTTATTTTAGTGAATTATAACGTAGAATATTATCCAATAACTGGAAATAGTATATGATTGCAATATATTTTTCTCTAAATTTGATTATAGTTTAGGTTTATGAAATAAAAAAGGAATTTAAAAAGAAAATATTAAATAAAATAATTACCGAACCATATTGAAGAACTTTTGTCTCGAATAATATGGAAAAGTATGAATCAATTTTCTTTTTTGTGACTTCTTATGTTGAGTGTCAGTAAAGAAGTTACATTAAATTAAAACAATGATAAGAAATAAATGAAGTTAGACGGTTAATAAACTAAAATGATAAAAAAAAAAATCAGAAAACAGTGAAGTAAATTATTAGAAGAAAATAACATAAGAACAATCAATCGAGTTTAATGCTCTTGCGTGATTGGGTAGTTAATTATTATGGCAAGTGGGAAATAAACAATTGAATGGATAATAATGAATAAAAAATAAATCTATCATGCTTATAAATTGAAATGAAATACAAAGGAGTGGTTTAATTGATGGATCAGGATGCACATTTTAACATGGTTTAGTCAGCAGGTTTCCTGCTTCCAAATTTTCTTGTATTTTGTTTTGCATCACACTGCTCAAGCTATTAATATATTCTCTCGAAGCTTTTTGTACTTTTTTTAGTTTGCAGACACCAGGATCACTACAGGCACATTGATTACTCAAAAGAAGGGCCTCGGCAGCTCTACTCACACGACATTTATCTCTACTAGCCAAAGCATTAAAATCTTGTAGATCTTGTACAACATGCCACATAGGATGGTTAATATCCCACTGCCATGCAATATGTAGTTCTTCTCCTGCTTTAATGTCTCGAAGCGCTCTTAGCACAAATTTAATTTTTGGTTTACTTTCGAGCGTTCTTATCGTCACAAGTTCAACATTTGGTGTGCAACTACATCTTAAATGCTCGAGCACATTGTTATCCCCTGACGCACCATTTGCATCTATTAGTATAGGCCATTTGGGGTGGAATAGTACATTTCTTGTAGGACTTCCCAATATTTCATATTTATTGTCAGGGTTGTTAGTGTACTGTTTGATAAAGTCAATCATACCTGAATATTCCTGGATGTAGGCATCTTTAGGACAACAGATATCAATAAATACACCAAAATCTTGAATATTCTTGCTGCGCAGTGGTTTAAGTGAAAGGGGGAGAAAGTTGATCATAGATTCTTCTGGTATTGTTAAAACACAATCATCGTCATGATGTGATTCAATAAACAATTGTATGTATTTGTCTCGATACTCGTTTGGAGGAGCTTTTAATGGCAGCTTTATAGATTTTTCACCGGGCTCAACTAACTCACTAATTGGTGAATGCATTACAGTTGAAGGGGAGGAATCTAATTTTCCCATTTCTGAAGGTGGACTGGTTGAACATGAAGATGACACCGAATTTCTCTTCAAAGGGAATGGTACAGTGGCCGCTTTTGCCAAAGCAACGGCTGCTGCTATTCCTGATCGGTTGGCATTACCAGTCACAGAGCTTCTACGTCTTTTCTTGGTTACCTTAAACTTTTCACTATTGCTTGTTAATTGTTTCTGTTTTTCGGATATTGGTGTAGGGTTTGTCATTATTTTGATTTCTAAGTCGGTTTCCTCTTATGTCGTTAAGATAATGATTTTTAGAATCTATAGGTTGAATATATGTCAATTTAACTCAGTTTTATTTTCACAAGTTCGAGTAATAATTATAATGATAGTGCTTAAAGAATATGCTTAAAGAATATATTTCATAAATTGATAGATGGTTGGATGTAAGGTTAATCTTATTTTCTAAAAGTCAGAGAAAACAATGTTGTGTTTTTGCTTTAGATAAAGTTTTGAATGTTTAAAAATGAATAGGTATTTCAGTTAAAGAAAAAATGAAGAGGTAAAACAAAAATATACGACAAATAAGGTACTTATATTATTCTTCAGGCAACCTTTATATATCCACGAATGGCTGTCTATTTGTCTCCGTGTTTATTATTCAACAACACCTATAAATTGTGAACTAACTACGGCCTTGTATGATTCAACAGTTACTGAACGAGGTAAAGAATGAAAGTTTCGGTTTTAATGGTAAATATATTTGAATAAAATGTAATTAGTATTTTGCATTTCGAGGATTTAAAAGAAGAAAATTTGGAAAATTTGTCGTGTAGGAGTGGAGCTCATTATTCAGTGAAATGCGATACGACCGTAAAAATCCTTACCATGCCTAAAGTTCAATAACTTCGGACAACAATTTCGCTTATCCGCTATATTTTTTTTTTAACATTGACGGAAAAATATTCAAGCTACGGCCAACTTACTGAAAATAAAATTGGGTTCAAGCTATAAAAAGAAAGGTGATAGATTACGAAATAAGTGGATCATTGTCTGCTAAATTTTTTTACGAGGTGAATGCTCGTAAAAGTATTCCTGCAACCCATTGTGGAAAAATCATGAAGCATTGTTGAGAGGCTAGGGTAAACTTTTGTTTTCTCGAAGGAAAATCTGATGTATTCAAAAATATTTTTTTAAACCCACGTCTTTTCTAGGGAGGAAAACAATGAGAACATATTACTTTTTTCGTTTTCGATATTCCTTAGAAATTTCTCGCTCTGTTATCACCTCCATACAACAGTCCTCCCAAAAAATCTTTTATCGTAAAAGTACACCTCGTACTGCCATTTTTTGACACTTGACATTCTGCCTCGTTTAAAATGTCGTTTAGTTGGCTCTGGTTGGATTTTCTAGAAAAATGGACTTTCGGTTATATCGCAAAATTTAGGCAATAGTTATTCCCAAAAGCCCACTTAGAAATCCAGAGTAGTTTCTAGTATTCCAGATAGAAGGTATTGCCATCTATCAAATTTGAAAAACCAGATCTGGGCATCGTTCAGAAAGTCACGTTACCAACTATATGAAGTGAATTCTCAAAGCCATGGTCGTTTGGGGAAATATTGATATCTTCCTCATTTATGTTTTGATTATCTCCCATTGTGCCAGTTCTAGGAAGATCACTTAAATCCTTCTGTTCAGATTGATTACTAATCGGAGCATTTAGGGATGCGGGATTACCCGTCGTGTAATTATCGATTTCCATTGAGAAGTCATCTAGGGACATGTTATCTAGAAAATGATTTACTGAGGAAGAATATTCTTCTGACCTACCCTTGAAATTTTTAAATGCATATTGGTTTATATCAGAATCGTCGAATTCATCAGAGATGTGGGCTCTTACTTCACAGTGATTATAATCATTGTCCGTCTCTGTATGCATTGTGTCAAATATATTACTGTTTGATCGTCTGTCATTAGAAGGCGTTTGATTCTCTCCAAAAAGTTCATGTTCTATTTCTGAGTTAATATCATGTTGAACACGTTGGTTATGAGTTCTGGTACTTGAAATAATAGTTTTGTCGAGTCTAGTTGTGTTTTTCTTCATTTTAGATTCTTGATGTTTGACAAATTCAGAATCTGTGAAAGTATCGCGATTTGGAATGTCAAAGTTGGTATTATAAGAGCTTTTCTGAAGAAATTCATTTAATGACAGTTTAGACTCGTTATTAATTTTTTGTCGTTTATATGAGTTTGATGATATCTGGTTCAAGATACTATTCGAAGAATATGACTGATTTTTCCAACGCGCAAGGGTATGATTGATTGAGTTTGACGACAATGTCTTTCTAACTTCCCTAAACCCTTCCAATGACTTATTGTAATTGTTGCCTTTGTTTTCAATTGTACCGGAGTTTTTTTGGCTATCATTGATATAAAACTTGTTCTCATCATCACAATTATTAGGATCGATTTCTTCACGAAGTTTTATATTCCCATTTATGTTAACTAAATTCTTGTTGGATTGGATTCCGGCAAAAAATAATGCCTGTTCTGCAATATTTTTCAAAAATCGTGAATGTTCATCTTTACTTTTTTTTTCATATAAGGATTGATCTGCTACCGTGTCGCGAAAAAAGGGCATGGAACATAACTTATACACAGGGGCTCTATCATTCGGATCCCATCTTAAGCATAATTTAATGACGTCCAATAATTCAGAAAGTTGCGAACTCGGTATGAAGTTTTCGAGAGAGTTACCTACAATAAAAGGAAATTTAAGGTTCAATTTAGAGGCGTATGTTTTTGAAATCTCCCACAATCCACCTTGTGGAGTATGATTTGTTGGCATGATGTTTTCAATGTGATGAGGAGTACCAAGAACTTCTAAAATCTTCCAAATTTGATCAATTTCATTGGCTCCTGGAAATAAAGGCTTGAATATTGTAACTTCGACAGCAACACAACCAAAGGCCCAGATATCTAGTGGCTTTGAATAATATCCACTTCTTAGTAATATCTCAGGTGATCTATACCATCTTGTAGAGACGTAGGCTGTGTAAGGGTGTTTATTTTCTACGTGCCTTGCTAATCCAAAGTCTGCTAACTTTACCACGTAATTGTCGGGGTAGTTACCTTCACTTAACCATTTCTTGTCAAAATATCTTGTACTAGGTGTAATAAGAATGTTTTCCGGCTTCAGGTCTCTGTGAAAGAAATTTTGTTCGTGGATATGTCTAAGACCTGCTAAAACCTGAGCAAGAATTGATTTTAAAGAAGGAATAGAAAATACCCTCCTTTTCCTTCGTCTCATCATTTGATACAAATTTTGTTCCATGTATTCCATTACAATATTTAGATGATATGTTTCGGAATCGATGAAGAGATCGAAAATCTGGATCAGGTAATTGCTCGCCGGTATTGCAAGAATGAACTTAATTTCTCGTACTCTGGTGTAGTCACTCAAAGTAGGTAATCGCGTCAACATTGTTTTGATTGCAACTAGACCTTGTCTTCTCGAATTAGAAATATACTCAGGTTTACTATTGTATTGGGGATCCATCATCGTAAACAGCTTTTTTCTTGAATCTTTATCATTGGAACAGGGATTTATCTTATATTTTACTAATGTTACACTTCCAAAAGACCCATTTCCTAGTTCTTCTAAAATTTCATAGTTCTCCTTTAATGACTTCAGAGGAATAGAACTAGGAGGGTGTTTCAAATCCGGAGGTGGTGTAATATCCAAATGTTCTCCAGTTTTTTCTTTAGAATTCAAAATAGTCTGGCCCTTTGCATCATTATTACCGGCCATACTTTCGCAGTTCTGCTTACATAATTTGTTTAAAAACATGATTAATCAATGCCACTACTTATATATATTTATTCTTTTTCAATTAAATCTACAATAGATTTCAATTATTATTTTTAATCCTTTTATTCCCTCCAGTAATCTTCACCTAAGGTTTTCTGTTTTTTTTTTATTATCAATTATAATTTCCTTCTACTTTCAAAATCTAAAGAAATTTGGTAAAGTAACCAGTTCAATTTATAATATATATATATCTTCTAAACAAGTAAAAAAAAAAAACTGAAGCATAAAAGTATAACAGATACCAAAACGCATCTTGGTTTAAATACTTTTTGCATTAGCCGCCGAGATCTTAAAGGATAAAAAAAATGTGAAAAAAAAATGAAAATGCAATTGTACCGCACACAAAAACAGTAAGAGGTAAAGTTACCCAGACAAAATATGTATCAATGTAACACATCCGGGTAACCTTTTAAAGTCCAAACGTGGGTCACGTTTTCGTGATTTTCTTTTTTTTTTATGTTTTCTCTCTCGTTTTGGTTAAAAGCTTGAATTTAATTTATTGTACTTTGTAATGAATATATGTAACAAAACAAAATAAAAAAAAGAATATCTAGAGGGATTATTTGAATAGGATTATAGATTTAAACCATATATTCAATACAGCAATAACAACTATTGATTCCTTTTTTACAAATAAGACAAATTTTGGTGGTTACTAAAGTAAAGTCCGAAACGTAGTCAAAATGCTACATATTTTTATGTATCAGAAGTGATCAGCAATATAGGAATAAGGAGGTCTGTTTGTACCTAATTGTGCATCAACTATATATCTCATTATATGTAGTACATTTGACGCTATCTTTTTAAAGATTTAGCATACATGATCAGCACATATCTTTATTATCAGCATATAAATGAGAACTTCTAAAACTCGAGAAAAAGAAAGAAAAATGACGTGAAGGCTCGAGACAGAAAAAGAAAGAAACGTTACCCTCCTCTAAACTCCGTCTTCCGAGGAAGTTAAAATAAGCCAACTTTCTTTCTTCTTATTTCTTTTTTTTTTTTTTTGCGTATTTGTCACAGAAGCAGCTGTAGAAAATACCGAGATATTTTCATCCATGTAAAAAAAAGAAAGAAAAGAATTTTGGGAAGGGAATAAGGAAGCAAGCCGTGTCCTTCCCGTTTAAAAACCTTCTCCAGGTGTTTTCAAAGAAGAACGGAAACAAAAAGAAAGTAATTTAAGAATCTGAGGTGTACGGTTTTCCTGAGGAATTTAGTCAGAAATTACCGTAGTAACAGCAGAAAGATCCAATTGGAATTTTACGTCATTTTTTTTTGAGATATGTTTTTCTTACGGAGGAAACCACGAAGGTGTATTGCCGATGCACAGATTTGTACCTCGATTTTTATGTGTGCATGGTAATTGTTATTATTAATGACGTAATTTTGTTATGCTCAATGGGCGATTGCAAGTTGTTTCTTTTGTAATTAGATTGTGAAAATAACGATAAATAAGGAACGATCTGTAGAGCGGTGAAAAGAACAAGGGGAGCCATATGTTTTGACAGTTAAGCATTCCTAATGTCCTTAACAAGAACGAAATAGAAAAAAAAAGGAATATGAAATTAAAAATAGTTTAGATTGTACTTTTCTTGTTTTTTTTTATTTTTTTTTATTTTTTCTTTCTTTCTTTCTTATTTATTTATTTATTTATTTATTTCACTATTACAATATATGATATCATTTTATATCAGTTGTATTTAAGCTAAATTCCGAGAGCTATTACCTAGTTAACATTGGCAATTTAAGTGACTACATATATAAAAATAGTATCCGTTAAATAGATACTATTGAACTTTCTCTCAGTGCTCAATATTAAACCAATCGAAAGCTTATTTGATCACTAAAAAAATACCAATACAAACAAACTAACAAATAAACATACTATATTACAATGAGTGATCCAGGTGGTAAAGAGAAAAGTGTCAGATTTGATAATAGGGAATCTTTTGAATCTGATCATCATAAAAGAGAATCCTCTAACGAATCTGTTTCTTCATACACATCATCATCCAGTGAAGGTGGTAGCAGACCAAAGAAAAAAAACAAGATTACGTTCACTCATCTAAAAACTGATGAAGACAGTGATGATGATACCAACTTATTTTCAAGAATAGTCAAAAATTTAAAGTCCAATGGTGGTGCAGGTTTAGCGCCAGGATTAAGTAAGGCCAATTCGAACGAAGAAAAGAAAGATCTTGAAGACAATGATGCTGTTGTCACAGGTCACCATGAAGATGATATTCAATTGACGGATTTCACTGAACAAGCACACACAATTTTACAAAATCATTCAAACTTGACCCCCGAACAGATTGAAGCTTTAAATGGACAATCTTTTTCCGATGTAGAAACAATTTCAACTAATGACCTTAACCTTTTAGCTCCAGCAATGGATCATTTCGATGATTTTGATGGTGATGAAGAACACGAGGAGGAGGGATTCATCGACACACATGGTTATGTCGCTCCTCCAACTCGTGTCAGAGGTGGTGTTCTAGGTTCTTTGCTAAAATTATATCAGGAACAAGATACAGGGACCATAGAAACTTCAAGCATGTACTCTCAATCATCATATGCGGATTCCACAACCAATATGCTTTCAATTGATAGTGAAGCTACTGAAGTTCCCGGTATGAAAAATTTCAAAGATGGTACAAATTTTCTGATGAAAGGTGGTCAAAAGATGGCTGGCATGGCCTTCAATGCGCCAGGTCAAATATACGGCCAAGGTAAAAAAGCCGCTGGGAAAGCCCTTCATGCTCCAGGTCAAATTTACGATCACGGTAAAAAGGAAGCCGGAAAAGCCATCAATAACCCAAGTCAAATACCAAATCAATTCTATGACCATGGTGCCAAGGCGGCTGGGAAGATTTATGATCACGGTCATAAGGCTGCGGGTCATGCCAGAAAGGGTCATAAAGCTGCACTAAAAACAGCCCAGAAAGTTCCAAAGTTGAAGAAGAGAATGCTGGCTGAGGCCAAAATTACAGTCCATATTGCAGAGCTTTTACAAAGACAGAGATTCATCTTAAGAATGTGTAAGGCTTTAATGCTTTATGGTGCCCCTACCCATAGACTTGAGGAATATATGATTATGACATCCCGTGTTTTAGAAATTGATGCCCAATATTTATACCTGCCAGGTTGTATGATTGTGTCATTTGGTGATGCAACTACAAGAACATCAGAAGTGCAATTAGTTAGATGCTCTCAAGGTTTAAATTTATGGAAATTGCATCAAGTTCATAGGGTGTACAAAAAGGTTATCCACGATGAATATGGTGCCGACGCAGGTAATGCTGACATTGATAGAATTCTGAAGGATAAGAATTTGTACCCACCTTGGATGTGTGTATTGTTGTATGGTTTTTGTTCTGCAATGGTCACACCTTATGCCTTTGGTGGTCATTGGGTTAATATGGCCATCACTTTCTTCATGGGGTCTTGTGTCGGTATAATGCAATTCATTCTTTCTGAAAAGTCTCTTATGTATTCCAACGTTTTTGAAATCACTGCCTCTATTGTTGTTGCGTTCTGTGGTAGAGCTTTCGGTTCTATCCATAATTCAAAAATATGCTTTGGTGCTGTAACCCAAGGATCCTTAGCATTGATTCTTCCAGGTTATATAATTCTTTGTGGTTCTTTAGAATTACAGAGTAGAAGTTTGGTCGCAGGTTCGGTCAGAATGTTCTACGCCATTATTTACTCTCTGTTCTTAGGTTTTGGTATTACTTTGGGTGCTGCTCTATTTGGTTGGATGTACAAAGGAGCTACAAATGAAATTTCATGCGGTTATCCAATATCACCATATTGGAGAATTCTATTTGTTCCTGCATTCACTATCGGAATATCCATGATTAACCAAGCAAACTGGACACAACTTCCTGCTATGATTTTGATTTCCTGTACCGGTTATATCGTTACATACTTTGCAGGTAAGCATTTCCAGAACTCCACAGAGTTCACTGCTGCTTTAGCTTCATTTGTCATTGGTCTAATGGGTAACTTGTACTCAAGGATATGGAAAGGTCTTGCTGTATCTGCTATGTTACCAGCCATCTTTGTCCAAGTTCCTTCAGGTATTGCATCTCAGAGTTCGTTATTGTCTGGTTTGCAGAGTGCTAACCAAATTGTTAACGGTAACGATACTGCTACCGGATCATCTGATTTGAGTAATTCAATGTCCTTTGGTGTTACTATGATTGAGGTCTCAATTGGTATCTCTGTCGGTCTATTTGCATCAACTCTATGTGTTTATCCATTCGGTAAAAAGAAAACAGGTTTATTTAGTTTGTAGATTAAGTCATTTCTATATTTTTATTTATCCCGAAATAATGAAATATTAACAGTTACCTTTTTTTTTTTTTTTTTGAATAGGCTTACCATCTCATTCTAAAAACGATATAAAGAAAAATGTGCATTGAGAATGAAATAGAGGAAACTTTTTGATTCGAACAGGTAAAGGCAATGGTAACTCAATGGTAACCTTGACATTGAAAGCACATGCAAGGTAAGGGTTTGAATATTTGCTATGACAGGGTTCTTCTATAATCTTTTTTATTTCCGGGTAACAAAATTAATTAGAATTTTTTTTCTTTTTTTTTTTTTCATAAATTTTCCAAAAAAAATTTTTTTTTTCAAAATGAGAAGCTTGATTATAGATTGAAGTTGAAAGCACTATTTAATTTATTTTAACTTGGTTGCTTCTGCTTTTGATTTTATTTTCATTTTACTATAAACACTGATAATAGAAATAGATTGGACTGGTTTTTCTCGAACAAAATACTATATATCAATATTGAAAGTGAATTAGAATAGTTTAAGAACTTTAATTCTCATTGAATACTAAGCTTTTGTTTAACCAGGACAGGATATCTTTATTTTCAGAGACACTAATTTAGAGAAAGTTATGTCTTCCTTGAGTGACCAATTAGCTCAGGTGGCAGCCACAAATGCCTCTGTCGCATTTGATAGGAAGAAGAGACAAAAGTTACATTCTGCGTCTCTGATATACAACCCAAAGACAGCTGCTACCCAAGATTACGAGATCATTTATGAGAACGCTGTTAATGCACTACAGGAACTGTGTGAGATTGAACCAAGATTTGAGATTTTCTTCAAGTCCTTGTTCCAGGAAACATCCATTAACATTGACAGAAATGTTCAAAGCAAGGAAGATATTAAAAACCTAGACAAGGCTATAAATGCCTATCTACTATTAGTATCTTCTAAATGGCACTTGGCTCCAGCTTTACATGCTACTGAGTGGTTGGTACGTAGGTTTCAAATTCATATCCACAACACTGAAATTCTATTGTTGTCAACTCTGAATTATTATCAAACCCCAATATTCCAGAGAATTCTGAATATCGTCAAGTTACCAGCTCTATTCCAACCATTATCTAATTTTGTTAAGAATGATAGTCTCCCAACAAACATGACATTAATTAAGATGTTCAATGATTTTGACTTCCTGAAATTATATACTCAATTTTTGTCCAAATGTGTGAAGCACAAGAGCACTTATACCAACCAGATGCTGTTTATTAGTTGTAGCTTAATCAACTTAATTGCATTTAACTCGAATAATGAAGAAAAATTAGAGTCTCTAGTACCTATTTTGTTGGAACTATCCGCAAAACTATTGGCATCAGGATCTACTGACTGTCAAATTGCTGCTCATACTATTTTAGCTGTTTTTGCTTCTGCATTAAACCTGAAAAAAGAAATTGTTACTGCTGCAATTGAAACAATTCTAGCTAATCTGAAAGATGAAAAGGCAAAAAAATCGGCATTCTGGACAATTATTAAGATTTCCCAGACACTAAAGGGTAACAAAAATGTAGACCATTTACCAGCCAATATCTACAGACTATTTGAAAAGAATTTTCCTTATGAAGTTTTTGTCAAGTACTTGGAGGATGAAAAGACAATTAAATCTGATAAATTCGCAACTTCTTTCATTAGGGCTGCTATCAGATATGATCAAGAAAAACTTCAATCTCTTGCTTCACTGCTTGAGAAACTTTCATTAGAAAAATTTGAAATAAGATTTATTGTAACTGATTTGGTACACCTATCCGAAATTATCGAGGATAAATCAAAGTTAATTGATGTGTTCGAATATCTGGTCAAGAAAGATGAAAAATTGGTTTTGTCTTCTTTGCACTCCTTAAATTTGACCAGCGAATTATTCGAGATTCGTTTAACCACATCCTTGTTTTCAAAGTCCGCCGAAGATGATGAAATGAAGTTGGTAAAATCCCTAACTTCTCATAAAAGCAGTGGTATTAAGAAGGATTCAGAAACAAAACCATTTAAAGAATTCCTGGAAAAGAATGCAGAGCATATTGTAACAAACAATGTCTCAATGATATCTGAAGATGACGAAAACTTCAACAAAATGTTGAGTTTATTCACTGAGGCAATTGGTAATGGTTACCAGGCGGGTTTGTTTTTATCATCTTTTATCACAACTATGGAAGCTAAGCTTACATTTTTACTAAGAATTATAGTTTCTCCCTCAGCACCAATTGCTCTTCGTCTATTGGCGATGAATAACATCTCTAAAACCATCCAGAGCATTGACAAAGACTCTAATCTGTTCACCTTAATTCCTTTCTTAATGGTTGCACAGGCTGGATCTTCTAAGAATCTAAAAACCAGTGTGAAGAAGATTTTAACACAAATTGCTAGCCGTCCCTCAACTAAGCACTACTTTTTAAGCGATAAACTATATGGAAATGGTGTGGACATTGCATTACCAAGTCCTGAGGATAGTGAAAAATGGATAAAGAACTTTCTTGAAAATTATGTAGTAGAGAATGTCAATCTATCCGGTATTTTTATTCCAAAAAAACAAGATAAAGTATTCTTAGTCTTTTGGGCTCAACAGGTACTAAATATCCCAATCCCTTACCCAAAATACGTAATTTTGGACTTTTTGGAAAGGTATGTTCCTACCCCAACTTCCTATTCAGCTATATTTGAGTCTTTTATTTCAACATACTTAGAACAAAGAGAGGATTTGTTATTAAGATGTGCTTTGAATAAAACAAACGTAAACCTATTCGAATCTACTATTGTTAACTTGATTGCTCCAAAGGAAAAACTACAGTTTATGCTGGATTTTATTTTGAATGTTCTGAAGTCAGACTATGAAGAGTTAATAGATATCTTAACAAACAGATTGGTTACTCTCTTCCCTACATTTAAATCCAGTTTTCAACTAAAGATAATTCAAACAATATTGGACTCTGTCTCCAAAGATGATCAAGTTTATGACTCATTAGGTGCATTGCAATCGTTAAATATAGATGCAAATACTTTTGTATCTATCTTAAAGGAAAATTCGATAAATTCCGAAGCAGACTCTGAGATTTTCCCAAAGAGAAGAAGAAGAAGATCCTCCACCAACAAGGCTGCACTTCAATCTGCAGAAGTTTCCCAAATTGCAGAACAGCACCTGAAAAAGATAACAATAATGTTAGAAACTTTAGAAAAACAGAAATGTACTGGTACTGAAGAGCTTTTGACATCTTTACTTTTCACATTGGCGGACTTTGAAACATTAGACCAAGATGGTGGTCTTCCAGTTCTATATGCTGAGGAGCTTTTGGCTTCTTGTATGTTAAATACTATTAGCTCTTTGAAGGAACAAGGTATATCACATTTGAAGAGCGTCAGAGCTGACATTATTGTATCTGCTATCAGAACATCTTCGTCACCACAAGTTCAGAATAAGTTACTTCTTGTCATTGGTGAACTAGCATCTTTAAGTTCTGAATTAATCTTACATTCTATTATGCCAATCTTTACATTTATGGGTGCTCACAGTGTTAGACAAGATGACGAATTCACTACTCAAGTGGTTGAGAAAACTATTTTAACGATTATTCCAGCATTATTGAAAGCTAACACAGAGAATATTTCTGATGAAATTGAGTTCCTTGTCATCAGTTTCACTACTGCTCTACAGCATATTCCAAAGCATAGAAGATTAAGATTATTTACGACCCTTCTACATTCACTTGGCCCACAAAACTCACTAGGTGCTTTGTTGTTCTTGGTATCTCAACAATATTCCACACTAATCAATAGTTTCAAGATCAGCGAAAGTAGATCACTAATAGAATTTATCAAATCTCTATTATCGAAATTTGATATTGAGGATCAAATCCATGGTATTCAAAAATATTTCAGTATATTCAATGAGTTACTAGATGCTAATAAGAATCCCGAGAAAAAGGTTACTCTAGAGTCTCAGGCCCTATACTCTAATAGAATTCTGAACTTTACTGAGCAAGAGTTCTATCAATTAATTAACAATAGTTACGATTTCTTGAACAAAACTATTACTGACAATGATAATGACTATTTCGACAATAACAGAAGTTTCAAGATTAGATTATATGCTGTTCTTTTGGATCAAGAAGTTTCTGAAGAGCAGAAATCTTTAATTGAGAAAAATTATGGTCATATTTTAGAAACTGTGTTGTCATTAATTAACTCGTCTCCAGAAATCTTTATATTCGATTCCGAACCCTCAACTGACATTAAGAAAACTTCTGTTTCTGTTTCTGAGGTATTATCTGAGATCAAAACCTCCCTTATGATTGTTTTGCAAAATCTATTGAGTATTCTACCTATGAATGTATTTTTGAAAACAACTATACCATTGCTAGAAAGTTCTGCAAATGAAGATATTCGTTATCAAGTTGCTTCTATCATTGGAGACAAATTTGATGAGGAAACTGTCGAAGATCACGAAGTTACATCAGAAGTTGTTAGCAAAGTTCTTCAAAGAATTCCAATGGAAGCCGAACACACTAAAGTTTCTCAAGTTCTACTCAATACCCTTTCTGTGTTAATTAACAAGTACGGTTCTCAATTAGAAACATCCATGTTGTTGAATGTATTGAATGTAACTACGGAGCTCATTAATGGTAATATCAGAGAATTACAGATATCGGCTCTGGCTGTTGTCACTAACACTATTGGTGTATTAGGTGTTAAGTTCATTTCATTTTATCCAAAGATTGTTCCTAGAGCTATTAAATTGTTCTCACTCTCAAAGGAATCACCTGATGCTTTGACTTCTCAATTACAATTATCCATTCTATTGTTCTTTACCTCGATGATTAAGAGCATCCCAAGTTTTCTTGTTTCCAATTTGGCTGATTTGTTAAAGCTCATTTTCTTTGCAGATGCTATTGAAATCACCACTAGACTATCTGTTATTCAATTGATCAGTGAAAAGTTGGACTTGAAAGCAATCTTAAAAATCATGCTAACATTATGGGAATCTGAAGTCAATAAATCTGAGGATCCAACTCCAATTTCACTATTCTTGAGTTTGCTAGAAGCCACTGTTGAAAAGATTGATAAGAAGTCTGCTACATCTCAATCTCCAACTTTCTTCAAACTACTGATCTGCTTATTCGAATATAGATCATACTCTTCCTTTGATAAAAACACGGTAAGTAGAATCGAGGCCTCAGCTCATACCGTGGCCAACGCATATGTTCTAAAGATGAACGATAAGGTATTTAGGCCACTATTTGTCATCTTAGTCAAATGGGCATTTGATGGTGAAGGTGTCAGATCTGCATCTATCGAGGAAACTGAGAGATTAGTTTCCTTCTTCAAGTTCTTCAACAAGTTACAAGAAAATTTGAGAGGTATAATTACCTCTTACTTCACCTACTTGATTGAGCCAACAAATGATCTGTTGAAAAAGTTGATCAAGGGTGATATCGTGGATATCAACTTACGTCGTTTAGTGCTAAATTCTCTAACCTCATCGTTTAAATACGATAAAGATGAATACTGGCAATCATCATCCAGGTTTGAACTAATCTGTCCCAGTTTAGTTGACCAACTAAGCAACATCGAACCATCTATTGGTAAGTATTTGGTAAAGGCTATTGGGTCTTTGGCTTCTAACAACAGCTCTGTCGATGAACATAACCAATTGATGAACAAGCTCTTGGTTGAACATATGAAGGCTACATGTGGTTCCAATGAGAAGTTATGGGCTGTCAAAACTGTCAAGCTTATTTACTCCAAGGTCGGTGAGAACTGGCTTGTTCTCCTACCACAGATGGTTCCGATTATTGCTGAACTGTTGGAAGATGACAACGAGGAAGTTGAGTCTGAGGTAAGAGGTGGTTTAGTCAGAGTCATGGAAAATGTTCTTGGTGAACCATTTGATAGATATCTAGATTAAAAAATTACGTCATCAAACTAAAAATTCCTCATAGATAATTAAGAAGTATATATATTTTCTGTACATTAAATAGAACAATATCTTTATTGTTTTTTGATTCATTTTCTTCTTATTTCTTTGAAATGCACAGGACTATGAAATATATACAAAAAAACACCTAGACATCTATCAATAAAAAAAACAACAATAATAAAACAAGAAATGAATTCCTATAAGAGTAAGAATATCTTTATTTGGTCCAGTGGTTGTACAGTTTCTTTTCTAATTTACATAACGCATTATTACTTACTTGTACTCCATCCTGCAACCATACGCCGTAGCTGCCCATCAGATTTGCCATCACCACATCTGTAAAAAGTCTGTCACCAATTACAGCAATCTCATGCGGGCCCTTGACGGCACCTCGAGAAGCAAAATATTCCAGTATCTCATCCCTACAACCGGGTTTCTTCAACTTGTGTCGTAACACAGCAACTCCGGTGTTCTCTTCAAGACGCTTTGCTTGCATGTACCCCGCATCGTCAGAAGAACCTGCACTGTTGCTCACAATCAGAACTTTATCCGGGTAGCATTTCTTTAGCTCTTCCCATTTCGCCAGGTACTCTGGCCAAACTTTGTCGTCGTCCTGCAAGGAAATACAGTTGTCCTTGTCGACGACAACTGCTTTCACCGAGGGGTGGATTGGGACAGGTAACTGGTTGAAATTAGATATCCGAAGTTTAGGAAAGCAAAGGCTGTGATTGTAGAATACCTTGAAAGCGTTAAAAGTGGCATTAAAGTTCATTGTATATGTACAGTTAACTTTTCTTTACTTTTTTTATCGTAATTTTGTTATTGTTATGTTAGTGTTGTTATATTCCCTAATTACTGCTGTATCCCCCGTACAGGCGTTAAGTCATTAATTTCAAATTCTTTTCATCTCAGTTGTTTTGATCTTCCTTAGGCTGTCAACTTCTTTTTTTTCTTGATTTTTATTTTTACCCGGCTACGAAGAAAGCCTTAAATGACTACGGCTCCGCTCAGAACAAAAAAAAATCTTTTGTTCCCCTAGGACAATAACCCCTACGCATTTTTTTTTTTTCATGCCCACCCCACCACGGGATGATTTGAGATGAGAGACATGGTGTGACAATTCTGCATGCATTTCTGCGTAAATCTATCTCGCTGCTTCCATTATTGCTTTTTTTTTTTCCTTCCTTCCCTTTAATACCTCCAACCCGTATTATTTTTAGAAACAGTCATATACACCAATTTACCTATAATCTTTTTTTTTTTTTTTTGCCTTAGAAGAAGGTCAGGATGGACGTATCCCCTTAAAAATAAAATAATAATTGCTTCTCGTGTATCTCTATAGTAATTTCACCATGGGGACAGCCCCTTCCTTACAACAGCCCCCTCATCCCATCATAAATTATTCTCCCCCTACTCACATTCTTATGGTCGAGACTACCTCAATTTCCTTATATGTGTGAGTTATTAGTATTTGTCACATGATCACGCGATGACGTTGCTACGACAATACAGGCACGCTTTGTTCCTTCGCTTCTATGCGTTGTTCCTCACAAAAAAAAAACAACTAAAAAAATAAAAATTAAGGGTTAGGATGAGTAGTTATTAAAGTTTTTTTGGTTTAAAGTTATTTATTTTTAAGTTAGTATTTTTTCTTTCTTTGAGGGTTATAACCCTCAATCTTTGACATTAGTTATACACACATTCATTTTATAATTAATTATTCTCCGATAATTTACACTTCGGTCAATGATATAGATAAGAACTCGATGAGAGGGGGGAAAGTTCTCTTATATTTATTTATTTATTTATAAGATACATTATAAATATTCTTTTTTGTATTTTATTTTTTTTTACTTTATTTTATTTTAGTCTTGCTTTGACAAAGAAGATACAGATAACTCAAATATTAAGATACTTTTATTTGAATTTTAAGAAACAAATATTTGTTGTTTTAGATAATATTTGTTATTAAAAGCTAAAAATTATCGCAAGAAATCTATTAATCCTTACACTCGGCCCGAGGAAATTTTTTTTTTAAGGCAAATCAAATTTAAAAAAAAAAAAATTTTTTTCTCCCACATTAAAAAAAAAAAGTAATTTACCAAAAATAAAGTTAAGTTAATTTACATTCTCAGAAAAAGAGAAAAAAATTGAAAAAAAAAAAATTATTTTAGAGGAAAGACTTTTTTTTTTATTAAAAATAATGGATCGATGCTTACGAACAAATTAATGTCGATTCCAAGAATGAATTTTGGTCCAAATGATTTTGTAACTAATGAAAAGCATTTAACGATAATTACCGGAGTTGAAAAAGAGGATCCTAGGCTGGGCCAACCGACGAAGATCGAGTTCAACAGAGATGGTAATATCAAGAGGAATACTTTTGCATGTGTAAAATGTCATGATTTGAAGCAGAAGTGTAGGCCGTCTGATGTGAATGATATTTACCGCAACCCATGTGTTCGGTGCCTACGTAATAATGACACATGCATATTTGATCTGGCAAAAAGGAAAAGAAAGAGAAGGAAGAACGCCAGGAGTCCAGGGGATAAGAATAAGAGCGGTAAGAAGTCTAAAAGAAACTCGGATACAAACACTCTAGATGAATATACAGAGAGTAACAACTACACACTTAACTCGACAAGTAGCCAACAGGTTCCGATACCGTCTAATGGTAGTTGGCCAGGAATATCATCACTATGGAATAACAACAGTGCTTCTAATACTGATAGTAATACTAACGTTAGTAGTGTAATTAGTACAACTAAGCCTAAACTGTTTGATAGCGAGTCACACCAGGGAGTACTACCAATACCATCAGGAACAACGCCAGTAACAACTATAAGTAACATCCTGTCTTCAGAACAACCAATACTTAGCACGTTCCCACTTGATCAGAATAGTGGTAATGGTCTAGCTAGTTCCTCCTCAATTAATGAAAACTCCGTCTTAAATAGTCTTCCTGGCGGTAATGACTCATCAAATGCAATAAATATGAGCATGAACCTTTCTCCTGGCAGTAACCAGGGTAATAATGGAAATTCTAACACTGATGCAAATGATACCAACAGCAGAAGTCCTAGTGACCATATAATATTGAATGGATCTATACCGAACGGTCAACGAACACAAATGATTGGCACAACATTAAATCCAACAACTGTAAATAATGGTTTTAATGAGCAGATTAACCAGATTAATAATAACAATAACAATAATGATGATGAGAATAATGAAAGGAATAATAATAACATACTCAACAATAATAGAGCAAATAACCTGACTGTACCCCCACGCCATCACCATCTTAACAGAATGGCATACACATTTAAGAAACAACTACAATCTCTAGTTTATCACCAAAAAGAGAAAATGGAATTGATAACACGACTACTAGATCAGTCTGCTAAAGAATGGCAAATTATGATTGATAAAGCAGACTTATTACCTATTGCTGGAGATCCTGTTAGTGCAGGCATTATTACAAGAGAAGAAGCACAGTTAAGGTTAGAGAGATTCTCGGCTGATATAACCTTTTTCGCAGGTCTTTCATTCATCAATTTTTCGAATAACACTGATGTTGATATAATGAGAGCTCAAAAACCACTTCTATTCGCTGTTGTGATGTCTTGCTCAACCGTGCTGATGAGGGCTGATGAAACAACACAAATGACTAGTATGAGACTGGATACTTTCCTGTTAAAAATGTTAATCTCAAATATATTTAAGAGGCGTGTCGATGCAGTTCAGTTAGTGCAATCTCTATTAATTCTATGTCTATGGTATAATTTCTTAGAATGGCCTTCTAGAAGCAAATACCACTTCTTTAATTACGTCTGCTGTGTTGTAAGTAAGGAATTTCACAACAATAATGCTAACCCTGGTAGGGTATTCAATCTACTTCCAGACAGAGAACCAAACCCACATCACTCTCTTGAAGTTAATCGTCTCATACTTTTGGTATATATTACGTCCCTGAATGTTTGTATTTTCTTGAGACAACCAATACACACCCCTTATAACAGCTACATTCATTCAGCATACCAACAAGCAGTAAAAGATTCCTCAATGTCTATCACAGATATGCATAAGCAGGATTCCGTGGTTCTTCCTATTTTTACCACTCTATGTCACGTACTTGAGGATATTCATAGAAAATTACATGAGGTCACAAATGCTGATGAACTATATCAATATGATACAGAAAAATTGGTGGCAAACTTTCATTCAACATTGGATGAATTATATCTACAAATTCCAGCAAACCGGTTTAGAGTCATAGCTTATTTTTTCTCAATTAAAGCATATCTGTATCAGTTTGTGTTGGAAGATTATATTAAAAAAAATGTAGATTACTTGAAAGTTGGTAATCCGGTGCCAGAAAATATAAGCAAGGTTTTTAGTGATTGTTTTGATTGCTGTGTCCTTTGTTTGGAAAACTTTATCAAATTGGATAGTAAGTTGATTGCATCTTTGCCGCTCTTTCATTCTTCTAGAATGGTCTATACTGTAGGTTTGATTTTGTTAAAGATAAGATATAAGGTGGTGACGGCAGCCTCGTTCCACCATTTATTGCATAAAACAGATAATGCTGTATCTTTAGTGAGGCAGGTAGCCGAAGCTCTAGAGGCATGTTCAAGAATTTATCCATATAATTATCCTCTTTACAAACTTCAATATGTGATTGCATTATTCTGTCAAACATATGCTAAGAGGGTCATTGAGGCATCCGAAAGACAAGCTAATAATTCGGAAGCTGCAGTTAATATTCAATTCAATACGCAACTGTTGAAGAAAGAACATGATAATTCATCAAATGTAAATATAAACAATGAGACAAGCATCTCACAGGAAGTTCCAGCAAGCATTAATAAAATTCTTTCAAGAAATAACTCTAATCCGGTAAGTGGTGAAGAAAGTAACACTCCAATTAATAATTCTGACTCTGGCTTATCAGATAACAGGATCAAATCAGAAATTGTAGAAGCATCGAATATTAGCAATCAATTTGGTAGTGGATCCAATGGAAACCCTGTTGTTAATAGTGTAGAATCTCAAACTATAAGATCGTCACCCAGTTCTTCGATTCACAATATCAACGACTATCTAACAGATATGAACTCTCTCATGTGGGGTGTTAACACATTAAATGATGAGTTCTGGTCAGACCTATTCATGACAGGGATGTGAAGTATGTGTACTAAGGTTTTTCTTTTAATTTTATTCACCTAGTGATTTGTTCACTTTTCGGTTGAAAGGAGATATTTTGGTTTATTTTACATTTTATATGGGGCTTTTAATTTGCTTTATCATTGTTACTAATTTTAAACAACATACCTATTTTTGTGTTAAACTTTAATGACGAATTGTAATCCTTGGCAACGGTTCATGTTTTAATTTTTTTTTTCTTTTTTGTTGTAGTTTTTTACATTTACATTCTTTTCAAAGCAACTAAAGTAAGGATCTCAAGTAACGATAACATATTTTGTATTAATATTTTTTTTTATTTTTTAGTAGTTCTCGCCATTTAATTTATATATACTTACAGCATTTAATATCATTTTAACGAAACGTCTTTATCACACATCATTATTATATATATTGAAGAATTCTTATCTAAATTTCTTTCGTTTATTTACTTTCATCTATTTTGCAACCATTGGTGCCAGAAAACCTTCTAATGCATTGATAAAATTCCGGTTATTTATCTTTCTAAAGCCTTGACCTCTTGTCTCATTCTCATTTTCGGCAAAATCAATTGGTGATAGTAAATTACAAGCAACATATTTCATGTATATGTGGCTGTGGATATATTGTAGTACTTGAGAGTATGATTGTTGTCTGAAGTCCGATATTAGCACAAACCATAGACCAGAGGCAGTGCAATATATGTGTACGAGATACTTACCTGTCGCTATCGTTCTAATCTCATTTTTCATAGTTCCGTGTGAAAGTTTTTGTGTAATTGTTCGCAGAGAATATACCATACCATATAGTAACTTTGCGGTTTCATCATTTTGTTTAGAATTAATGGTACCACTTGCAGTGTTGGATAAAAGTGTCCATTCCCTATCAAAAATACAGTTACAATGTCTATCAAAAATCCAAAACGAATAAATACCCATAATATATCTCTCCCTTGTTATAGAATTATGTTTGGAAATGCTAACTTCTTGTCAGGATATCTCAAAAGTCGCTATTAGATGAATCTTGTTGGCAACAATATTGATTTTAAGTTAAACAAGAAAAAAAAATATTAAGAAAATCACTCGCGAGATATCATTAAAATTTTAGGGTTGATTGTTTTTAGGGTTGATTATTTTTAGGGTCTTCAATAATAAACCCTAATAAATTGAAATATCAAACATAAAGAAGAGGAACTTTAGTTGCATTTCATAAAGAGTACTATTATATGCAACACAGTAATCTAAATATATAATAATGTGTCCTGTCTGTCTCTCATTTCCTGAAAGCAAAAAAAAAAATAAAAAAAAAAAAAAGTTTATAGAGATATACAGTTAATTAACAGTTCGAAATTAGAAACTCAATAAATCTATTTCACCATCATTAGATGTTTGATTTTGTTGTTGTTGTTGTTGTTGTTGTGATTGTTGTTGTTGTGGCTTAGAGGACACTAACTCATTAAATTCATCATCATCATCATCGAAGGAAGATGCAGCTACGGGAGCATTGGCAGTAGTGGGTGTAGATTTTGTAGCTGGTTTAATTGGTTCGGATGGAATAGATTTAGCTGTAGAAAATAGCGAGCTGAATGGGTCGTCTTTTTTCTTGTTTTCAGCAATGGCAGGAATAATTTCATTGGTCTTGTGAGGGTTTACAGTGGCTGGTCCATTGAAGTCCATTGCCAGTAAATCATTATTGGATGCAGGCTGGCTCTGCGTCGTCGTTGGTTGGGTAGATGATGAAGATGGTACAGCAGACTGAAATTCTGTAAATTCATCATCATCCTCCTCTTCGACTGGGGCGCTAGTTGTTGAGGTGGGTTGGTTTTTAGACACATTTGTGTTGCTTTTAGTAGAGGAAAAGAAATCCTCGTCTGAATTGGCCTGTGAAACTCGAGTAGAATTGCCTTGACTGACATTATCTCTGAATCGTCCTGCACCTCCTCTAGAGTTGGATCTGCTGTATACATCTGAGTCATCCTCTTCTGAATCAAAGTCAGCACTTACACTAATACCTTGAGTTCTCGAACTTGCAAACCCAGCACGTGTATTAGCTGGCAAGCCGGTACCCATAGAGGCACTTCCACCTGCAACACCCTTATATTTTTTAGCGGTTTCTCTAGCCTTCTTCCTGTCGGCCCTAATTTTGTTATCATCGGCTAGGAGTTCTGATAGAGCCTTGGCTCTGTTTCTAACATTGATACCTTGATCTCTACCTTGTGAATCAATGTAATGAAATGATTCTAGTAGCTTAATTATACTGATATTATTTCTCGTGTCGTCAATAAATCTCTCAGAACCATGTTTGATCAAGTATTCTAATAACTGAAGAGCTTTATAAATTTGTCTCCACTCACTTCCAGATTTCTCAGTAAATCTTCTGAATATCATACCTAAAATCTCCTCACGTTCCCTAATATTATAGGTTCCTTGGGCAATCTGTTCCATCAAAGTAGATGAGGCACCCCATGGTTCATTATTGGTGGCTTCTCTAACCTTACTCTCAATGTCGGTGTAATTATACATCACATTTTGGGCCTTTCTGAAATACTTCTTGGCATCATAAAGAGATAAATTGGCTATTGTATCTTCCAAACTCATTTTTTTTTGTTGTTATTTATATTTGTATGTCCTTGATCCTATTTTTGACTTCGTTGGTTGAATTACAGAAACGAATGGCTGCTCAAAGATAAATTGACAGCTAATTTAACTATTAATATACTGGCTACAGCATTTAAAAGGAATGAATGTGAATATCCAGAAATCTAAAACCCCGTTAAGAAATCGAAATCTACTTAGCTCTTTCGTCCTATTTTTTTGTTCATGACCAAACTCAGAGGGAAATTTTGGTCTCCCTTAAACTCATGTTATACGTGATACATCATGTGAAAATAATCAGACATCAATAGCTAATTACAGATAACAATATATTGAGTTTTAACTTTGTTCTCTTTTTTTTTTTAGATATTGTATTTAAAACATTATTTACAAGGTGTTTTCATTTTTGTTGCTATTTAATTTATTCCTTGATTTCACCGGATTCTTCTACGACAATCTTTGCTCTTGGAGCACCAGACATGGTACCGTAGCTTTCAATAGTCTTCACAATATCCATACCCTTGGTAACTTCACCAAACACGACGTGCTTACCATCTAACCATGGACATGGAACAGTGGTGATGAAGAATTGAGAACCGTTGGTGTTTGGGCCTGCATTGGCCATGGACAATAGACCAGCCTTATCGTGCTTCTTGGTGAAGTTTTCATCCGCAAACTTGTTACCGTAGATAGATTTACCACCAAACCCATTGGTTAAATCAGTGTCACCACCTTGAAGCATGAATTGTGGAATGATACGGTGGAATGGGACACCTTTGTAACCCCAACCTTTCTCACCAGTACACAAAGCTCTGAAGTTTTCTGCGGTCTTTGGCACGACTTCATCATATAACTCAAATTCAATACGACCGATACGGGAACCGTTAACAGATGGTTCAAAGTAAACTTTCTTACCAAACTTGGCAGCAGTGGATGACAATTGTCTTCTTTGGGCAGCAAAATTTCTCATAAACATGTTTGTTGGATTTGATAACAGAAAGCAAAATTATCTAGTATATTAATTATTTACTTTTGATAGTATCAAATAATATCATCAATTCTCCTCTGTATGGCTCATTTTGTATCCCAATTTTTTTTTTGTTCCATTTCGTTCTGAGCATTATCACTTTCTACTAAAGTACTATCTATTATCACGTGTATTCACACATGATATTATTAACCTTTAATTAAGATATTTGAATAGTTATATTAAATGTCATTTTGTGAATTATAAAATTTAGCTTAGCATTAAATTCTCGAATCTTCTTTTTTTTATTATAGTATTTATTTATTTTCAACATAGAATGTTATAAACCTACTCTAAACTAAAAATGAATGAAAATAACGAAATAGATGAGTAGATTAGTATTAAATTAGTTAATACTATCATTTCAAAATTTAGCACTTGCAGGTTTCGCAAGCGCAATTGGTACATGTGCACTGAGAGGATGTTGAATTCAAACAAGCACAGTTGTTACTTGTGGAACATCCACAACCATTTCCACAGTCACATTTGGAACAGACACAAGCAGAGTTAATCGAAGCAGCCATTTTTCGTAACAATATAAGTTATTTTTTTGTTTTGTTGTTTTTATTGTTGTTCTGTTTATGGTAAAGAACCATGGACCAAATATTCATGAAAAATTACATGACTTTATATACCAATTGATTATTGACTATCCGCAAAACCCTGATATATATTTTATTATGAATTTGATAAGAATATTTTACAATTTACAGCAAAAATAGTTTTACAGCAATAATGTTATTTAATCAAACTGTACTTTAAAGGTAAAAATAAAAAGTCATGCTAATACCAATCAGTGTGAATCAGCTAAATGTGATTAATTTTTTTATTTATTTTTATTTTTTGCAGCATAAATTCCGTTAACCCAGCAGAAACAACCGTAGAGCAGCAAAAAAAATAACGCTGATTATTTGTGATTTGCTGATTTACAAGGATGAGCTGGATCAAGTTTATTGCTGATTTACTTAAAGTTATCTGTGTATGAGAACTTTTATGTGCTGACACAGTAGGTGTTACTATTAAGAGAGTAAAACCAAAGTTTTTAGTTTGGAGTTTTAATGTTTGCATGTCTATATTCCTAAAACTTATGTAATTTTATATGCTGGTTGATTTGAATATTATATAATTTTTTAATCTAGTTTTAACTCTTTCTCTTTCTCTTTCTCTAGTGGAGTTTCTGCTTGTCTTTTCTTGGATTCTAGCTCTTCCACAACTCTTTTGTCTGCTGTTATACCATTTACTGGTCTAAAGTATGGTTGACATCTCCAGTATGGGATTGTTTTATATGAACCACCCCATAGTTGTTTCTCCAAAGTGACGACACTGTCATCTATTTCTGGGTTTTCATATATCTTACGCACAGTTTCCTCTACCGGAATAACAACTTTTTGTTCCCATTCATCGAGACTTGATTTGGCATTTAGAGAAGCAATATTACTTCTAATATCTGTATGGTGAGGTAAGAAAGGCCTTAACAGCTTGAAAAAATGGCTTTTCATTGCTTTTCTTGAGGCAAGTGATTCGTGACACTCATTTTTGATTATTTCAAAATATTCTCTCGCCAGTTTATCAACACGTGGAAAAGTTTTGTCTTTGTCACCGACATGTTCCACATTAAATACACCTGGATTATAAAGATTACCTTCTGCACTCATGACTGCATCACAATTGATATATTGGCTACATCTATCGATATCTTCTGGGTACAAAATGTTACCATTGGCGAAGAAGACGGTCTCTTCAGGTAGATTGTCCCTTAAAAATTTTATGATGTCCCAATCAGCCAAACCTGTCTTTTGACCTTTTTGCTCACGTAGTCTGCCGTGTACTGTTAAAAACTGGGCACCGGCATCCAAAACCATCTTAGCATAATCTAAAGTCTTTTGTTGTTCGGGGAAAACACGAATTTTGGCTGTTACTGGAACCTTCAAGTTGTCATGTAGTGTTCTAATTAATTTATGGATTAGGTCCCATTCCTCCATCAAAAATGAACCGTAGTGTCCTTTCTTTGCAATACCTTGAGGACAGCCAAGATTTAAATCAACGGCATCGCATTTATCTTCCACAAGTTTAGCAGCCTCTAGTAAATATTCTGGATCATTAGCACAGAACTGCACAATTAAAGGACGATCAAGTTTATCATCACCATCTAGATCACACCACATTTCCTTTCTATACTTCTCTGAAGTTGCAAATAATTTAGCATGGAACATAGGTGTGTAACATAAGGTAGCACCATATCTTCTGGAGAGGACTCTCCAAGCCAGTTCCGACTGGTCAACCATAGGTGCAACAATTCTAGTTGGTTTCCCAATTTTTTCAAAAAGTTCTCTCCCCTTTAGCTTTTGATTCACCATTCTGATGTTGATTTGACTTTTATTGTTTAACTTAGAAAACAAATGTTTAGAGAATATTGATGACAACAGCTTTGCAAAAAAATAAAAGGAAATATAAATAATAATAAAGACGATGAAATTAAAAATAAATATCCTAGATATGTGGATATTATTTATTATATTTGTTCCTCTCAAATCGAAGTAACTATGGTTATACCTTGTAATGGAAGAACTAGCTCATCGCAAAAAAAAAAAAAAAAAAATCTCAAAAATTTTTTTCAAAAATTTTTACGTCCCTTGAAAACCCCGTAGATGTTTTGAACTTGATTTATTCAGAATGAAAATTGCTGATAAAAATAGTTGTCCAAATGTAGTTGTTAATCAATACAATTTAACAAAATAAAATAATAAAATAAAAAAGACGTCATTCTATAAAGTAATTAAATATTTATCTTCTGTATTCTATTTAAAAAAAATCATCATTTAAGCTTTATCAATGTTGTGAATCAAAATCGAAAAACTCTGATTCTGTTAAAATTAGGAATAAAAAGTATAAGCAGCAAAATAATGCAATCAGTATAAGCGAGGAATTTGTAAGTTCCATAATTAACGTGCTTATAAAAGCATTGATTTCTCAACAGATTTTTCCATATGGATTGCTCTGCATTGTAGAGCCAGAGCGAATAATATGGCAATAGGCCAGACTGGTGCGTCACCCAGAATACGGACACCAAAGTATAATGACCTGGTAGACATACGGGATTTTCTGATCACATCAATAGTCTCCTTTATATCCCTGTCAGGTTTGGTAGCTTTTTCGATGTATTCTTCATCGAGAGCACCAATATCAAGAGCACCATTAGCTTGTTTTCTCAAAAATTGGGAGTAAGTTTGAGATTCTTGATCCATAGTAGACAAATGGTCTTCGACCTTCTTGAACACTTTGAAAGCCTTGAACCATAATATTCTATCAGAAACCTTCAAATTTGGATTAGAGTCATTATCAGCGCTAATCCCGGTAGACCAGTCTTCAAGGTGCTTCATATATTCAGCAATGATTAAAATAGCTGAGAAAATACAAGTGATACTAAATATTGGAGTACCACCATTACCATGATTCTTCAACACACTAGTAGTAGTAACCCAGAAATCAATGATATTAACAGCGTAACCTGTGCTCTCCCTTAGAGATTCCCAGTCACAACATATTTGTTCCATAATTTCATTCATTCCAACCCAGTTATGCAACCAAATTTGTTTCATAACCGGAGTTAGGTCAATACATTTCCTGATTAGAGCAAAGGAATGTAACGGGATAATAAGCCTCATAGCTGGATCATTGTTAATTATTTTGATATTCTCTACCGTTGGTACTAGCAAACCACCATTCTTTATATACATGGCTTCCCAGTGTTTCAACATGACAGAAATCATTGGTCTAGCAGACATTCTCCATTTTGCATCATTTAGAGGAATATTGTTACCATTTTCATGCCTAATAGTGTTCCTTTCAAGGAATATTTTCTCATGGACAGTGATCAATAGTGACAACAAAGTTTTCTTGGAAACCTTAGTGTTATCGTAAACATATTGACTACCATTTGACAGGTACATCATACAGTTAGCGTAGTTAGCTTCACCATTCGACAACTCGATCAACGAGAATTTGGAATCTAACACAACATTGTACTTATTTAGTTTAGTAGCCCATTCAATAGAGTTTGGACAGGTGTACAAGCTTTCATGGAAGCATGGGACACCGCAATTCAAATCGATGGAATGGAAGCAGCATTCTAAACCAACTAGTGAGGTGAACAAATTAGAAATTATCAATACAACATGACAAGTTCTGATTCTTGTTTGTGCAAGAATAAAGTATTGGAAATCTTTTTCTAATTGCTCAGGAGTTGAGTATTGCTCGGTGTATTTGGCAAAACTTGATGGATTATTTTGGTAGTCCAAAGCATGGTTACTTGCAATTGGTGGTTGACAGAAGTTTTCCAATGGAAGGTTCAAATTCGTCTTTTTGATTAGCTTAATCAAAGTCATTAATTGAGTGTTCATACTTCTGGCAATATTTAGATCGTCACTGAAAATACCGACAAATGTTAGAAGAACTAGAGATTGAATCAACCATAGAGGGGTAGCTTTTTGGTCCTTTCTAGTTTGTTCCAGATATTCTCTTACGTTGTGCCTGGTTACCTTGCATAAGATCATAGCATGATTTGAATGGTATGCATATAGCGCACCAATCATTGCTACACTCAATAAGAAGGAATAGTTTTCAACAGAAGGAACAAAGGAGTGTAGATGAACAAAAGAGAAGTAAGGGTGGAACTCTCTTTGATACAGGTTGACATAATGATTTAGTTCATTAACTGTTGGGAACATTGCAGATGTCAGGTTGTTCAATTTCACAATCTCATCTCTGAAGCTTTCATTGAAGAAAGAAAGAGGAGGTTTCGAAGGTTTGGGTTTCTTCTGTAGAGGTTCAGAGTTGGTTCTTGGTGAAGTAGTTAATGAAGAAGATGCAGAAGATGGGTTAGAAAATAGTGCATTACTTGTGGAGTTCACGTTCTTACGGAATAATTCTATTTGTCTGGAAGTGAATAGTGATGAGACTGATCTTTCTAAGGCGGCACCAATATCATCCTCTTCTAGTGATCTTTTGTTCATGTGATTTGGTAGACCATAATTATCAATATGTGCGTTGAATAGGTTCTTGAAATCGTTAAATTCAGATTTTTTCTTATTCTTGGATTTTTCACTTAGATTGACATTTGCTGGTGATGGTGTGAAATTTAATCCTTCTGGTAGAGCTTGTAATGGTGAGGCACTACCTGTTCCTAATTTAGCCAAGTTGGTATTAGATGTTAAAGCAGAAGTAGTATTCGAAGCGACGTGGCTACCAATTACATTGGACTTGGCAAATTCATTATCACTGTGTGTTTGATCATCTGGGTTATTGGGATGAAAGAATCCAATATCATTGAAGTGATCAATATCGAGCTCAAATTGTTTCTCCAGTTGTGAATCTTGAATAAACTTAGATAGCCAGTCCTCATCTGGAGAACTCGTCACATCGCTATTTCTGGAGTGGTTTCCCACTTCAGGTATACTCATTGGAGACTTGACACTTTGGCCATCGATTTTGTAATCTGGTTCTGTCACATCATTTGTTGTGAAAGTAGCTCTCTTCTTTTTATCTCTAGGTGATGCCATATCGAATATATCATGGTAGGATTCACTTTTCCAGTTCTTATAATTGAACAAATCTAACTCTGATGTGTTGTTGTTTGGTTTAATGAAACCCTTTGATCCACCCATAGAAGAACCCATAGTGACGATATCTGTCAAAATTTGGTGTGAGGCCCCACTGTTTAAGAAGTTTGCAGCAGAATTGCTGGGGACTGAAAACATAGAGCTCAATGCAGCAGCCAGAGATGCAGAACTGTTTGCGTACTTCATGTTCTGGTTGGATTTGTCATCATTTTGTTGAGGAATTGTATTATCTACTGTATTTGCTTTCTTCTTTCCGCTAATGAAATCGTAAGCTTCAGCTGGTTTATTTTCGCCAAGGCCATGTTGGAGTAGACTCAAAGCTTGGCTAGAGTCACCATTTACAAAATTGCTTTGGTCATCGCCAAATAAGGAAGGTGGTAAGTCAAGTGGCTCAAAATCCATGGTACCAGTCTCCATGACTTTTTTGATTAGTTCTTGTGCAGTCAATTGTGGGGTTGAAAATCCGACTAAGTGAGGTACACCTTCTCCAATGTCGTCGATGTGTTCCTTGTTATAGTTCTGTTCGTTCTCATGACCCTCGGCAGTAGAGACGTGATCAGGGAAGTAAGTGAACGCACTTGACGCAGAGAACGAGGCATGTCTTCTGTTTCTGGACACTGGCACAGCCAAGCTATTCGTTACAGGATTCACACCAAGGTTCATTTTCATGTTCATATCCAAATTCGTATCATTAAAGGCATTGTCACCATTATTATTATTTACAGAAATCACTGGAGAATTGGTTATACTACTCTCATTACTCGTTACAACTACACCACTACTGCCATTTTCTTGCTGTTTCTTGCTATTTGTTTTCTTTCTTTTGGTTGTCATTTTCTTAGTCTTGCCAGAAGTAGCTCCACCGTTGGTCGACGACGACCCTCTTGCGTCTTTCCTCAGTTGTGCGGTAGTCTTAGCCAACGGGTTACTAGGTGTTGGCAATATTGTTGCTCTGTTTCCTGAAACTTTAATAATGTTGTCATTCATCAAATCCAGGTTCTTCTTCTTCATCAACTCAGAGGAATCACTTCCGGGAGACACGCTGCTCGTCCTTGAACTTGCATTATTGAGATCATCTAATACACCACCGTCCTGGGCTGTTTTCGAAACTAATGTTGGATGTAACTTATATTGGTGACGTAACACAAGGTCTCTTCTTGCGAAACAACGCCCACAGAACACACAAAGAAAGGGTTTCTCATTCGTATGTGCTCTTTGGTGTCTCTTCAAATGTTCTAACCTTACAAACCCACGAGTACATATAGGACACAAGTGTGGTCTTGGTTTATCTGTCTTTATAGTTCTGGACTTCTTGGGTATAGGCATGAAAGTCCCGTCATCTTGTTGTATAGATGTTTCCACCGACATAGTTCAGTTGTCTTTATTTATACTAGTAAATTTTTTTTTTTCTAGTCTTTTTAAGAATGCTAAAATAATATAATAAACAAAAATAAATAAATAAATAAATAACTTTAAAAATATAAAAAAAATGGCTGCTTTCCACCTATATTTTTATTTATGAAGAAAAAAGAATCTTTGCTTTTGCTGTTTTAGTTTTGTAGTTTCCATTTACTTTTGGTAGTATTAAGAAGACACATTGTTGACAAAAATTTTCTTTCAATCTACAAAAAAAAAAGAAAGAAAGAGATATGCAAATGATGTCAAAGAAATTGGTAATCCGTTACTCTCTCTGTGTGTGTGTCTCTTTTCTGAATATGGTTATTGTTTGTAGATTGAATTAGCTGTCACTTTGGTCGCTTGCCCTCTCTCTGTTTTTTTGCTTGCAAGCCCAAAAGAGTTCAATGAAAAAATTTTTTTTTTTTTTTTTGCTTTCGTTGTCAAAATGAAGAAGAAAGAAAAAGAAAGCAATGTCTTAAAGAATGCTTTTCCTTCTTCTCGCTTTTCTGTGTGTGTTTTTTGTAACGGTGCACCGCCACACACAGAGAGATACAAATACTTTACACAGCCTTGTACTCGTTTGTTGTGCAACACTACGCAGCTCTTTACGTCATTCTTATATATCCCTATATCCTTGCTTTCTTTCTTTCTTCTCTCCTGTGCACAGGGTTCTAAGCAACCCCTGTCCATTGTATTCAACATAATAAGAAAAACAGAAAAACAGAAAAACAGAAAAACAGAAAAACAGAAATTTTCGTGTGCAATCATATCCTACTATACGCTCCTACACATGGTCGCATTCGTTTATCATTATATATAGTCTTGTGACCAATGAGGTTTGAGAACACTAACAGTGTGAGGTATGGGTGCAACATTTATTTTTCTTCCGGGTAACCGAACTTTTTCCCAATATACTCAATTCACATCTCGACTAAGGTCTTGTGCAAAGGGGGATTTTGTTGAGGATTGTGTATTTTTTATTTTTTTTTTTTTAAATGGAAATGATAGATAATAGCAAGGTTGGTTTTATAAAGTAGTGGTTAGATTGAAGTTTCAATTAAATTGAATAAGACCCAAACAAGAAGAAAAAAAAAATATAGAAACAATGATTAAGAGATTTGCTTTCCCTTTGGTTAAACATTACTGGCCATTCTTTGTTAGTGGTGCTGCTGTGTACTATGGTGTGAGTAAAGCTGCTGATGCCATGGCCAGCAGTGAGCAGTATATTAATGATCCAAGAAATCCAAGATTCCAAAAGGGTGAGAAGCCTTTGTGAGATTGATCTTCCATTTTCCAAATCCTTACTTTTTTCTCCATTTTTTTATTATATTATTTTTTTTAATATTCAGAAAAGAAAAACAATATAACATCCAATATAGCAACACTCCTTGATATTCCAGAAAAAAAAAACTTGTATATATATATACAATTAACAAAATATAAATCTAAAAAGAAACCAAATAAAAACAAACGTTTATTTTTTTTTCAATAATTCTTTATGTACAAAAAATTCAACATTTATTTATGGCTGTTTGGAATATACGCGTTAATGTCTTGATGTTTTCAAGACCGATACAGAACCTAATGAAGTACTGTGGAGTATCAGTGCGGAATGCAGTGACCATAGTCACTTCATTACCACCGATTAGTGGGGTTCCCTTATGTACATTTTCTAATGCATCATAGAATTTTTCAGCAACTGACTCATCATCGAACTCCAATGTAAATATACCTCCATATCCACAGTCTTCACGGGAATACTTGATCATGTCATAGTAGCCATTATCCTTCCATTTATTGTCGTTCAAGTACAAGATAGATTTAAATAAGGTGCCCTCATGTGAAGCCAACACTTTTTTAATAAGGTATTCGGTGGTGTAGTTAATTTTGATGTTACGATCATGCCATCTTGAAGAGCCCTTGTCAAGCAGAATCATATCTTCTACCCACAACGTAGTACCTGTGGTAGAAATCAAATTACGTAAATATGGCTGCGGTGTGCCACTTGAAAGCTGGGTCTCGGTTAACTCTTCGTTCATCTTATCGAGGAAAAAATCATGCATCCTTGGAGATCTTTTCTTGCTAATTATCATTGCACCACCACTTACTTCAATATTGGTGAATCTAGTTAGTAATGATGTACATAATATATCACCATACTTCAATATATTACAATTCAAAATACCAGAACCAGCAGTAATGTCATAGATAATGGGGAATACAAACAAATCAGATAGATGTTTCAATCTCTCAAGGTCGATCAACCCTATTTGTGGGTTACTTGGAATCTCTGTGAATAAACCCAGAATTTGTTCGCCGGAATTTAGTAGAATCTCTAAGTCATCTAGTGTCTCAGACATACCTTTTTTATTATTAATAATTATAGTTTCGTTAAATTCTTTCATCATATCAGCATTATCTTTGGTCAATTCTCCTAGCAAAACCATTCTTTTGTAATTGTTCCCATTACTCAATTCATTTTCAGTTTGGAACCTTAATCTACTCATTCGCATCAGATCATACTCCAGTAAATACCTTTGAGCGGTGTAAATTGAAGCCATCCCAGTTGGAAAAATAAAGACATCATCATTTGCATCAATTTCACTTTGAATGTCGTTGTTACTATTATTCCATTGTCCGGGGCCGAGGAAAGTTGCCGACGCATTATTGGAATTATCCGGTAATGGAGAGTCGATTGGTGTATTACTTACCTCCATTTCAATTGGCTCAGCAGGTACCAAAGAAACAAATTGATCATCTTCTTCGCTATCCGTTTCATTCCCGAAAGCAGCTTGGAAATTATCTTCGTCACTTTCACTATTGTAGGAGTCATCAAACCCGGATAAGCCATTTCTTATCAGATCCTCGTCTATTTGAGACATCTGTTGCTGGCTGTTACTGTCATTTGATCGTACTGTATCTAGGAAAGTAGGTTCTACACTGTCTTCATTTTGAAAATGATAATTTCCCTCCTCGTATTCGTCTTGTGTGTCCAGCGAATGCGCCACCAACCTTTTCCTAATATTTTGAATCGCCCTGGTTGCTAATGTGAAGTTCATTTGGGATCTCTTGGCGAGTGTTTGGCTCTTCTTAGCAGGAAAGGTAGAAAAGGAAGATCTCTCAGCGATAAAGAGCTCGTTTAGAACATATTCTGCCAACCTTGGAGAAACAATCTCTCCAGATAGTCTCCAATACTTTCGTACTAATGGGAACAGTGACTCTGATACAAATACAACAGCAATCTTAAACTCGCACTTCCATTTCATCTCCTCGGTACTATGCGGCTTAGATGTGGCCAATTGTAATATACGAACCTTCGGTGTTACTTCTGCCCTCTCCTGAATGAACTCCCTGCACCGCTTCGCCACTCCGTAAGAGGGGAAACATAAGCAACGTTCATGCTCCTTGGCATACTTGTTGTTGAGTACATCACACAGTCTTTTCACAGATTTATGTAGACACCGACGTGGGTACCCGTTTGACTCATCTTCATTATCAAATATTACACTCTCGTTTTCTTCTTCATGCTTTATATAATCCTTCCACGTAGGCAAAGGTGTTGAATATTCCACCATTGGCCTTTGCATATTTGATTATTGTGGTGCCCTTTATTTTTTTTTCCCTTATCTCTTTTTTTATTAGTCCACTTTTTAACTTTCCTTTTTGCCTTTATCTACTTATATCCAAAGGACTTTTTTATAATAAACAATTTTTTTCACTTAATAATTCGTTAAACTAGTTTTGTTATTGTTTCCAATTGAGAAAGGAAATGCCAAATAGATTCTGCAATTCTAATATGACAGAAACCCACAATTTTGATATTTTTTTTTTTGTTTTCTCAATTTGTAATGGCTTTTTTTTCCTTACTGTGTGTTTCTGTGTAAAAAGAAAAAGAAAAAGAAAAAATTAAGCTGGTGTAATAATTTTTCCACTGCATCGCAGCTTCCTTTGACGTCTCGATGAGCAAAAAAAGGCTTGATGACATCATTGCGAGGAGCTTGTTGTTTGTTGTAATTCTATCGGGGCAATTTTGCACATTATGAGAAGCCAAAGAATGATTTTACAGTTGTGTGTTTTAATTTTGGTTTCTTTCTAGGTCTTGGCAATGGCGTTGGCTTTGAGATGTTGGTGTGTGTAAACGTAACTTTGAATAACGACTCCATGGGCCTTCGCACACTTGGTTTATTGTTATAACTGGGTCTTCTTGAAACAGTGTTTCTGGTCATAATTTGTAGCGATATATTATAATTTTCAATGTCTAAATCATCATCGACTGGTGTTAACACTTGACGTAAAGCTGGTACTTGTGATACGTGATGGGGGTCAAGCTTGCACTCCAGATACTCTAGGCTAGGTATATTATTGATCAGCTTGTAAAGTTCCAGGGCACTCGAACAGTACGGCATTCTCAGTACCCGCAGATCTGTCAATTTCTTATCCCGATGTGCGCGTAATCTCTCAATCCAAAACCTGAGCACATCTGGCCCAATTGGGCATAGTATAGTGATATCTTTGACATTGGCAACATCAACCAGAGCCACTGCATCCTCAAACCCATTAAACTCGTGTATAATTAGCTGTAGCTTCAATGTAGAACTTCTCGTAATCATGACGAGATCACTCACAGATAACTCCTCCACGTTAACTCGCTGTTCGAAATAATACGGTACTCGTTCAAAAGCAATGAGAAGTGCCAACGAGTCATGTTTCAACTCGATCAAGTAGTCATAGATCAGTATTACTAGCTCATCGCGCGGCACAATGGCTAACAAATCCCGCACATGCTCTATAGAATAGGAATCGCACAGTAACTTGGCAAGTTCATAGCAGCAACGTCGAGCTAATGCCATAGCTAGCAATAAAGAAAGAAATACCAGTAGATTGCCGGGGCTGCAATGAGGTGTTTGGAAAAAAAGCATTCAATGTTTAATCTACAAAAATTTTGTAGACGCCCTGGGTCACCCTACTTCAACTAAGAGCAAAGGGGAAAAAATTAAACAAATTCTGCAAGAGCTAAGGGAGGGAAACAAGGAACCAAGTTTTTAATTCATTTTTATTTATTTATTTTTGACAGAAGGGGTTTTCAATCTTTCATTCAAAGTTTTTTTAGTTTCATTTTGCAATTGTGTTTTACAAAATAACCAAATAAAGTACCAAAAGAGAGGGAAAGGATAATATAATGTCTACGGTGCAGGAGTTACAAGTCCTAGGAGGACGTCGTAACTTTGTGTTTAAGAACTGGGCAGGTATTTACTCTGCTAAGCCGGAATGGTACTTCCAGCCATCTAGTGTTGATGAGGTAGTTGCGTTGGTTAAGGCTGCTAGGGAGAAGAAGAAGACCATTGTGACCGTGGGGTCTGGTCACTCTCCTAGTAACATGTGTGTTACGAATGAATGGATGTTAAATTTAGATAAATTGGATAAACTGATGGACTTCGTTGAGAGCAAGGACAAGAGTTATGCTGATGTTACAGTGCAGGGTGGTACCAGACTATATCAGATTCACGAAATTTTGAGGTCAAAGGGTTATGCCATGCAAAGTTTGGGTTCCATCTCTGAGCAAAGTATTGGTGGTATTATCTCTACCGGTACCCATGGTTCTTCTCCATACCATGGTTTGGTGTCTTCTACAATTGTTAACTTGACCATTGTTAATGGTAAGGGTGAAGTCTTGTTTTTGGACAGTGAGTCTAACCCTGACACATTCAGAGCTGCATTGCTTTCCTTGGGTAAGATCGGTATCATTGTTGGTGCCACTGTTCGTGTGGTTCCTGCTTTTAACATTAAGTCAACTCAAGAAGTTATTAAATTTGAGACTCTTTTGGAAAAATGGGATACTTTGTGGACTTCTTCTGAGTTTATTAGAGTGTGGTGGTATCCTTATACACGTAAGTGTGTCTTGTGGAGAGGTGTCAAGTCTACTGAACCAGAAACTAAGCCAAGATACTCCTGGTGGGGTTCTGCCCTAGGTAGATTTTTCTATGAAACTTTGTTGTGGATTTCTACCAAGGTATACCCAGCTTTCACCCCATACGTGGAAAGATTCGTTTTTAGAAGACAATACGGGGATGTCGAAACTCTTGGTAAAGGTGATGTTGCTGTTCAAGATTCGGTTTCTGGCTTTAACATGGATTGTTTGTTCTCTCAATTTGTTGATGAATGGGGTTGTCCAATGGACAATGGTCTAGAAGTTTTGAGATCTCTAGACCATTCCATCACACAAGCTGCTGCTAATAATGAGTTCTATGTCCATGTTCCAGTTGAAGTTCGTTGTTCCAACACTACTATGCCAAAGGAACAACCAGATACCAGTTCTCGTACTAAGACCAGTCTTGGTCCAGTCTACGGTAATTTGCTACGTCCTTACTTGGATAACACACCTTCTCAATGTGTTTACGCTCCAATTTCCAACGTTACTAACAGCCAATTGACTCTATACATCAATGCCACTATTTACAGACCATTCAAGATTAACGCACCAATTCATAAATGGTTTACTCTATTTGAAGATACTATGTCTGCTGCCGGTGGTAAGCCTCACTGGGCTAAGAACTTCTTGGGTTCTACTGCTTTGTCAGCTGGAAAGGTAAAGAGCGAATCTGAATACGATGATTATGAAATGAGAGGTATGGCTAAGAAGGTTAAGGAATGGTATGGTGACGACCTTGAACAATATAAGAAGGTCAGAAGACAACAAGATCCAGATAACGTATTCTTGATGAACAAGGATTGGGCCTTGATCAACGGTATCATTGATGAAAATGAATACTAATTTTGAAAACATTCTTTTCTTTCTAAACTAGGTTCTTTTTTATAAAAAATAAAAAAAAAAACAAGGAAAGAGATGGTAGAACCATATTTTTCACTTCCTTCAAACATTAGTTTTTTTTATCATTAATTGTAAAAAGTTAAAAATAGACCTTAGTTAAACCTCAATATATATATACCTTGTTAAATAATACCTTAAAATACATAATATAAAAAGTGTATATATATATATATTTTTCTTAATAATTTTCTATGTTTTAGTCGTAAAATGAAACAATTTTAATGTTCACCGAAGTCAAGTGATATATTATTCAAAAATCAAATGGTGAAAAAAAAAAATGAATGCAATTGTTTATTTATATATGCATAAAATGCAATCGTTCGTTATATAACAATATACATCAAAGAAGTATATTTCATTAATTGTCGTTTACCTCACTCAGGGATAGAGCAATTGCAAGTTGAAGCTCTTCGTCATCAATTTCTTGCTGAGTTCTAGTTTCGCCAGAACCATTGGATACCGTTTGTGAAGGAAGATCGGTTAGTGTCCTTCTTTGAGATCTTCTAGACTGTCTCTCTTGCTCTTCTCTATTCGTTCGCTCTACAGCAGCAATAAATTCCGTGTCATCCTCCATATGCAATGCAGCGTCCACTTCAGCTTGCAATTCTTGTAACCGTAATGACTCAGCAATAGCTTGTCTTAGTTGTTCTTCTTCATCAACATCAGTTGACTCATTATTTGAGGCTGTGGTAACTGGATCAGTTTCGATAGAACCTGGATCACTAGCGGCATTTTGAGATTCCAACAAAGCAATACGCAGTTGAATATCCTCGTCATCTCCATCTAAATCACCACCATATGCTTCCAACAGTCTCTGATTTTCCAGCTCTCTTTCCTCCTCTAGCTTAATCTTCTCATTATACATTTGCATCTCCGTGTTCAGAGTTTCATTCCATTTATTACTCCTCAAACGACTAGATGAATGAGACTTCTTAGAGTGTTCTGATCTCTCATCATCATCAGGCAAATATTGAAGGTAGTGTACAACGTTACCACTACTTACAATCATCCGACCTTGTGTGACTCTCAAAAATTGAGGAAGTTTGTCTGTTTTTTGAACAGTTTTCACTAGTTCTCCAGAAAGGACATCATAAATTTGGATAGTACCAGAAAGAGCACAGACCAGGACTAAATTTGTAACTTGAGCTGCGTGTACATGTTCTTCGAACTGGAAAACTCTTAGAGGCTTGATTTCCTGATACAGACTTTCTGAATTCATAGTCACAAAGTTGACCTTTCTAGTGTTCACAATCAAAAATCTATCTAGGGATGTGGAGATGGCAATGAAGCACCCGTCACCACCAGCTAGTTGCGAATCCTGTTCTCTTCTAGCGGTTTCATCATCTATGACAATATCTGTAATTTGTTCAGCGGGATCACGAATCTTTAGCACTTTAACTTGACCAAAATCTTTTGTTAAGTTCAACGAAATAAGGAAAACAGACTTGAGATCAGCCATAATCAAGTTCATAGATCCGAAATCAACTTTGAAGAAATGGATCGGGAGTTTTTTGTTAGTTTCTGGATCCCTAGGAATATCAATGGAGTGGACCCTTTCCATGTCTTCAATTACATATATGTGATTTTCATCCAGTGCTATTGTCAGTTTCTTGTTTACCAGTGACAACCTCAAGATAGGGTCGTTACCGAACTTGAGGCTCTTATATTTCTTGGTCTCGAGCCACCATATAATCTCACCATTCTCCGAGCCACTAACGGACCAGTCCTTCGTAGTAGAGTCTATCATTGTTGGGTTAGCGGTGGCGATTGCAGTGACACATGAAGAGTGCGAGGAGTCGAATTCTGTCACCGGTTGTAAGTACGACTTGTTTGTCAGTAGTTTCCCAAACACACGGCCATCAAACCTCCCGAACACCGCTGAGTTAATGTTGTAGTGCATTGTAGAACACCCCTGCGGTGTGGTACACGGAATGTACACTATCCTGTTCTTAATCTTACTCCGCCTTGATTGCAGTTGCACCAAGGTAATAATACCGTCGTGGTAGCACGCCAGCTTCGGGTACTGGAAGATCAGGTCCTCTATCACATGCGAGTTGTTATTGTTATTGTTATTGTTATGCACACTCATCCTGTGCTGGTACGGAGTCGGCGAAATGTTGTACTTGGTCTTGATCAACCTGTTATGTTTCCACTCCCGCAACCCTCTCACACGCTCTATGTACTCGTTACTAAACTTGTGGCTCTTGGAGAAAGACGGGAAATTACACGTCTGCAGCCTCGTCATGAACAGGTTCTTCCAGAGCTCCTCATCGTTAATCAACTCATGGAACCTATGGGAAAGACTTTGCAACACATACAGATCCTTTTCATCCAAGTAACTGAATATATTAATCAGAATCTCCGGTGGAAGTTCCTCAAACTGCATCTTGGCCCACAATATTCTTTTGATTCCCTTGTTCTCTGTGAAAGTATGTAATTATAATAATACTTTTTTCATTTGCCATCACGTTTTGATGTAAAATTAAATGAAAAAAAAAAATTAAATTAAGAAAAAACTGATGCTCACGAGAATCGAACGGAGGTTTCTTTGAAAAACCTATTCGAACCCCATCAGACGCATCATTTAGTTTTTATTTTATTTATTTTCTTTGGGTCCCCCTCCAAATCACCAGCCACGTCCGGCATCGAAGTATCTCCGAAAAAAAAATTTTTAATTTTCTTTTGATTCTCGGTAAGATCGGGTTTTTGTTATTTTTTTTTTTCTGTTGTCGGGTGTGTGTGTTATAAAAAAAAAAAAGGGCTTTCAACCCATTCACAAGGAAACTTTTCTTTTTTCTTCTGGTTAAAGAAGGGAAGGGCAAGAAAGAAATTATTTTTCTTTTTTATTTTTTTTGGTCTGGGTAACTGATCTTTCTTCTCGACAAGAAAAAAAAATTTTTTTTCTTGTTGTATTCTAATAACCCAAACTCGTTTAAGTTCTCTAAACGAAGTTTTTATGTGATTTTGATAGATAGAAAGCCCATCTCTTCTCTCTCTTTGTCTCTCCAATATATAATGTTTTATCGGTTATTACAACCCTTCTCTCTCTCTTTCTTTTCTTGGAAGTTTTTTTCTTGAAACTCAACTGAAATTTCTTATTTAACAAACACAAGTGAAGTTTAAATTAAAAAGAAAATTTTTTCTCTCTTTACTTTCTTGTACTACAATCACTAACACAATCACAAAACCCACTACATAAATTAAGAAATGACTGAGAACAAGAGACAAAAGATTGATTCCAGACCAACCAATGTTGGTATTAAGGCCATTGAGGTTTATTTGCCATCTCAATACGTCAGCGAAGCTGAGCTTGAAAAATACGATGGTGTTTCTCAAGGTAAGTACACAATTGGTCTAGGTCAGACCAACATGGCTTTCGTTAACGACAGAGAAGATATCTACTCTATGTGTTTGACTGTGTGCTCCAACTTGATCAAGAACTACAACATCGACACCAACAACATCGGTAGACTTGAGGTCGGTACCGAGACCCTGATCGACAAGAGTAAGTCCGTGAAGTCTGTTTTGACCCAGCTGTTCCCAGGTAACGGTGACATGGAAGGTGTAGACACCTTGAATGCCTGTTACGGTGGTACCAACGCCGTCTTCAACTCTATCAACTGGATCGAGTCCAGCGCTTGGGACGGCCGTGACGCCATTGTTGTCTGTGGTGACATTGCCATCTACGACAAGGGTGCCGCTAGACCTACCGGTGGTGCCGGTACCGTCGCTATGTTGATCGGTCCAGATGCCCCATTGGTCTTCGACTCCGCCAGAGGCAGTTACATGGAACACGCCTACGACTTCTACAAGCCAGACTTCACCAGCGAATACCCAGTCGTGGACGGCCACTTCTCCCTAACCTGTTACGTCAAGGCCCTAGATCAAGTCTACAAGAGCTACTCCAAGAAGGCCATTGCCCGCGGTCTAGTGAAGGAACCACTAAACGAAGAGACCTGCAACACCCTGAAACACTTCGATTACAACGTGTTCCATGTGCCAAGTTGTAAATTGGTCACCAAGTCCTACGGTAGATTGCTATACAACGACTTCAGAGCCAACCCAGCTCTATTCCCTGAGGTAGACCAAGCATTGGCTTCTGTCGACTACGAAAAGTCTCTGGTAGACAAGCAAATCGAGAAGTTGTTCGTCAACGTCGCCAAGCAACACCACGCCACCCGTGTCGCTCCATCCCTAGTGGTCCCAACCAACACCGGTAACATGTACACCGGCTCCCTATACGCCTCCTTGGCCTCTCTATTGACATACGTCCCAACCGAGGACTTGCAAGGCAAGCGTGTCGGTCTCTTCTCCTACGGTAGTGGTCTAGCCGCCTCTTTGTTCTCCCTAAGAGTCACCGGTGACATCTCCAAGATCGTCTCCAACCTGAAGCTAAAAGAAAAGTTGAGCGAGAGAGAAGAATTGACCCCACAACAGTACGAAGCCGCTATCGAGCTAAGAGAGAAGATCCACCTACAAAAGGACTACAAGCCAACCGGCTCCATCGACCACTTGAGATCCGGCACATACTACCTAACCGACATAGACTCCAAGTTCAGAAGAAGCTATGCCACCAAATAATTATGCTAAGTAAATAAAAATACAAATACAAATAACGTATATACATAAAATATACATCTGTTCCTCCATCTCATAATGTTTAAGTATCACATCCCAAATCAATGTATAAGTATCACATATTAAGTCCATGTATAAATACCACATGAAATATTTCGTAAAAAATACATTATCACATGCATAATCATTATAAACAATATCACATGATTCATCATAAACCACGTACATCACGTTGACTCCTCAAACCAACGAACCAATCATATCCAAGAAGAGCAGAAAGATTTTATTTTTTTTTGCCCTGCCCCCCGCGTCCCTTTTTTAAAATTTTTTTTTTTTGACTTTTTTCAACGGACGACTGAGACAGGAGCACAGAGACGGAGGCACAAAGCGAGCCTACAAAAAAATAAAAATCTGTTAATCTTCCTTGGTGACTGCAAACACGCAGGGGGAGGCCCCGAGAGTCCACCGTTTGGACTCTCGCAGATTCTTTTTTTTTTTTTTTATTTTAGATAAAATAGCGGGGGGGTCTTCCTATGTTGTACGCTGATTTCACTGTGCTTTGTTTTTTTTTCTTCTTCTTGCTGTGGGACTCTGCCAAACCGAGTGCTCGGATTCTTTTTTTTTCTTCTGTACGGCGTTTTGTTACGTGACGTTTATTTTTTTTTCTTTCTCTGTGTGTCTCGCTGTCTGAATCTGTTTGTCTCGGTTGAAGAGAGACGACGTTGACACTTTTTCTCTCTATATAAGTGAAATCATTCAAATAATCAAAAAAAAAATTTTTTTATTTGTATGTTCCTTGACATCACAATAAGAACCAAGAAATAAGAACCATAAATAACTTTATGACTACCTCATAATGGCGTTCAAGTCGTTCAAATACAAGATTTATGCTAAGGGGTATCACCACACAGCGACTACGCCCTCGACGTCGTTTTTCGATAACGGGTACTACTACTACCAGCATGTGCGTAGTGGGAGTAAGAACGCTGTGATGCTTAACAGTGCACAACATCCTCCTTCGGAGGATGTTGTGTTATCCACAACGCTACACCCAGTAGTAGTGGCTAACAACAACTACAACAATCTGGACCATATACTGTCGCTGAACAATGATCTGCATGATGATTTGATGTCTCCAGAGGGGCTTGTCCGCAGGGATATCTCCATTCAGAGGAATACACGCGCACGTACATCCAATAACAGTGCAAATGGTGTGCGGAAGAACGGGAAGAAACTTGCAAGTCTATACAAGAAGGATAGTTTCATATCGCAGAAGAGGTTCGTCAGTTCCAGTGCCAATACCACTACGAACGCCCTGCCGGTACAGGAGGGTGTCGAGATAGACCTGGCGGAGCTCGAGCGTGAGTATCAGTGGGAGAAGGACACAGATGAGGACCTGAATCCTGAGACGTACCTGGCTACGCACATCGAGCAGATTAACAAACATTTCGATAGACACGACTACAATATTATTAACGCATTATACCACTCTTTGAAACGTAACGGCATCGTGGTTAGAGATTGCGACACTGTGCACAAGATACTCGTTTCGCTCTCTCGCAGAGAGATGGACGACCTTGACATCGATAACAAAGTATTTGAGTTGCTCAGTTGTTACCAAGATATGATATCGAATAAGGTTAAGCCCACAGTAGAGATATATAACGTGGTGCTCGAGACCTTGTTCAAGAGTTCTATTGTTGCATACAAGAACAATAACGGAAACGGTACCGATTTCTACAAGATCGGTAGCGAACTATTTAAGACTGTGATAGAGAAAAACGACACTCAATTGTCCAACGATGTGGTGAACTTCTGCCTTCTGTCAACCAACTTATACCCAGCACACATGAGACTAGAAACATTGCAGAACTATATCAATCAACTACCTAACTATCACAAAGATTCTTTTTATTACATCGCATGCTTGCATTATGCTCGTATGAATAATGACATCCAAACCATCAAGGAATTATACGAAGAATATAGACTATTATTAGTTAACGACAGAAAGAACAGTTCTTTGCGCGAGGACCAGTTCAAAGTTTACTCGATGTTTGTATCAGGTCTTGTAGAATGTGGTGAACTGGATCTTGCATCAGCATTATTGGAGAAGTTTATAACCAAAATCAGAGAGGAAAATGGTTCAAAGGAGAACATTTCTATTCTACTAAGCAACTTTATTTTGTCTGTGAGCAAGTTAGACTGCAATAAAGCTTACATTTTATGGTCCAAGTTCAACATACTTCCATGGGTTCCTGAATTCTCCTACGAATTTTACTTGACCATGTTACATCGTGGTTTCAAAGATTGGGCCCTAACCAAGAAAATTTATGATTACATTTTCCCAATGAAAAGATCATTCAAAGAGGAAAGAGAGACATTGTCCGACTTCTTGTTATATCCAATGGGTCTAGATTCTGTTCTAAACCAACTGATGGACTTTGCATTACAATTGAGAGATAACCAAGTGGTTATGAAACTAATTGAAGAATCCTTAGTCAAACAATTCACATTCGAGACTGGTCTATATCCATTTATTCTTGCTTACTTAAAGGAAACAAAATGTCCTGAAGATTATTTGGTGCGTTTGATTCAAGCCCACGGTGAATTGATTCTAAAATCAGAGAAACCAGAAGAAATTTATATGTTTTTCAACGCTATTGCTGATAACTTCACATCTCAATCTATAAGAAGTGCTATCACTGATCTAGACCTATTTGTAGAGTCTTGTCGTCAATTCAACTTAGCTGAATTCAATAAGGTTAATTTTCAAGGATTTTTGAATATTTTCGAGAATATTTGGGGTACTCCAAAAACTTCCTCAAATCTTCCAAAATTGATTCAGCTACATGCCATTATGATGACCAAGTTAATGGATTTTGAAACTTATCCATTAGTTGAGAATAACAAGAACCTATCAGATTTTAAGGACACTTTAAACGGTAAGTTTATCAGCCTTGTCTCTATGTATGTCAAGTTGGGCTTTGACCCAAATAACATCGCCGAAGTTACATGTGAGGCTTTGAGATTGGCAAATGCTAATGAAAACTTGATCAACTACTTCTCTCATCCAGGTGATTGGGATAAATCTTATCCGCTATCTCTAGGTTCAATGATTAGAATTTCGCCTTCTACTGGAATCAAAGAATTTAACAAGTTACTTGCTGATGGTTACTGTTTTGATTACGACACTTACAAATCTCTGGTTTTTCACGATGTTCTTGATGCTTCAATTATTGACAATATTCTAAAACTACTTCCAATCGATGAGCAAGATGAATGCAAAGTCATTGCAAATGCTCTTGGAAATAAAATTGCTAACATTCAACAGGCTGATATTTTACTAAATGACGAAAGGTCTCTAACCTACATTTTACCACATTTAAAAGACAATGCACTTTCTAACTTGGTCAAATACTGTACAGACATATATTTTTACATGGAGAAAATTGGGTTTCCATCTCGTTTCAAAGGAATTGCAACCCAAGCTGAGCATAAAAATTCTATTGCATTTGTCTACAGTAAATTATACGAATTAAAGGATTATCAATCTATAATAGAATTAAACAAGTTCTGTCCTGTTTTAGATCTTAAGATTCTATTGAAGTCTTTTATTAGAACTGGCGATTATCCATCATTCTTGGCATTGTTCGATAAATACAAACACGAATTTGGATCAGAAGGTCTCGACCTTCAAGTTGAATACCTAATTAACATCGGACAAATTGATTCTGCTTTGGATATTGTTCAAACCAGTAATCAAAGAACACCTAATAAAACTCTCGATCTCTTTAGTTTTGCCAAATATATCAAAAGTTTTTCGAACGAGGTTAGCATTGACGAGCAACCAGAGAATACTTTACAGTTAGCAAACATGTTATCTTCCCAAAACTCATTCTCCGGGATGTTATCTGTGTATGATATTGTTAACAAGTCTGGCAACATTGATTTCCATGGTCCAAATTCAACAATTATTAAGACCGAAATTTTGGCGCAAATGTTCAATAATTTAGAAGATGCCCTGGGTTTCTTTGATCCTATTGACAACCAAATCCAAGAAGTATTTTCCTACAAGTTGAAAAGTCTTTTAAGATTGAAGATATTTTTCAAATCTCCAATGATTACAAAGTCTCAACTGGTACAATTAATTCACATATGGAACGTTATTCAACCACAATCTATTAATGTCTTGTTTAACAATATTGTCGAATCAATTTATCTCGATGACAAGATTAGGGTTTTATACTTAGAAGAAGGAATCACATTCCCTTTTACCATAGATGAAATAACTGAAATTATTGCTGAAATAGCCAACTGTGCAGCCAGTAGAATGGATAGTCAAAATCTACAAAAAGCCCAAGAATTCAAAACTTTCCTGGAAAGTAATTATATCCCAACAACAATCAAGTTTCAAGAAAATATAAAATATTCATGATTAAAAAACTCTTTATTTATTAACATTTTTTTTTTCTTTAATTTTACTAACAGAAAGGAAAACCAAGAGGTGAAGATGAAAAAGTTCTTCTTCTTAAGGTTCTAACTTTCATTCATTTGTTTTAATATTATTTGTTTTGACGTTTTATTTAATCATTCAAAAAAAAAAAAAGAAAAAAAGAAAAAAAAGAAATCAACACATCCACGCCCGATATACATTTGTTAAGATCTTATTTTATTTATTTTACTGTTTTTTTTATTAATGCTATGTGAAAATGAAGATTTCTTGGGATCAAAAGTCTGGAAAAGGTTATAAATTTTACCCTCTGACATTATAAATATCAAACGCTGAAATTTTGTCTTTACGTCCGTTAAAAACACTTTTTTTCAGATATGTTATTATTCTCGTTCTCTTATTTATTATCTGAGATAGCATCGACACAAGGCTCTTTTTAGTCTTCAATTCAGTTTAGTTTGCCCAATTAACGTCTTCATTTTTTTTTTTATCCACAACGCCATCAATATCTTGTTACCATTGTTTATTTTTTATTTTTTTTTATTTGTTCTGTTCTTTATTTATTCAAACACAATAATAATATAAATTTAATTTTAATAGTTTTACAAATATTAATATGAGAATTATCTATAATATATAGACTATATAACTTACAAATATGTAAGTATACAAACAGATTTAGGTGCATCGCATAGGATTCGAACGCTGGTCTAAAGTTTTTAAATTCTCTTTGCAAAAGGAAAAAAAAAAATTGGTGGCAAAAAAAAAAAAAAAATAAGGAAGAAAAGAAATTTGAACCTCTGGTTAAAAAATAAGGAAATCTTCCTGCAGTTTAAACTCAATTGACAATATTTAACCAATTTTCTGGAATCCCAAGTACTTGTTGATTTATTGATTGGAAACTAACGATAATAAGGCAAAAATTTAAACTATTATTAAAGTAGACATTCTAATAACACTACCGTCCTCTTCCTTTTAGATCGTTGAAAATATGGCTGATAGATATTCTTTTTCCCTGACGACTTTCTCCCCAAGTGGTAAACTAGGTCAAATTGACTATGCGCTGACTGCTGTGAAACAAGGTGTCACTTCCCTAGGTATTAAAGCTACAAATGGTGTTGTAATTGCTACCGAAAAGAAATCCTCCTCCCCCTTGGCATTGACCGAGACCTTGTCTAAGGTTTCTCTGTTAACACCTGACATCGGTGCTGTATACTCCGGTATTGGTCCAGATTACAGAGTTCTTGTAGATAAGTCAAGAAAAGTTGCACACACCAATTACAAGAGAATATATGGGGAATACCCACCAACCAAACTTCTCGTTTCAGAAATTGCAAAGATTATGCAAGAAGCTACACAATCTGGTGGTGTTAGACCTTTCGGTGTTTCGCTATTAGTGGCAGGCTATGATGAACATAATGGATACAGTTTATACCAGGTCGATCCTTCAGGATCTTATTTCCCATGGAAGGCCACTTCCATAGGGAAGGGTTCCACTGCTGCAAAGACTTTCTTAGAAAAGAGATGGAACAACGAATTGGAATTAGAAGATGCCATACATATTGCCCTACTGACCCTAAAGGAATCTGTTGAAGGTGAGTTCAATGGTGAGACTATTGAAATTGCTGTCGTAGGTGAACCAAACCAAGACATGTTAGGATACACTGGTGTGGAGAAGGATTTGGGTCCAAGATTCAGAACCCTAACTACCCAAGAAATTAATGACAGACTAGAAGCCTTATAATCATTGTAAAATAAAAAAGAATACTCATTTACTTACATATATATATGTATGTATTAAGAAATAGTACATGAAATGTTATTAAAAAATGCTTTTTTTCAGACTATTATGTATATATAACATCCGTATAATTATTGAAGAGCTATTTATTTATTTGTACTAAAATGCAAATAGCTGAAAGTAGTAGATAAATCCATCAAAAATGACGTCTATTAATATTATACAATGCATTTATTTTTAATATATAAAGGTTTCAACTAAATGGATTTTTTAGAGGATCAATGACTTGACCAGGCTTGGTTATAATCTTGGGTTTGATCATCTTTTGATGAGTTGCACGAGAGGTCCATTCTTGACCCAAAGGCATACGAAGAGATCTTTCATATTGTTCTCTGTTCTCGAAGGGGAATGGCACTGCTGAAGACTGATATTTCAGATTCTTCTTGTTTACCTTTTCGTTAATTATAACGTTCTTTAAATTCTTGTCCTTTCTCTTTTCCTTTTCCACAACACCCTTAACCTTTTTGATAAACTTTCTTTTCTTTTTAGGATTCACACCGGAACCTGCCCAAGAACCCCAACCCGGAAGTGTAACATCCTCCTCTTGATCATCTTCTTCCATTGCAGTTCTCTTCTTGTCCTCCTCAAACTCAGCAACAACATCGTCACCTGCGAAGGCTTCTGCAATGACATTTTGTTGTTTAAACATAAAAGCTTGGCCCTCATCATCAGACCCACCATAAGGATCGACTATTTGTAATTTGGAGTTAGCATCTTCTGAGAGCAGTAATTCGTCAGATCCACTGTTATTTTTAGTTTTGTTCTTCGTATTTTTCTTCAAAGTTTTTTGGATTTTGTTTGCACTCTTAGCCGCTTTGGAACTATCTTTCTCCAAGACCGAAATTTTACTAGATTGTTTCACAGTTGCGTTTTCATCGTCACTATCATCCAACCAAGGATTACTCGACTCTTTCTTTCCTTTCTTTTCCTTTTCATCATCGTATGTAGACTCGTCATCTTGTTCCTTTTCTTCAACCACATTAGTCGTTTCTTCTTCACCATCTTTATTTTTGCGGACTATCCTTTTCACCAAAGTTCTTGATTCATCTAATTCCTGTTCAGCCTTAACTTGTTTCTTTAATTCCTTCATTTCCTTTCTCATCTCAATATCACCAGGTGTGTAAACTCTTCTACCTTTATTAGCAGCCACAACTGTCTTCTCAGCTGAATCTGGTTCATCATCGCTTTCAAATATACCATCATCACCATTTTCCTCAAATTTCCGAAGCTTAGAAATCATTTCTTTATTCTCTTCTCTTTCTCTAGCTTCAGCATTCTTCATAAAGGCCATATTCATCACACCAGTCTTACCGACTGATGGAATTTCCTGGTCTTCGTCATCTTCAAGATCACTAATGTTGTTATCAGATTCACCAGATTGTCTGTCTATGATTTTTTCACGTAATCTCTCACCTTGTCTTAACATTTCCTCCATTTCCTCTCTAGTTTCTTTATCATTTGTCATTCCGTGTTTGATCATATCTTTAGCCCATTTGGAGTTAGTCTTATGCTTCAATGTCATTCTTTCTTTAGCTCTTTTTATGTCATGTTCGGTATCACTTTCATCAGAAATACCGGCTAGTTCCTTATTTTTCATTGCTTCCTTCTTTTTAATTCTCCTATAAGTTTTGGATTTGATCTTCTTTAATCTCTTGGCTTTACGTTCTTCACGGAACATCAACTCCCTCATTAGTCTCATTTCAGCAGTTCTTTTTCTCATTTCTTCTGGAGTCATCTTGGCAGTCGCCAATTCTTCAAAAGTAGATTCCTTTTGAGGATCTACCAAATTACTTTCACCCAATAGTTCGTCAACTTTGCTTTGTAGTTCTGAGGTTGGTTTTTCAGATGTCCTTGTAAAAGCAGAAGATTCATTATGTTGTTTCTCATCATTAGAGCCCAAGATAATATGTTCAGCCCTTCTGTTTTGTTGAACAATATCTTTCCATTTATTCATCTCATCTTTAGAAATTTCATACGCAGCTCTACGGTCATTTCTTTGTTGAATTCTTTGTGGCAAAGGTACTGCAGTTGTCAAGGATTTCCCCTTTAGCAAAGAAGCATCAGTTACTGCATGTTTATCATCAACTGCGCCCATCATCTCCTCCATACTCAACTTACTGGTTCCTGACTCATTTGCAACAGATGGCAAAACAAATTCATTGGCCTCACCATAACCATAATTGCTCAACTTCTTTGGAATATGCATTTCAGTATCCTTAACTAATTTAGATGTGACATTAGCTAATTCGATATCTTCTTCATCTTCTGAAATTTCATCAAATGGATCTTCACTTTCTTCTTCAGATTCACTTGAGCTTTCCTCTTCTTCAGATTCACTTTCAGAGTTGTCTGAACTACCATCACTTGCCAACTGCAAATCATTTTCAGTTCCTATCTTTGCTGCGGTGGAATGTTCCTTAGGCTTGGATTCCATATCCCAAATGGCAGATAATGGCATCAACTCATCTTCATCAATGGAAGTGTAATTTTCATCCTCATCTTCACTATTATACTCACCTTTCTTCTTCTTATCACGAATGGTCTGAGAGAACTTAGAGTTTAAAACATCGAAATCATCGTCAGAGTTCAATGCCTCGTCAGAATCTAACTCTTCATCTTCAAATGATTCACTACCATCATCTTCATCATCATCTCCCCCACCATTGACTCTTTTCAATAAGTTCACAACGGTACCATTCTTATTACTTCTGTGGTAGTCTTCAACCTCCGAGTCTGAGTTACCTTCAATTTCTCTCTCTGCTAACTCTAACGCATTAAGAGCTCTCTTAGAACTCTTAGATCTAGTTTTGGTTTTCCTTTTAGCCATATTTAAGCGTTTATGGTATTATTTCGTTGTAAAGCAAAGCTAAAAATCTTAAATATCAGTTAATGTGTGTTTCTAAATGGTCTTGAAGTAAAATATTTGCGATGAGCATCGCTTTATTTTTTTTTTTTTATCACTGAAAAAATTTTCTTTCCAAAATTTCACCCGAAACAGAAATCTCAGTCAAAAAGTTACTTGATTAGGAATTGTATTACTTAATTGAGTAAATTATGCTAAATGATATATGTATATATGCATATGTATATAAGAAATGCTTGTTGTCGAAGTACCAATATGTGGAATTATTTTAGCAGATCTGTACCACTTTTATTACCATCCTTTGTCATCTTGGCTGACTTGGCACCGAATTGAATTGCTCTTTTCTTCTCAGAGGATATATCCTGGAGTCTCAATATGCTGGATGCAACGTTTCGTAGTATGAACTTATCTCTCTTATAATTGATTGGTACATGTTTGGTTGAGAAAGATATTACCTGCTCATCTAAAAATGGATATCTCACTTCTACGCCGTTATAGGCAATAACTTTATCGTCTCTATTCAGATTTCTTCTGTAAATGTTGTTGATTTGTACTGAGAGTTCGTTTGCTAGTTCGATTTCAGATTTATTATTGAACTTATAATAACCGCCATACAATTCATCCGCCCCCAGACCACTGAATAACACCAAACCCAGTCTATTGTAAGGTGTTCTTTCCTGCTTTTCTGAGTTCGTAACAAAACCTTTACCTCTGGATGCAAAGTAGAAAGCAATTGCAATGGACAAATCCATCTCGGTGTTCTTAGGGAACATTAGATCTATCACCAGTGGCCTATGTTTCAAGTATTCCTCATAACTGACATCAACTTCTACCAATTTTATATCAATTTGAGGGTACTTCTCTTGTAGATCACGACTACTTTTTTGAGCTAATTGTCTGTCGGGTGCATCAGAGGGCTTCATATTAGTTCTCTTGTTTTCAAAGGCAACGTTTAACAGCTCTATGGTCACTTTGGTTTTCAAATCTCTTTTTAATAGTGATTCACAAATTAAAGCCACAACAATTGAACAATCTAGTCCACCAGAAAATAACACAGAAATTGGTGAATTTTCTATGTGCAATGGATGAATGGTTTGTACTCTCTTCTCAACCGCAGCACTCAGATGTTTGTATAGTTCTTTCGTCAAGTCATCACATTCAACCATATCTGGGTCAGTTCTTGTGGTTATTTCAAATGGTTTCAATATTACGTTAGTTGCATCTAAAGCTTTTTTAGTTTTATCATAAATATATATGACGCCTGCAACACAATCGAAAAATTCTCGATTGCCAGTATTACTTCCAGATATACTAGTAACTACAAGTTCCCCTGAAACTCTATCTATGGAATAGGATAGACTTCTTTTACCGACAACATCTCTGCCAAAGTATACAATATCATTCTTCAAGTCGTAAAGTGTAAACGCAAACTCACCATCTAATTTTCGTATCACATCTAGAGGTCCATATCTCTGAGTATTTATCATATCAACAATATATTGGGTGTCGTTATCTTGTATCTCCTCATTATATAACTCACCATTAAACTGCAATACGTATTTATCACCAATAACAATGCTCTGCCCTGTGAACGGTTGACGTAGAGATAACACAGATGAAAACCACACAGCATCACACCCTTCAATTGTTCTCCAGGAACAATAATTTGGACCTCTCTGTCTAACTAATTCGGCCATGTTAACAATGCTTTGGTCATCATGTAAAGCCGTCATCGGTTCTGCTTCGAAGCATTCTGCCACCTTAGACTCATTCTTGGGCCCAAATCCACCACTGCATAACAGTATTCCACACATCAAAGATAACACCTCCAAAAAAAAACCTATTCCTAGTGCCTTCCCAATGCTCTCAGAAGAATTTAAGGCTGATACTGTTTTGCGATGAGCATTTTCAAATTCAACGTCATCGATTTTTCTTGAATTTTTAATTTTTTTTTTTTTTTTTTCAGCACGGAAGATTTCACCATTGTTAGGAAATATGAACTAGTGGTAAGATATTGGCCATGATAAAGCTTTATTGAACAAAAGAAGGAGCCATTTAACTGCGATAATTGGAAATATTGATTTATCAATTGGGCTGGATACTTTATTGTTGCATAGAGAAATTTTGAAGTTGAAGAATAGATAATTAAAATTGCACTGCTCTTTGATATTCAAGGGAAGTTAAATTAAGAAGAAATAAAAAATACGAATTAAATATGAGTACTAGTGAAGAATCAAGAGCTAATTCTAATTCCAGTGTAATATCGAATGGTGAAGATATACCGAAGGGAGAAGACATATCGAAGGGAGAAGATATCGAGCAACCAGTAGAGACTGAACGTGCTGATGAAGATGTGAATGTGAACCCGAACGAGGATGATGAGGATGTCAATGAGACTTATTACAATTTTCAATCGTTTTTGAAGCAAGTCCAGGACAACAGGGCTGAACCTATTGTCAAATACACGAGGTCCTTCCTAAGAAATTTTGTTACTCAAAGGGCGGTTTGGACTGCAAGTGAACAAGAAAAATTGTTAAAGGATTTCAAGACTTTTATTTACTCCAAGTACAAGGACTATGAACCTTTCAAACAGCTGAATAAGACTGAGCTGAGAAATGCCAAGGAAGGTATGGAGAAATTGCTGATGGGGAAACTGTACCAATATACATTCTCACCATTACTGCGCAAGAGATTGGCAGCAACTGGTGTTGAGATAGATTCTGAACACAAGGAAGATATAATACAGGACAAGAAGTTTAAGAAGATGACTGCAAGATATAGATTTATTGAACCCCATCATCTGGACATTAACTTCAAGGACCCTAACAAGGTAAAAAGATTTGCGAAATTTGCGAGCTTAGAATTGAACAAGATTAACAATTTCAAAGCACCAAGAGACAAGATGGTCTGTATATTAAACTCCTGTAAGATTATTTTTGGTTTCATGAAACATTTCAGAGACAATGGTGCCGATAGCTTTGTCCCGTTGTTGGTATACACATTGATTACGGGGTCCGTTGACCACCTAGTTTCAAACATACAATATATCGATCGATTCAGGTACGGTAGTCTGTTCCGTGGTGAAGAAGAATACTATTTGAGCAGTTTACAGGCGGCTGTCAACTTCATACTGGAAATTGATGTCGATAAACTAACAGTAACGGACAAAGACGACTTTGATGCACTGTACCAAAAGAATCAAGAATCAATAAAGCAAGAATTAGAGTCACAACAGAAACAAAAAGAGGAACACAAGAATGAAGCTACAAACATGTTCGATGAGATGTCCAATATGGTGTTTAATAAATTCAATGAACTATTTATCCAGGATGAAAGATCAGCATCACCACCTCCACCTTCTCAACCTCACGGTAAAAACAAAACGAAGGAAGACGTGTCTGCCCTGATCCACGAAATTCAAGCCAAGGAACACAAGGAAACAGTAGAAACCTTGACATCGATGTTCCCAGACCTCGACGTCGAGATCATAGAGGATGTGTGCATTGCAAAAAAACACAGGATCGGTCCATCCGTAGATGTCCTACTAACTCTATCAAACTAATTAGAAAATGTCTATTGCCCCCCTGTCTCTGTCCCCATTGTTTTGGGTTTTTTTTTGGTTATTACAAATGTCATGTCTCCTAATGTGCTTACGATTCTGTGTGTTCCCATTGTAAAAGGTTCGAAAAGGAGCCAATGCCTTTTTTTTTAATTTCTTTTTTTTTTTTTTCAACGGGGGAGAAGAGAAAAAAAGCTTGAAAAGAATTTCAAGGTGGCGTAGCTTACTATGAAATTAATAATTTCGATTAATTTCTAGAAACAATTAGTTCATCAGTATATAAGGGCATATCTCCTTGATCAATTCATAAGAGGGGATTGAAAGAATATTTGAATAGAATTATAGATAAAAGAAGATACTAAGGGGGGGGGAAAATAATAAAAGAAAAGATGAGATTGACGAGTGTAGTTGGTGTTGCTGGGCTTGCAAGTCTTGCAGTTGCCACTGGGGAGGGTACATGGACTAGTGATGATCATTTCTGTAAGATGGATAAAGATCTTGTGATCAGTCCCAGTTGTAATGTTACTTTCACGGAATTGAATGTGATTAACAAGAAGATCAGGAAGGATTTGGTGTCACTGGTACGAACTGATTTCTTCAAATATTTCAAGATTGACCCAGATAAGGAATGTTCTTTCTGGGAAAACAATGACGGTTTGTGTTTCAGCAGAGACTGTATGGTTGATGTTGTGACAGATTGGGATAGTCTTCCAGAGATATGGCAGCCAGAGGTGTTAGGTAAAGTTGATGAAGAATCCGATGAAGTTGCTGAGATAGAAAAGGAATGGACATTCTTAGATGATCTGTGTGACTCTAGTTTATCCAAGTCCTTGCCAAAGCCAATACTGGCAGATTTTGATAACAACTATTGTGATATCCATGATTTCACAGGTGAGAACTCTGTCTTGGTTGATTTGACCAAGAATCCGGAAAGATTCACCGGTTATGGTGGTCAACAATCTGCTCAAATCTGGTCTAGTATCTATGGTGAGAACTGTGCTTTGCTAGGTAAAAGTGATCAAATTACTTCTGAAGTCTCTGAGTCTGAAATCAAGATGGCTAAGGACGTCTTCTTCAGATTTGTTTCTGGTCTCCATGCTTCCATTGGTATTCACTTGTCCAATGATCATTTGAACACAGAGACAGGTAAATGGGAACCTGACCTTGATTTGTTCATGATGAGGGTTGGTAACTTCCCAGAGCGTGTCACTAATGTCTACTTTAACTACGCTGTCATAGGTAAATCCCTATGGAAGATCATGCCTTACTTGAAGGAGATTGAATTCTGTAATGTGTACAATAATGATGTGAAGTCCAAAATTTTGAACATTGTCTCTCAACTTGACAGTACCATTTTCAATGAGGACTTGCTTTTCCAAAATGATATCAGTTCCTCTCTGAAGGATGATTTCAGAAGTCGTTTCAAGAATGTAACCAGAATTATGGACTGTGTCCACTGTGATAGATGTAAGCTATGGGGTAAGGTTCAGACTACCGGTATGGCTACTAGTTTGAAAATCTTATTTGATATCGACGAAGCTGATGAAGAATCCAAGCAAAGATTTGTTGACAAGCTAACCAAGTACGAATTGATCGCTTTGTTTAATACCTTTGACAAGCTTTCAGAGTCCGTTGAATACATCAACAATTTTGAAAAATTGTACAAAAAGAGAGAAAGTGGTAATGGTTCATTGGCTAACTTCTTCCAGTACAACTTTTTCAAGTTGCTGGACAACGTGAAGAGAGGTCTTTCGAGTATTAATAGCAGTAACGCCAGTGACAGCAGTTCAAACAGTACTGTTGAGGACACTTCTGCTGAGAAAAAAATCATCGAAAAGGATGAGAAGTTTGCTAATTCTGAAGAACCATCATCGGTTAAGCAAGAAAAGAAAACTTCTCAATCCAGAATAACTGAACAAACGGAAGCTGCTAACGCTCAAGAGGATGAACAAGAACTCTTTGCCGACATCAAGCTACCTGAAAGAAAGAAGAAGATTGTTAACCAGAGTAATAAAAATTCCACTCTAGATATCTGGGTGAGAGCATGGCACACTGAGACACACAATGTTAAGATGGCCATCAAGTTTATTCTACAAAGTTATATTGATCTTCCAAGAAACTTATGGAGAATGGCTCTAGTTGCATTTAGTAAGTTCTGGAACAGATTTGTGGGTGTTGCAAACTATGTTAGTGAGGAAGGTGAAGAAATTCTTTATGATCTAGACCTTCATTAAAGCTCCGTAATGATAGAGGGTACTTTAATTTCAACAAATATTGATAACATAATCGGATTATAGAGGTTTAGCAACGGTGGCTATTTAAAAAGGATATTAAATATTACGGATTTATCAAACATATTGTATAATACAATATTTACTGTGTAAATATAAAATATAACAAAAAAAAGTTAATTCTGTTGGAAAGAAAGTGCTATTTATTTAGTCTTTTGTTTTTTAGTTTTCCTCTTCTTTTTCTCCTTTACAGGTGGGACATCCTCAGTGTTCGTAGCATCATTATTGGTTTCTTCATCATTATCATCTTCTTCCTCATCTTCTTCTTCTTCCTCTTCCTCTTCTTCTTCATCTTCCTTATATTTCCTTAGATTCTGGTTATCATTTTCATTAAACTGTTTCTTTGCTTCTGTAATCAATGCATTTGTAGATATCAGTTCCTCGGCTCTGGCCAATTTCACAGGGTCCTTCCGCAGCACAAACTTGAAATCCTCTACCCGTATCTTATTTCTCTTCGAGGAAGCCACTAAAGAGGCCTCTGTACAAATATCTACAAGGTAAGACGAAACCAGCTCGTCTAGACATTGCACAGTTTTGTTCAGTGGTTGAGCAACATCCCCATAGGCATACAGCAATGAATGTATATCCTTATGAAACAAATTCGTTTTCTTTAACCGTTTTCTCCCAGACATTGTCCTCACTTCTTCTAATGACTTTAGATGTTGTATAGGTCTCGTAAAATCCAGTTCAGGTCATCTCCATCCAGTCAATGGTTAGGTTCATTGCACTTTTTTTTTTTTATTTGAAATTTTTCGTCACAATTTTCCACAAAAATTTCAAAGGAGAAAAAAAAAATTTGATCCCGCAAGAGAAGAGGATTAACTTATTTTGAACATTTGATACTTCATCTACCAAACCTTGGTAACTGACAAAAAGCTAACGTTAAGGGAGTTTTGAACACATCTCTTTTCTTTTGAAGTGTTTATTTAAGAGCAAATTTGGCCGAAGACTGGTGAACAAAAAAGAAAGGTGGAAATAAATTATAAAGTACTATAAAAATAAAATAAGAACATGAGTTCAACTCGTGTTATCAAGACATATTCTGGGTGCTGGACATGCCGGACGAGAAAAGTTAAGTGTGATTTGGGAAGACCGAAGTGTCAGCGGTGTCAGAGATCCAAGGTTGAGTGTGGTGGATACGAAATCAAGCTTCGATGGACACCTATACTTCAGTTTGATGAATATGGGGTACCGTTAGCGACTACTGGAAATGTCACGGCTACCAATGGGTCTGTTGTTGAAACTTCATCTGTACTGCGTAGAAATGTAGAGCTAGTTAGCTATGATGAAGAATATGAGTACCATCAGGATATGGATGACGAGTTGACTACTTTACATGCCCCACCAGAAGACAAGATTAGTGGAAATAAAACTTGGATTATAAAAAAATTTGGTGTTTTCCGTGGTGTAGATGAGGATAAGATGGATAATATTAATAAGCCTAACTTAAATGGAACGAAGCTGCAAAAGAAGATGAAATCTCCGGGCAAAATAAGTAAACCAAAGAAGCCGAAGGTTACACAACCAGCTAATACACTATCAGCAATGACAACATCCGTGATTACTACACCACTATCCCTGACGCCTACATCACCCATGATGTTAAACGATAACTTGAATTTGACGAGTTTATATGATTCCGGGTTCATGTCAACCTTACCAATTGAATTATTACAGCCAGATTTTATACACGATCATAACCACCTACTTTCACTATCTTCTGAACCATGTTCAGTTGTGCATAATAATGTGAGGTTTTTACTAAATCACTATATGGATAAAGTCATTGATATTATGACGATTGCCCCAATTCCAAATAAGAATAAGAATCCGTGGGCAAAAATATATTTTCCAAGAGCTATCGCTGCTCTGGGTGAACTCATTGCATTTCCTAACTCCCAAAATTATGCTAGAATCAGTCTGCTCAACGGGCTACTCTCAGTGTCCTGTTTTAATCTGAAAGATGTGTTAAAGTATGATCCAGTATCCACGGATTTTTATTTGAATCTTGCAGTTGAGTTAAGAAGCCGTGCATCCCATTATCTAAATTTAGCATTAGAACAGGAGGATGAATTCGAAGAATATAGAGATGTTTTAGATGACGATGATATTGCGGAAGATTATAACAAGCACTTTGCTGATATGCTAATTGCATTGCTAACGATGAATTCTATTGATATCGTCTGGGGTACTATGGTTGATTGTGATAATTATTTGAAAATTTGCGAAAAACTTATTATTAAAAACGAATCAAGGATTGTGGTTTCAAAAAAAATCAAAAGCTTATATGTAATTTACTCTTTTTTGAAATTAATACAAGATAGTACTGCTATGGGTAATATTCTTACAGAACCCACACTGGAGTATAGAAACGACAATATACTTCCATATTACTATTTGAAAAGCATTTATGAGACAGATATCAAGGCTATCTTCACTACAGATTTTGGACGTACAAAAATGAATCTTTTAGGTGCGGACGCCTTGAATGCACTTCCGAACTCATTAATACTGTTATTCTATGATTGCGTTGCATTGGTTAGATACTATTTCTATCACAAGAATAAAAATGAGGGACTTGAATTGCCCACAGAATTTTTTATAAAGACTCGTGAGTTCGAGGATAAATTATCAAATTGGAAATCAGAGTGGAATTTTTATGACGAAACTGGTAGAAATTTCATAAATCAGTCAATAGAAGGTATCTACCACCATACCATGAGTTTTTACTATGGATTATGGGTGTATTATTATAATTTCATTAAAAACCAAACCTACGAGTCACTTAATGTTGAGGTATGGAAAGTAATTTACCACTTGCAACAGATTGAATTCTTAAAGGATTCCAGTGGTGGTCGTGAAGGTATCAAATTGATCCCGCTGATCTGGCAAGGTTTCATCGCCGGTTGTCTTTGCTCTGACGCAGATGTACAGAGTGAATTTAAGTCCTGGTTCGACAATGTCTCTTTAACGGGTGCAGGTTCATACCGTGGTGCCATCCAAATCATGTTTGAAGTTTGGAGGCGTAGAGACAGTAACGAAGTAGGTGACGATTGGCTGTCGGTTTCAAAAGATTGGGAAATGAACATCATGTTGACATAAAAATAGGTCTCTTATGATCAGGGGAGTACATAATTTTATTCATATATAGTATTTATTCCCCTTTTATGGTGTGTCAGATGTAACTCGATAATATGAAATGCTCAACTAAAATCAGGTGATTCCTACTCAGTTCAAAAAAAGCAGTAAAACTCGGGTAGGTATTTCCTCGCCCTTAAGTTTCAATATACATATTCATACCATGATGTTTCTTATTCTATTGGACAAAGTCAGGTACTATTGAACCAGTTTAACAACATTCGAGGATCTTATGAGAGTATTTGTTATTTGGGTGTCTCCATCGCTAAAAGGGGTTTGGGTCATATCAAGGAAATTGAACAATTGTTGAATTTGGTTTCTGAGAAGGACATCAAGATCTGGGTTGAAACTCTACCTGTCGGTGAAGCCGGTGTCAAGGAAGCCTTCGAGAAAATGGACAAGAGTGGTGTTAAATATTAATTCACTTTGGTCAACTGACTTGGACATGGAATAAGACTAGAAATGTTCATTTACAAAGCTAGATTCAGAGTGTATAGTTCTGAAGATTCCAACATTACAAACTATTAAATTACATTATTATATAATCTTTTACATTAGACACAGTTACTTCCAAAGCTTAGAAAGAGCGTTTATAGTCCTGCTTGTCTCCTTTGACGGATAGTGTTAAGCATAGAAATATCAGACTTCCTTCTACCAGTTGAACGAAAAGATAACTTGGCAGTTTTGTTAGAATGGCAGTTACAGGGAGTCCCATTATGAAGTTCAGCATGTACTCCGTATAATTACACTGACAAGCTTTCCGTGTGTTAGATAGAGACCCATAATACTGATAAATAGCCGGGAAGAACTAGGTTTGTGCTAGGATAGTCATTCTACATTAAAATATCTTCTTTCTTTTTGTTTCGAAGAAAGTAAATTTCATATCTCCTATCTTGATATTACGTCATTATGTAGATTGCGTCTGAGAAAGACAGCCGAGAGAGAGTCAGCCTGGAAATCATGGTTTTGTTTACATTTGGAATTTTAAATGCATATTTTTTTTTTCCAGCTGAACCATACACATCGCAATATTTAGCATTTCTGCAAGCCGTGTTAATTTGTCCCATGCACCAAGCCTTTGTTAGTCCCAAACCATTTAGAGAGAACCAATTGTGATGGCAAAGGGTCGTAATAGAAAAGTGATTACCCAATGCCTAGTACAAGGTGATCAGTTCGGGAAGTGCGGGAAGATCAGACAATCAACCTAGCCGAGCCGAAGTCGGCCGAAGCCAGAGCAACTAAAAAAAACTAAATTTGGGTAAGCACAGTAATCGTCACTAAGAAAAAGAAAAAGGATTTAGTTTGGGTGTGAAATTCCGTACGGGTATCACTGCTTTTTCCGAACAACAACGGATCTTTTGGCCCAAAAAAATTTTGGCCCACTCCAATTTTTTTCACAAGTCGGCCGAAGATTTCTCTGTTTTAGGTTTTATTTTTGTTATTCCTTTTTTTTTTTACAGCCTTTTTCTGGAATAGCTCAGAAAATTGCTTTTTTTCGCAGTGCGTCTGCCGATCGTTTTTTCTTACTCTCTATGTATGTTTCTCTACATATAGATAACTGGTGATAATATACCCCACCATTGCGTCATTGAGAAAAGAAATCGAAAGAAAAAAAAAAGCAAAATTAGGAAGGGGTCTACGACATATTCTGAGCTAATTAAGAAAAATTAAAAACTAAAAAAAAGAAAGAAAAAAGTAAAAGTTCTCGATGCAGAGAATGCGAAGAAAATAGAAGATAATCGAAGGTGTTCTAGATATAGAAAAAAAAAAAAGCAAGAAAAAGATAAAATAGATATTGCAGTTGAACGTGAAAATAAAAAAGGGGATTAGATAATGAATATGCAGCCACGTATTAAGGAAACAAAGAAGAGCTCGATGTCTCAATTCTAGTGATGAAAATTTTTGCTTTAATTTTTTTCACTATTCAAGCTAAACATATATAAAGGGCAGCATGGTCTGCATCAATTGGCAATTGCATGTGCTCTCTTGAATTTGTAGCTATATAACAAAATAAAACAACACACAAATAATATAAACACAAATAACAAAAAATGACTCAAGATATGTTTAAAGGTATTGCCGTCCAAGACCACAAGGACTGGAAAAACCCAAAGAAGGTCGAGTTCCCAGCTAAGCCTTTCTACGACAACGACATCGACATCAAGATCGAGGCCTGTGGTGTCTGTGGTAGTGACATCCATTGTGCCGCTGGTCACTGGGGTGACAAGGCAAAGCCTTTGGTTGTCGGTCACGAGATCATCGGTAAGGTCGTCAAGCTAGGTGACAAGTGTAAGACCGGTCTAAAGATCGGTGACCGTGTCGGTGTCGGTGCTCAAGTCTTCTCCTGTCTAGACTGTGACCGTTGTAAGAACGATAACGAGCCATACTGTCCAAAGTTCGTCACCACCTACTCCCAACCATACGAGGACGGTTACGTCTCCCAAGGTGGTTACGCCAACTACGTCAGAGTCCACGAGCACTTCGCCGTCAAGATCCCAGAAAACATCCCATCTCACTTGGCCGCCCCATTGCTATGTGGTGGTATCACCGTCTACTCCCCATTGTTGAGAAACGGCTGTGGTCCAGGTAAGAAGGTCGGTATCGTCGGTATCGGTGGTATTGGTCACATGGGTGTGCTATTCGCCAAGGCCATGGGTGCTGAGGTCTACGCCATTTCCCGTTCTAACGCTAAGAAGGAAGACGCCTTGAAGTTGGGTGCTGACCACTACATCGCCACCAAGGAAGAACCTGACTGGGGTACCAAGTACTTCGACACTTTCGACTTGATCGTCGTCTGTGCCTCTTCCTTGTCTGACATCGACTTCGGTGTCATGCCAAGAGCCATGAAGGTTGGTGGTAGAATTGTTTCCATTTCTGTCCCCGATGAAAATGAAGTTTTGTCCTTGAAGCCTTTCGGTTTGTTGGGTGTCTCTATCGCTAACAGTGCCTTGGGTTCTATCAAGGAAATCGAACAACTATTGAAGTTGGTTTCCGAGAAGGATATCAAGATCTGGGTTGAAACTCTACCTGTCGGTGAAGCCGGTGTCAAGGAAGCCTTCGAGAGAATGGACAAGGGTGATGTTAGATACAGATTTACTTTGGTCGACTTCGACAAGGAATTTGACTAATTCATAGCAACAACTTCTTCATAGTGTTTTAACATGTATATAGACATTATAAAACTGTATTGTATTTGCTACTGTTTATAAATGCATATAAAATGATTCCTAATTTTTTTTGATTATTCTTAGAAAATATTTCGCTGTTGCATTCTATCCATTTTCTAGCAACAAAACATGAAAAAATTTGCAAAGATCTAATAACACAAGCATCTATAATATTATATCTACAAAATATTTATCCTACTCATATACTTTGATCACATTCTCGATGAATCTTTTCTCATGCGGGTCTTTGTCAGGCAGACCAAAGACCAGTTGGCACTTCATAGTCCAATGGTCTGGGATATCATCGGGCAATAATCCAGAGTTGTACATATATTTACCGTAGTGCTGCATGTTGCAACCGATACCCATATTGTGGAGGATGGTCCATGCAGAAATAGATGCTGCACCCATAGCTTGATCAGCATAAGCCTCACATACTGGTGCCCACACAGGGTGCTCTATCTTGTTCCTCTCCGTGACATTCTCATCCACATAGAAAAATATAGAGCCGTAGGCACCATCCCTAATTCTGATGGGCCTAGCTTGGAATTCCGGTTCCTTAATTTGTTTCACGACATGGTCCCACAACTTGTAGTGCAAATCACCTCTAATGATAAAGGCACGGTTAACTTGGGAATTAAATGAAGTTGGAGTGTGCTTCACACACTCCTGGACAACCTGGTACACATCCTCAAATGTAACACCTTCTGGTAATTCTGGTTTCAAGTAGTGGACACTACGTCTAGCCACAACGGCTTGTAAAACAGGATCTGCAGCAGCAGCAAAAGCTTTAGTCATCTGTACTTTTGATATAAGAATTATCTTCTTTGTCTAGAGAATTCTCAGGGAAATTAGCAACTTATTTACTATTTTTTCGTTGCTTTTGAAACAGTATAAAATTTTCTATTAGTGCAAATTGTTTGGTTGCGTTTTTAATTAATGTTGAAAACACACACTTTTTCTTTTTAAATTTAGACCAGATAAGACTGTACCTGTTTTGGGACTTGTGTTATCGTAGCGTCTTTGTAATCGTTACCACAGTATGTTTGCAGTTCCATTCCAAAACAACTTCACAGTCTATCCCATCAAATGGTAACACTCGTTGCACATGCTTGATTGGATGATTTACCGTTTTCCCGAAATGAAAGAACAAAGGGAAAATCAACGTCAATGTGTGAGAGCTGAGAGGGAGAAAGAGTGGGAGAGAGACAAATTGTGTACGCTGGATACACAGCTGACTAAGGATTACAGAACTTCTGCTCGTAGTGCGATAAAGATCAGTACTGAATACAAAGAGAAAGTCCGTATTATTTGATTCCGAGGCTTTTCAGAACTTACGGGCAATATAGACTAATAATCAGATATTAATTATAAAGAAACACGAGATATGGCAGAACAAATAAGTCATAAGAAATCGTTACGTACAGGTAAGGATAAGAGATCTCTTTTGAAGGAGTACTACCATCTGGACAATGAGGAAAACAAAGTAGAAGAAGATACCAAAGTGCAAGAAGAGTCTACATCAAAGAACGTCGAAACTCAAGATGAAGATGAGGATATACCGAAGAAACTGGAAGTGGTTGATAGACCTATAAATGAACAGACTTTCAAAGAACTAGTGGCAACACATAACAGACTTTTAGGTAAAGAGACTGCAACTAATAGTTCTATTAAGAATACTATATATGAGAACTACTATGATCTGGTAAAAGTGAACGATAAACTTGAAGAATTGAACAGTGAGAAATTGAAAGAGTCCTTCGAGACTTTGAAAAAATGTGTTGAGGCATCTTTATAAAAATATATATGCTTATTTAAACATGTTAATGAATGAAATGAATAAAACAGAATTTTTTTTTCAAATTCGCTATCTTTTAGTTTGAATATATGAACAGTTTAATACTATCGGGAATATATAATAAAAGTATACAGAAACCATCGTAATGCTAGTTGAAGTAAAGAGGGGCAAAACAATAAAATAAGATTTACAGAAGCAGATTATTCCTTAACAAATACTGCGGCAGCACCCATACCGGTACCAATACACATACTAACCACACCAACTTGACCGGCTTCTAGCTCACGTAAAATGGTGGCAATTTGTCTGGCACCGGTACAGCCTAGAGGATGACCCAAGGCAATAGCACCACCACGAGGATTGACCTTTTTCAAATCAATACCTAATTTGTTGATACAGTACAGAGCCTGTGCTGCAAATGCTTCGTTAATTTCGTATACATCAACATCATTAGGAGAAAGTCCAACGTCTTGTAGGACTCTTGGAATGGCGTAAGCAGGACCGACACCCATAATTTCTGGAGGTACACCGACAGATTGGAACGCGATGTAACGGCCCAGAATTGGTAAACCCATCTTCTTGGCTACTGATCTGCGTGCTAGTAGTACACCAGCAACACCATCTGAAACCTGGGAGGCATTACCAGCTGTAGTGGTACCAGTTTCCTTAATGAAGGCTAGTCTTAAACCACCTAGACTTTGGGCGGTGACATTAGGTCTTGGTCCCTCATCCTTAGTTACAACTTTTCCATCAGGTAACTTGATTGGCAAGATCTCATCCTCAAACACACCAGATTCAACGGCTTTATGTGCCTTCTGGTAGGAAGCAGCAGCAAACTCGTCCTGCATCTCTCTGGTAATCTGGAAACCCTTGGCAACATTCTCATTAGTGATACCCATAGGGATCAAACACTTACGGGCGTTCTTATCAGCCTTAAGCTCGTCTGAGATACGCCCGAGTGGGTTAGAAGAGGCATAATTTTGGGTCATGGACTCCACACCAGCGGCAAGACCAATATCGATCTGACCGGCCTTGATCTTATTGGCGATGTCATTAACCGCAGTCAGACCCGAGGAACACTGCCTGTTCAAAGCCATAAATGGAGTGCTGTATGGCAGACCTGCAGCCAGCATAGCACCTCTGTGTTCAGTAGCACCTGCACCAGGGTTTAACACATTACCACAGGTAACTTCTCCGATCAGGTCAAGATGGTCTTTCAACTGAGCAGGGAAAGTGTCGATAAATTCCTTCAAAAACACGGTCAAGAGATAGTCGGTATTGACATCCTTGAAACTACCCTTGAAACCACGCGCAATAGCAGACCTGTTAGCAGCAACAATCACCACATCGTCAGGATGCTCTTCCTTGACAGACAATGTCTTTCCACTAGCCACAAGCTGACTCTGAATATTCTGTAACCTTTCAGCCATATTGTATATATTGTTTATTTTTTTTTTTTGTTAAATTTAATTTTATTTAGTTTTCTTATACAAGAAGTATTTAAAAAAAAATTAATCTTGACCCTTTATATACTTTTTTTTTTTTATTTGGGTACATGTTAATCCTCTTGTGAAACTCCAATAAAAAAAAGGTGTCAGTCAATAATACACCAAGTCATTCGACTCCGTCGGTGATAATCCCCCTAATCCGGATAATAAGGACCTTTTACAAGGAAAGAAAGAAAAAATATAATTTTTTTATTTTAAGGGAAAATAAGTTAAAGTTGACCTAACTTTGACAAAAATTAAAGGTCAAACGGGTCATCTCCTTCCCCCCCTCGTCCACCCCGCTTTTTTTGTGCGGATTTGGAGTATCGGAGTTTATTTTTTTTTATAAGAACTGGGTAATGTGCTTTTCCTTTCTTTTTTTGGCTGGACGCGAAGGAGGAAAGTTAACGCGTTGCAGGTTTTTCCGACTTTGGACAAAAAGACAAGTTGATGTCAGAAATTAAAAGAAATTTTGATCGATTCTCAAGAGATAGAGAGTATAACAATAGACTGTTGATGGACGTTGTACAGCGTGGGCTGGCTATAGCTGGTACTGGGTTTGGCACGGATGCTGTGATGGATCCCCGGGTAGTTCCTGATGATGTCGATGCTGTTGATCTGTTGTTTGAGGAAGTAGTTCGCGATGGTGGGTATTACTGGGGTGATCAGATGCTTGGGACGCTTCGGCAGGGTCCTGTGGCGAAGAGGTGGGAGTTTATCTGTAAGATATATGATTTTGAGAGGAGGAACGAGGCTGAGGGTGAGATGAGGGAGCTTGGGATCAGTGCAGAGGATGGCGAGGTGCGGGACATCATCGCTAGGCTGGACCAATTGGGCGAGACCTTGCTTTCGGATGAATTGGACGATGATATTGAAGGCACTCTGATGCTGAGGACGATGTATACCCTCGAGAAGATGCTTCGGCAGAACCGTGTACGGGATGTCTTTGTGGAGTATGATTATATCACTACGATAATAGAGGACACAATTCCTGTGGTGCTGGAGTTGGAACAACTGAACGATTTGAACTCCAAGTTCTTCTATATACACCTGCGATGCCTGAAGTCTCTGATGAACTCCGATGATGGGAGATTGGTGGTTTTGAAGGACCGTGCGATTATTACGTATCTCGTTGATCTTGCAGTGAACAATATTCCTAATAATGTCCAATTCCAGTTGAATTTCTTGAAGAATCAGTGTCAGAGTATGGAACTCTTGTTGTTACTGTCATATCTAGATATGGATCGTGGGTACAAAGTCGTTTTCGAAGCCATCGACATTCATCTGGAACGATGGATCTACACCACTTTAAACAATTCAAGGTCGCTGCAAAACTATAACACTGAGATTTCCTTAATCAACCCCATGAAAATACTACAAGAATACTGCTCATTGTTTCTGTTTCTGACAAATTCAGTTATAGAGGGTTACCAATCCTATGAAAGTAAATCTGTCATTATTCAAAGGTTTGAAAGTATTTCCAACTTTAGCCAACTAATATCATTGATGGAAGATACTCGTGATCCTAGCATTCTCGAACAAGTCAAAAAATTCAGAGATACTAAATTTGAGATTCTAACCAAGAACTCACTTACGCCTTCGTTTTTAGAAGGTGTGTCATATTCAGATACATTACGAAACCTAATCTTACAAACTAAGAACACAGCATTAGAACCACAATTTGGTCAATTAATTGAACTAATATTCGAACATATACACACAAAAACTTTAAACGACTCAATCAAATTTTTAAAGTTAATTGCACTCTTAATTCCATATTTAGAGAAACTATTTCAGCTAGATGAGGAAACGCTAAATAATCCGGATGATTTCTTCCAAGAAACTATATCGAGTTTGGTTGATAATTTGCAAAGTGAAGACATCACCAGGAGAGCCATGCAGGAGATTGAAGCTTTAGAAAAGAACATTAGTAAATTAAACCTCCATATTGCAGAGCTTGAAGGTGAAACCAATGTAGGAACCAGGGAACTTTACGCTAAGCTTCAATACACAGAAAAATTATTGGAGGAACGTACAAATGAAAGAGAAGATTCAATGAGACTAATAGAGAACTTACGGAACCAAATTCGCCAAAAGCAAAAGGATTACGATCAATTAGTTGCGCACAATCGTATAGCATCCAATAGTAATAGAACCTTGAGTACTGGCAAAGTGTTTGAAAATATTAACCTTAATAAATTACCTAACCGCTCTCTATCTAGCGCTGCCTCAAAAGCTTTATACAAGAGTAAAGGGTTCCGCTCGCTTGTTTCAGTAATAAATACAGACTCTACGGATCAGATCAATGATGAAAACAGCGGATATAATCACCATCACGCCCTCTCACATAATTTCAGTGGACTAAAGAAAAGCCAGGAAACAGTAGTCAGAGGTGCTGGAGGCTATGGTAGCTTACAGTCTCGGAATGGCTCATCGGATAGAGTAGATATAGGTATCAATGTTCCAAAAAATAATGAGGAAAGTATACCTGGAAATGGAACAAGGGAATTTGGTGACAAAAGCGGCGGATCATTAATTTATATCAACTCCACTTCTTCGCATGATCTAACTGTCAATAGTGGAAACGATGTAAACCAGAAAGTTCAGAATGACACATCTTCTTTCGGAAGTTTTTACAACGAACAAAATGTCTCAAAAGATGACTTTCAATTTGGTTTACCGCCTAATAGTATTCTTTCAAGGAATTTAAACAACTCCATGGATTCTATAGTATCAGGGGATTTTGATCAAATTGGAAAAGGAAAGAAAGTTGAAATCGGAGTAGCAGTCGGAGCCGGAGCTGGGAGTAGTTCTAAGATTGCTAATCTTCCACCACCTCCAATGCCTTCATTTTTAAGTAATACCAAAATACCAGATGTAGGGGAAGGAAATGATGCAGCATCTGAAAATAATGGGTCAGAACTTGAAAATGAAAATCAGAATTCCGTAATATTTTCAGCTACAAACACAACTGGCCCTCCAACGCCTCCTCCACCGCCTCCTCCACCATTACCAGAAAATCTAAGTAAAGATAATCTATCCCCAATTAAAGAAATAGAGGATTCCAAAAAGGAAGAATCAGATAAATCAATAGATGTTATTCTACCTCCTCCTCCACCACCACTTCCTACTAATTTGATTGGAACTTCTAGTGCCTTCAAATCATCCTTAAGGCTAAAACAAATCCATTGGGATAAAGTTGAGGAAGTTGATGGAACTCTATGGGAGGATAACATCGATGATGCCTTAGAGGAATTACAAAGAGGTGGTATATTCAAACAAATCGAAGAGTATTTTAAAATCGTCGAACCTGTTAAGAAGCCAAAACTTAATAATGAGGGTACTAACAAACCCTCAAAAATATCCTTTCTTTCTAGAGATCTGGCTCAACAGTTTGGTATCAATTTGCACATGTTTTCACAGCTTCCTGTTGATGAATTCGTCAAGAAGGTTCTCAATTGCGATAATGATATTATACATAATGTGAGTGTCCTTGGCTTCTTTAACAAAGAAGAACTAATCCATGTACCGATTAGTTTAGAAAGAAAACTAGCACCCTATGGAAATAACTATAATACTGAAGAAACCCCTGAGAAAAGCCCTTCTGAATTGGAAAGAGCAGATCAAATTTACACCGCACTTTGTTATAATCTAAGGAATTATTGGGCTGAAAGATCTCAATGTCTACTGACGTTGACCACTTATGAAAAAGATTATTTTGATTTGATGTACAAACTAGAAAAAATTGATGAGGCCATTCAAAGGTTATTTAACTCATCGAGATTAAAAAACCTACTGGTACTAATTCGAGAAATTGGTAACTATATGAATAAGGGAACTGTGACTGGTATTAAACTAAGCTCGTTGAATAAACTATCCTTTGTAAAATCTAGCACTGAGAAGAATATATCTTTCTTACATTTCGTCGAGCGAATTATTAGAGAGAAATTTCCAGATGTCTACTCCTTTACCGATGATATTGCAAAAGTTGAAGACCTGGGGAAAGTAACATTAGAGCACGTCGAACTAGAATGCGAAGAATTCAGTGAGAAAATTAGAACTGTGGTTTATACTTTAACGAAGGGAAAACTATCTGACCCTAATAAATTACATCCTGAGGATCAAGTTTACAACAAATTGAGATATAAGGTCAACAGGGCAAATTCAAAGAGTGAACTTTTGACTAATCAGTATAAACTGACTAGACGTACTTTAGAGAGACTGATGAAATACTACGGTGAGGATCCAATGGACAAAGATAGTAAAAACAGCTTTTTTGGTTACTTTGTTGAATTTTCCATGATGTTCAAGAAATGTGCTAAAGAAAATATTGAGCGGGAAGAGATGAACAGATTATATGAACAGAGAAAAACCATGCTAGAACAAAGAAACAAGAAGAACCTAGAGGAACAAGACTCTGAGGATGAATCAAACGCAGTTGATGACCTCTTAGCAAAGCTAAGGGATGCTGAAAAGCAGAAGCCTGCTCCGTTACGACGTAGAAGAAGTACCAAATTATTAGATAAAAAGAATGAAGAACCACTATTAGAGAGAACACAAGCAATGTTAAGTGATATACAGAATATCAAATAAAACACAAAACAAATAAAAAAAAACTAAAATTAATGGCATTATAGAAAAACACATATCGTAATAATAATTTAGCATATTTATATGGAGTCTTTCCAAAGAAAATCTTATAGAAATACAAAAAAGAACATATCAGATTTGTTTTTTTTCTTTAAGCAATTATATCATTATATAAAAAAGAGTGCTTGGGACAATATAAGCCGATTTGTATATATTTACATGTATTTTTCTTTTCCATCTTTATAAAGACTATTCGAAGGAAGAATGTGGATTTTCAGCCATTAAATCTATCTTCTTCTCACCACTGGCCAAACTCCATTCACGGATCAAGAATTCATCTTGACGGTTTTTACGATCAGCAATTAACCTGACAGTACCTTCGGTACCTTTCTTACCCTTGACATTGAATGTAATATTGATTTTACCAGCGACTGGATTTAAAGTACCCCAAACCCATGGAATAACACCAGCAAATTCAATATTCTCACCTAGAAGTTCTCTAGTCTGTTCCGACCTCCTTAAATAAAACATAGTGTTAGAAACAATGGCGGACTCAGTCTTCTCATAGTTGAATATCACCGCAGTAGCGCTACCGGTACCAATAGCAAACGCCAAAAATGCCATGATTCGCTTTTTACGGTCCTTCATTGGATCAGGCAGAGTGTTATTAACCGTCATGGGTCTGTTCGCATCCTTCAACACTAATTGCCCAACACGCCTCGTAGTGCTCATACATCTGGGCAATTGAGTTCTCACAGTAGGTAACAGACGCAACATTTGCTTCAGTATTATAAAATAGCCTAGGGTTTAAAGGAGATCTAGTTTCTGGTCCTGTCACAATTGAGCCTTACCTTGAAAACCCCTTGTTAAGGGAAGGTTTCTTTTAAATTTTCTGTTTTCGATTTCCCAGTTAACGCGCTGTGTGATGTTAAAGGGCCCCCAAAATTTTATAATAACATATATAACAACATACACATATATAGATACAGTCACAAACATAACAAATTCAAACTTCGATAAAATTATGGGTATAGTACGTATAAGATAAATACCTTCTAATCTCCCTTACCCCTCGTTTTTTATTTTATACGCTATCTCATTCTCTTTGCTCTGTTGCGATGAGATGAGATGGAAGGGGCAAGTGGATTATTCTGTAATTATTGCAATCAAGATATACTAACAAAATAATAGATTGGTAAGGCTATACACGTATCTGTGGACCTAGTGTTGGTTTCAACTTGCCTAGCTGCGGTGAAGAGGAATACAGGTCTTGTCCCAAGGACAGAACTTATTCCAAACGCTACAGCCCGTGAATACGCCCAAAAATATTTGGATGTAGGTGAGTCTACATACGATTATACAGTGGCCACTTGCGGAACGTCTACTTATTTCAGAAGGTGAGTTTTTTTTAAACCTGTATTAATATATTCCAAGCTTATTTATACTTCATTTTGTAATTAACAATAAGAAAAAAAAAGTAACTAAAAATTATAAGTACATATAACAATATGAAAAAAAAAGCATACTTATCAGTCAGTAGCTTAACGACCCAAAAGCATCATGGTGTTTGATAACTCCGTGTCTTATCTAAATAGCCATGATTTGGGCTTAGGCGACGAAAATGGCTTTTGCTCCCACAACAAAAGGGCTTTGTGAAATGTCAGGACGACTCGAAGTATTTTAAGAGACAGATGCCTAGTGAAAGAGTAAAAGAAGTCAATTATACAGAAGCAACGATTTAATAGCAGTTAATGAAAATGGACAGGTTTACTCCTGAATTCAGCGAGGAGCTGCTGAAACGGACACAGAGTATATATTGCGAAGAGATAAGTCCCCGATTCCCACAGTTGAAGTTGAAAAGGCTGTTAGAATTAGTTGAGGCTGCGGAGCTACTGCTGGAAGAGTACACAGGAGAAATAGATAATGATCCATCTGCAGCGTTGCGTGTATTTATTATAGGTTTATTCTACCTATATTTAGTGATTCCCGAGTCAATGCAGTTTCATACCAGGGATAAGTCCTTTGGTTTATACACAGACCTGCGGCATATGTATGAAATGCAGCTGAATATGGCTAATGTAATTGCAATGGTTAAGGAGGAAGTAGCCAAGATACAGGAGAGGAATGATCAACTAAAGCTTGAGCAAGCAGAAAGTGGAGCTGGATATCTACAAGCCAACCGGAGATTGGTGACTAAACGCAGCGCATATTCGATACCTTCTACTGTTAATCCAATGTCAATGTTATCACTACACGATAGTGAAGATAAGAAACATTCACCAGAGAAAGATAACAAAGCCAATACAGGACACAACATGCTTGCTGATATAGCGATCGATAAAAGAACAAAATCAAACCCGGTACCCAGTCATGGGGCAACACATTATCTTAATGGGAATGCAGTAGATTTCGACCTTGGCGATGATGATGATACAGATGGATACCTTACAGATTCTTCAAGTAAAGAAAATGAGGGTGTCTACGGACCAGGATCTCCTATTTGGCAAGCGCCTGATTTAGAACCAGATGATCAATTGAAGTTAGCTCTAGGTACAGAACTACTATCTCCTCCCGTTATGGGCTTGGATGGGGATTCGCTTAGGGAAAGAACTTCTGATACTGTAGTGCCAGATGAGTGCGATGAAATCGATGGATTCGATGATCTCCATGCAAATAGATTAATTACCCATAGGAAAGACTCTTACCACTCCATCTATATGATTGAGGATGAAAATTCGGACTCAAAAAACTATTTTGATGACTCTAATGGGTTTATCCAAGGGTTGGAGATGATACAAAAACAAAGTATTATAACTGCGCCGGAGCTGTTTTCCATTTTGTCCAATGAAGAGGAAAGAAAAAAACTGTTACTTATTGATCTGAGAATGAAGAAAAGAAGTGATATAAATCATATAGTAGCACCAACAGTGATAAATATAGATCCATTGCTACTTTGGGATGAAAAAGCGAAGACTCCAATATATCAAGATACAGTTCTGGAAAATCTACTGAATAATGAACATTTTAATAATAGATTAAATTATGATTACATTGTTTACTACACGGATATGAAATCCTACATGCATACAGAATTCGATTATTCGTTTATATTATTTTATCTGCTAACTACCTCAAATACTAAGCATCTGGCTTCTGTGCCAACAGGACTATTAGGTGGCTACGAAAAATGGAAAAAAGTTATTGCTACATACGTTGACCAATATCAAATTGATGCTGATGACTATTTGTATAGACCATATGGTCAAGAACCTCCTAAAGTGTCAACTAATAGTCCACCAATAATAGAAGTACCCACATGGAAACCTCTACCTGTTCCCACTAGAGTCAGAAAGAGACCACCACCACCACCTCCAGCTTCGATACCAGTGCCACCTGCTAATGCACCACCTATACCACCAAAACTAAAGTTGGAGTCCATTCAGGAATCAACACCAATGGAGGCGGTTCAACAGTACAATCGGCCAGCTGCTCCACTTCCTAAGCGGGTTACTAAACCCCATCATATGGCACCTTTATCCAGAAAGTATTCAATACCTACTACCGAGAAAAATTCCAACCCATACGTGGCTTATTCAATTACTGGTCTTCGGAACTTGGGGAATACCTGTTATATAAATAGTATGGTGCAGAGTTTATTTGCTACAAAAAAATTACGAGATTTGTTCATTTCTGGAAAGTATAAAGAATATCAAACACACCCAATGGATAATAGGGAATCTCTTATGTCCAATTCATTTTCGATTCTTTTCAATAAAATGTACATGAATGGTGGTTGCACAGTGGTTCCATCCGGGTTTTTGAAAGTATGTAATGTTTTGAGACCAGATTTGAGAATCCCAGATGATCAACAAGATACTCAGGAATTTTTACTATTTGTCTTGAATAGATTACACGATGAACTGGCTAATCAATCTTCTGTTACAAATGATTATTCGGAACTAATGCTCTATGATGATAAAAAATTAAGGGTAGATCACGCAAAATATAAAAAATGGTATGAAAGTACTGTTATCGATAATGGTCTGTCACCTATCGATAGCATTTTCCAAGGTCAAATGGAGAATACTTTACATTGCCAACGTTGTGGTTATCAGTCCTCCAATTATTCTACCTTTTATGTTCTGTCGTTAGCGTTGCCAAAGCCAAGCACACCAACATTTTCAAGAACTGGTAGGGTCAAGCTCGAAAATTGCATCAATATGTTTACCAGTGACGAAGTTTTAACTGGCGAGAATGCCTGGGACTGTCCAAAGTGTGGATCAGCTACTGATGAAGTCAGGTATAATAACGATGGTTCTGTTCAAACCGCAGGACATCACCATCATCACAGAATGTCCAAGTTTTTTGGACTCCCAACTGGGAAAGCTATCAGTAGATCAAAATCGCCCTTTAGGAAATTGGGTTTGTTAGATAAACACGAAGTGAAACATGTGGATAAGCAAGAAAAGACAGAAAGAGATGAAAGAGAGGAGCTATTGAAACTGAAAAACAAGAAATTATACTCTATCAAAACTTTAAATTTCATATCGTTACCACCTATTCTAATCATTCACCTTTCTAGATTCTATTATGATTTGACGAAGAAGAATGACACTATTGTCAGTTATCCTTTAGTTCTTAACATAATTCTAAAAAATGAGGAAGTTGTAAAATATAAACTATACAGTATTGTCAACCATACCGGGAATTTGATAAGTGGCCATTATACATCCCTAGTTAATAAAGATCCTCACCATAATCTAAGTGTAGATGAACAGAAATGGTTTTACTTTGACGATGAAGTTGTGAAAGCGGAGAAAAGTCACGGAAACTATGATAGAGGTGTTTTAAAAGTTTCTAGCAAAAATGTTTATGTATTATTTTATGAGAGAGTTGAATAAGAAATTTATACGTCTAATTAATTATGACTAGCATTTTGTACAGTAAATAAGAAATAAACGGCATATATTCAAGGATATATTGAAATGTGGTTTTTATTTCAGTATTTGAATCAACATTTTCTTGCTTTTTATGAGCTTTAAATCTAAACAATTGAAATTAATGTAATAAAAATATTGAATATTTTCAGATTAGTGTATTGAATATAAAAAAAAGTATTTATTTAGAATATAAATTATTAATAAATGTAACAATTGAAAGCAACTTGTAAGGACATTATCATTATTTTTTACAGTAGTTTTTTTTTTTTCTTCATGGTTAACCTGAAATAAGATGATTTAAAATATAATATCGTCGTCGTTATTCCTTAGGAATTCATATCATGAAAGTAGTATTGACAAGAGATAAGAACAGCAATTGATTTTTTGTTAAATGCTCATACCTGCTAATAGCTCTTATAGTCACAGAAATAGAGCAATAAAGAATGCAAAATAAAAAAATAAGGCAAACCTCTTATTTCAAAATTGAAAGATATTAAACACCGAAGGTCTTAATAAATTCAGTAGAGTATCTGATTTCATCTTGTCTTCTCTTTTCATCCCATCCTAGTTCATCACCCATCAATCTGACGGTACCTTCAACAGCATTCAAAGCTTGCTTAGCATCCAAGAATGCGAATCTGGTTCTTCTCATCAAGAAATCTAAAGCGGTTCTAGCATATTCGTACTTGATGGAATATTTCAATTCAGCGATGGTAATTGGATAACGGAAACTGTCGAAATCAACGTGACCTAGTACTGGGGTTTCTTCTTTGTCAGCCAACAATAAAGGTAATCTGTTCTCGGCATTCTCATGGAACATTTCACAGATCAAAGGAGCTCTGGTACCGTAGTTTTCAGCCAAGTAGTGAGACATCTTTTGAGACAAGTGATACTTTTGGGCCAATAGAGCTGGTAGATTTGGATCCCAGTTTTCAGCACCAGCCAACTTCAACTTTCTAGTGATACATGGCTTAGCATTGAACTTACCAACCTTAACAACTTCGTCAATAGTTTCTTCAGCCATGGCACGGTAAGTAGTCCACTTACCACCAGCTAGAGTAACCATACCATTGTCAGAAGTGAAAATAAAGTGAGATCTAACCAAATCTTGAGTAGTACCATCACCCTTAGCAGACTTTCTTGGATCAATAACCAATGGTCTGATACCAGCCCAGGCACTCAAAACATCTTCTCTCTTAACAGGGAACTTAATGTATGGTTGCAATTCCTTCAAAATATCCTGGATATCAGCTTCGGTGGCGGTTGGGTTCTCTGGAACTTGCTTCATTGGAATATCAGTGGTACCAGCCAAAACCTTACCTTGCCATGGCAAGAAGAACATAACTCTACCATCGGAAGTCTTAGCATCTAGCAAACCCATCTCCTTTGGACAGTAGAAGGAAGGCAAGATAATGTGGACACCAGCGGAAGGTACAACCATGTGTGGTTTTTGAACAGCAACTTGGGACATAATGGATTGGGTAGTGGAGGAACCGTCAATAATTGGGTCAGAGGCCTTAACGATCTCATCTGGACGACCATCTGGGTTCTTGTCCATTTGCAAGATACGGTCACTGTATGGACCAGTAGCGTTAACGACAACCTTAGCACGGACAGTGTAGTTCTTACCGGTTTCTCTGTCTTCGACAACAGCACCGGCAACCTTACCATCCTTGTCCTTGACCAATTGTTTGACTTCCATATAGTTCAAAACAGTAGCAGAGTTTTCAATTGCAGTAACAGCCAAAGTAGAGTTCATTCTAGAGTCATTGAAGGAACCATCGTGGTAAACCAAACCGGCCTTCAATTGAGTACCATCCAACATTGGAGCGACTTCCAAAGTAGCGCTCTTAGACATCAAATAAGATCCCTTCAAGTTTTGGGAACCAGCGAAGATATCGTACATCTTACAACCAGCGTAGAAGTATGGGACTTGCCAGTAGTTGTAGACAGGAATAATGATAGGCAGCAACTTACACAAATGTGGGGCTGTGTTTAGTAAATGTGCTCTTTCATTAAGGGCCTCGATGACCAAATCCAATTGAGCCTTGGACAACTCCCAGAAAGCCTTTTCCAGGTATCTGACACCACCGTGGGCCATCTTAGTAGACTTGGAAGAAGTACCAGAAGCAAAATCGTTCTTTTCAACTAAAGCAACATTCAAACCTCTAGTGGCAGCATCCAAGGCACAACCAGAACCGGAAGCACCACCACCAATCACAAGAACATCGAATTCATTAGTCTTGGACAACTTGTCCAATAGCTCATCTCTAGTAGGCAGGTTGACGTCTGGCTTGTCGACTGGAGAAATTAGACTCACGTCATTGTTAATATGGTTTTGGTTCCAATTCTTATTGTTGTAATGGTTGGCAACGGCCAGCGTGGCACCTGCAGCGACAGTACCAGCAACCAATCTGGAATGCGCCCTAGCAGAAGCAGCAACACGAGCAAACATTTTTAATTGTTTTTTTTATATACTTTGTTTTCTTATTATTAGATTGTTACAATATTGAGTCAAATAATAAAAAAAAAAGGTTAAAACCGTAAAAACTTTTTCAATCAAAAGAGTGAGGGGGGGGGATGAGGATTGTGGGGTGTCCTTATATATAATTTTTTCACTTACAAGAAAAAAAAATTTTTTTTAAAGGGGATAAGATTTTCTTTAGTAAAAAAAAGTTTCTTATTTGCTAAATTATAAGAAAAGTGTTCTTTCTATTGATCTTTTTACATTTACTATAGAGAGAAAGATAAAATAAAAGGACAATGTCCATATTTGTCTCCTATCCCTTTTATTGTTAGTTTCATTTGTACTTGTATATTCAAAGGGGGGTAGTTCCCTTTATTGTTTCGTTCTTTTTATTTTATTAGAACACGGCAGTGTCTACATTTCAAGCCGTGTGACTTATTCTATCTACAATTGTGCGAACCCTTGGCAGCATTGAATGGTGGGGGTGAAAATGAATAAAGGTCCATCTCTTTTCCCTAATCCCCGTCTAGAATAAAAAGAAAAAGAAACAATTCAAAATACTCATCGTTGATTGGTTCCCTGATGCTCTTGCTGTAGAAACGAGGGGCACAAAAAACCTTTTTCCAAAGAAAACAACAAAGGATTTACGGCTTCGAGAACAAAAAAAAATCCACCCCGTCCCTTCACATTTTTTACTCGGGATAAAAAAATCAAAGAAAAAGCAGCATTGCGGGGGGGACCCTTCTTCATAATGAGAGAAGGAGAGAGAGAGAGGACAACACAACAATACAGTAACACACCACTACCAAATGTTTTTATGTAATAAGGACAAAGAATGAATCTTAAAAAGTAAAAATGGCGTTTTTAAAACAGAACGAAATAAAATAGTGCGGGGGTAGAAAAGCCCCCAGGTACCTATCAACTTAAAAATAAATAAATAAATAAATAAAATAGTGGTACCTGCCCCCCCGGATATTATGATTTTATTACCGGGTCCCTCCTTTTCTACAAATCGAAACTTCGCAGAATTATTACAACATTTATGCAAAGTGTAGAAGAAAGTATATAGCTGTAGAATAAGATACACCGATGATGTAGAAGAATTATAAAGTAATGTAGACACAAACATGTAGAAGATATCGGGTTCAGGGACATTTTTGGACATTTTGTATCCATGTGAAGAAGAGACACCATTATTCTCTATAAACAAAATAAAAAATACAAACAAAACAATATGTATCTATACAATATTTGTCCTCTCTATAAGGCATAAAAGATTTTTAAAAAAAGAATAATAATGATAAAAAAAAAGATTTAAAGGTGGGGGTAGAGAGGCTTGTACAGTTTTATTTTTTATAGATTAGTTTATTCCAACCACAGTAGTTTTACTCAGATATACCTTTCTTTCTCGATCTCTTTAGTTTCTTACGGATCACTAACGTGGGCACTGAACACACGAAGTTTTGTAGACTCGATAATATAAGAGATAAAGAGCACGCGAGTGTAACGGGTTTTAGACCGTGTATCATTTCGTTCAGTAGATGCTTAGGGTATGGATGTGTCAGTGACAGTATCACAACGTCTAAATCATCTACTATCACGCTGATACAGTCCATGAGATGCTTGACGTGTTTCTTGACCCGCAGAATGTTGTCAGCTAGTGTGTCTCTCTGGAAGCTCGTGCTATTACCGTCCCAGTGGACAATATACAGAGTATCACCATTGGATACGAGAGATCCCATCACGTAGGTCAATGCGTATGTAGATTCACTGCTCAAATCTGTGCACAAAATGTAGTTCTTGCTTTGATCATATCCTTCAGCACCTTTACCCTTGCGTACAAGTTCGATGGCACGACAGTATCCACCTTCCAAGGTCTCGAAATCAACTTTTTTCTTCTCCTCTTCTTGGTTTATGGAGTCCAAGTACTTCTGAATCCATGGTTTACTATTCTCTAGTACATCGTTGATACTGCTACTGAAATTAGGAAGCACTTTAGTACCTAGATCGAAGTGGAATTCTTCATCAATCTCGACATCGTTCTCTATATCACTAACACGCTCCTCATCGGACTCCTCCTCATCTTCTTCCTCATCTTCCTCATCCTCATCCTCGTCATCCTCGTCATCATCTTCGTCTTCTGGTCCAGTCTTTCTCTTCTTCTTACGATTTAATGAGGTTAATCTCATAGATGGATCCTTACGCAACACCGTCCATTTCAGAAACTCCTCCTCGCGAACACGACTAGAAGCACGGCTGCGACTTCGTGACAGACTCATTGGGCGTCCAGTTCCATCACGCCTCTTGTCACGACTTCTACCTCTTTCTAACTCACTATCAAACTGAATCTCAGTGGGTCCACGTTCACTCCCACTAGGAACCAAAATACCTTTCTGCATTTCTCTATTTCTCTATATGGCTTATTTATTTATTCCCAATTGATCTCGTACCTATTCTGTCTTGAGATTCACTAGGCAACAAGTTGTATGACTATTAAAGTTTCTTACTCCTAACTAGCTTGTGCTAATCACTTTTCTCTTTGTTCGTTCTCTCTCTCGTTCGCTGTCTCTCTCCCCTTGCTTCTTGCTTCCGGGTAAATTGATTTTGAAATTTTGGGTCCGTACTGTAGCCCCGATGAGCCATATCAACTTTATTAACACTTCCCAGTTACACACAGAGCACAGAGCTTCCAAAGTCTATAAACCAGAAATACTTATACTCTTTTGGGATAAGAGAAGTCTAGGGTAAGATAAACTGGAAAATTTTTAAAAGTCATGGAAGGTGCTAAGTTTTCGGAGCCCGTGAAACGAATTTATGATTCTCAAGGTACACTACATTTCCAATCCTCTGAGGCTATCCGTCGATTGGAGGTTTTCATCAATAGATATATTGAAATAGTGGAGTCTCTTGATATTCCGAAGGAGTTGCCTGTTCGGAAAGATAATATCCAAAGTGATGAAAAGGAAACCTGTAATATTCAAGGTGTTGTTAAAGAGTTCGTGGAGGTGCTTGATAGATTAGATCAATTATTAACTGAGACACCGCCTTTACCAGGTCCTAGAAGGTATGGTAATATGGCCTGTAGGGATTGGCATAAAAAAATTGATGAAGAGATACCGATACTGCTTACCAATCTGTTGAAACACCATTTCCCTAACTACGAAGCAGCTCAGTCCGAGTTAACTTACTATCTTGGAAATTGTTTTGGGTCTGCTACCAGATTGGATTTTGGTACAGGTCATGAACTCTCTTTCGTTGCCACTGTGGCAGCATTAGATATGTTAGGTGCACATTTTAACGGCGAGGAGTTTCTATATATATACAACAAATATTGTTCATTGGTTCATCGACTCATTATCTCCTATACTTTGGAACCTGCTGGATCTCATGGCGTTTGGGGTTTAGATGATCATTTTCACCTAGCATACATCCTCGGTAGCTCGCAGTGGTGCTCTCGAAAGAGCTTGGCAATGATGCCAGATGATCTGAACGATACTGCTTTGGTGAAGGAATACAGCTCTACCAATTTGTTTTGCAAGACTTTGAATTTTGTTTTCACGGTGAAATCAGGCCCATTTAGAGAGCATTCTCCAATGCTATATGATATATCAAAGACTGTTAGATCCTGGCAAAAAGTTAAAAAGGGTTTATGGAAAATGTATAAAGACGAAGTGTTCAATAAATTTCCTGTGGTACAACACTTTTGGTTTGGTACAGGGTTTTACCCATGGGTAGACTACCGGTCTCGCAAGCCTCTCCCATATTACGAGAATGCTCCAGATAATGACGATATAAAAGACTCTACTAGCAATAGATCACTGCGCAGAGGTGAATTTGGGGGTGTAGTAGATTCAAGACTTCTTGCTGGTAACGACACATTTTTAAAGAAACCACAATTTAACGACACCATAATGACAACAAGACGTAGTGACCATCCTAACCTATCTTCAGTGCAAACAAAAATGGGCCCTCCGTCAATGAGACCCATGAACATAAGCAGAACATCTCAATTACACCGTGATTCCAAATAATAATGACTATACATGATTATCTTGGTTAACGAAAATGTCCTTATTGAGGTATGGTGATTAGATTAACACTTTTAATTTTGTCCCAGAATCAATAATAGAGACAAATTATCCTGTCATATCAAATTCCATTGGGACATATTCGGAGTTATATCTAAACAATGGACGATACAAAAAATGTAACGTGCCTTTGATCCAAGAGTTATTTTACAGTCCTGTGCCTGATTTACGTGATGATGTATGACATTTGTCCGTTACCTGCATTTTATATTATAAATAGTTATATTAAATAAAATATAACCAAATGTCAAATCAAGATTCAATTCTAAATGAAATTCTTATAGGTATTGAAATATTATTTTATTAATACCTGACTTGAGAGGATCTGGTTCTAATTGGTTAATTATTTTTTATTGCTTTAAATATAAATTAAAATAAAAGCTATTTACTTAAGAATGTGTGTATTAAATATATTTCTAGTGTATATACTCGTTGAATGTTAAAGTTTCAAAAGAAGCCGGTGAAAATGTGTTTTTTTTTCTTTTTGAATCGATTTAAAAAAGTGATGTGAATATTAAAAAAGTATGATTTTTAGATAAAATGAAAAAAAGGAAAGAAGAGATTATAATTAAAGTAAAAATTAATAAGCCGTTTTTTCCCTTCTTCCCCTTATTTTTTTTTTAAGTTTTTTATTTTTTCTTAGAATCATAATTGTGGACCAGCAGCCAGAACATCTGCAGTGGCCTTATCTTGGTAAATCTTGAAGTTTTCTACGAACAGACCGGCCAACTTGGAAACGGAGGAGACGTACTTAGCTTCACCTTCAGACCAGTTCTTAGCTGGGTTCAATAGTTCAGATGGAACACCGTTAACAGCCTTTGGAGTTTGCAAATTGAACACTGGCAAAGATTCGTATTCTGCTTGAGCCAAACTACCGTCGTGAATAGCATCTAGAATAGCTCTAGTGTACTTTAGTGGACAACGCTTACCACCGGAAACGTAAGAAGAACCAGTCCAACCAGTATTTATCAACCAAGCGTTAGCACTGTGTTCGTGCATCTTTTCTGCCAACATAGTAGCATACTTCATTGGATGTAGAGCCAAAAATGGTTGACCGAAACAAGAGGAGAAGGTTGGTTCTGGTTCAGTCACACCTTGTTCGGTACCAGCCATCTTAGATGTGTAACCAGAAATAAAGTGGTACATCACTTGTTCTGGTGTCAACTTAGATACTGGTGGTAAGACACCGGAAGCATCACAAGTCAACAGGATAATGTTCTTTGGATGTTGGTCAGCTAGACATGGGATCTTAGCTGATGGGATGAAGTCAATTGGGTATGCACATCTGGTATTTTCGGTAATAGAAGAATCGTCGTAATCGACCTTGTGGCTGTCCTTGTCGTAGATGACATTTTCTAGCACAGAGCCGAATTTGATAGCGTCAAAAATTTCTGGTTCCTTCTCACGAGACAAGTTGATACACTTTGCGTAACAACCACCTTCGATGTTAAAAACACCATGGTCAGACCAGCAGTGTTCGTCATCACCAATCAACAATCTGTGTGGATCGGCAGACAAAGTAGTCTTACCGGTACCGGACAAACCAAAGAACAATGTGACATCACCTCTCTCGATACCTTGGTTACAAGAGGAGTGCAAAGTTAAAACGTTGTGATGAATTGGCATCAAGTAGAACATCACAGTAAAAATACCCTTCTTCATTTCACCAGCATACTCAGTACCTAGAATAACCATTTCCATGGCCTTGAAATTAATTTCAATGGTAGTCTTAGAAGTCATGTCTTGAGTCAAGGCGTTGGCTGGGAACTGACCAGCATTCCATACGGTGAAGTCAGGTTCACCAAAGTTAGCCAATTCTTCCTCGGTTGGTCTAATCAACATGTTAGTCATGAACAAAGCATGGTAAGCTCTAGCGCAGACAACACGAACCTTAATTCTGTACTTTGGATCCCAACCGGCAAAGGCATCCACTACGTATAAGTGTTCTCTAGTTCTCAAGTAATCAGCGGCTCTCTCTCTGTTAATAGCCCAGGTCTTTTCAGAACATGCCTTGTTGACTGGACCCCACCAGACGTTGTCCTTAGAGGTCTCTTCCTCAACAATACGCTTATCTTTTGGAGATCTACCAGTCTTTTCACCGGAATAAGCGATCAACGCACCGGCATCAGAAATAACAGTCTTGCGCTCGTTCAAACCATCTTCGTATAAGACTGCGGCTGGAGCATTCCTCCTAATAACGGTAACTTCCTTGGGAAGTCCCAATTCTCTTCTAATTCTCTCTTCAACAGAGTTAGATGTAACACTTGCTTTTGAAGGCATTGTAAATTGTCTAATAATAGTATGTTTAGCAATAAATAATCTTGAAATCCTATGGATGTACGAATATCTTACTGGTTTATACATTTTGAAAAGAAAAAAATAAAATTAAAAGATGAAGGAATGATATATTTATTTTAAATGGAAATCCGCTCCCTTTTTATATACTTTTTTTTTTTTTTGTGTATGAGTCTATTCTATATTTTTTTTTTTCTTTATGAATTAATTTGAGTTATTAATCTTCAATGTCTTCAATAAAAGCTTGTTATTGTGTTTTTTCGAGTTAAGAGTTCATCTTTAAAAGAAAAAAAGGAGCGTTTCCCATAATAAAGTTGCCTTATTTTTTCTTTTATTGCGGCCCTTTAAAAAATTTTATTGTTTCCATCTGTTTGGTAAAAGAACAAATCAACATAAATCCCGATCTGTTCCGATGTTTTAACTATGTGTCAACTACTTATTATTATTATTGCAAGACACTAACTATGGCAAACCCTTCCCGATCTGTTCCGACATTATTGATACTTATTGCTTATTATAGCAAATTCGGGTGAATGGGGTGCGGGGGACGGTAGAAACCAGTCGCACTTTTACTAGTACTCTTCTATCCACCTCTCTCTCCCCCCCACACACGGACACTTTACTCCATCGATCCGGAGTTCGAATCCGAAATGCTGGTAAAACGCGCCCCTTATTTTATTTTATTTTTTATTTTCCCTACAATGGGCGAAGAAGACGCGGATTTACTTTTTAATGTGGATTACCCACCCTTCCTTCTCCTCCCCCCACACTGTTTACTAAATGTATCTTCCGGACTGATGGGAAAGGTAAGGCAATATTTTTTTTTTTTTTTTTTGACACATTTCATGCACGACCGGATGGATGGTATTTTTTATTCTTTTTACTACGCCTTTTTTCAGACACGAAATACATAAGCCCTTTTAATGTCAAAAATTGGTAACTGTTGCTACTGCGACAACCACCCTTCATTTTTTTTCCTAGCGCCCCTAATTTACCCTGTTCTACTTATCGTGTCCGCATACAACTACGGATCAACGGAGAAAAAAAAGTCTTCGCTTCTTACATATTTCGTGTTGGGAGTGTATACAATGATAGAGCACATGCTTATATGTGAATAGTGACTAATGTGTGTTTATTTATTAAATATACATCATCTTTTTTTATAAAAAGAAGATGGGCGGCTAAAACAAACATAATACAAATATCAAACAATGATTCCCATTACTAAGCTAAAATTCCAAAACAAGAAGGTAAGTAAACGTAGAAAGTCTGTAAATAAGCTACCTATACTAAAGTTTACTCGGGTTTGTAGAAGACGAACCGCTAACCATCTAGCAAGTAATCCAAATAAATTCCACCAGATACTTCATGATTTTAAATACAATTTGAGGTTGTTAAAAGGTACATGTGATACTGTTTGTGATATAGACAGTATTACACAACTATCTCCTAATGAATTGTTAGTAAATAATACTATGGTTTTGCATTCACCAACCAGCATAAATTCTACTATAGATTCATATACACAAGTGAGATTTAGCAATAAAACTGCAGTCACAATAACAACAAATCTAAAATGGTACTTCATATGGGTTCTAGAATAATAAAAAAAAGATAAATAAAATAGTTTCTATATGTAACATGAATGATATTTCCTTTTTCCTTTTCTTTGTGATTAAATATTGTGTTAATTTATATGTACCTATTTATTGTTAGTTAGTACATATACCATATTTCATACCAAGTTGATTACAAATAGAAAATATGAATCTTGTACTACATGTCCTTATGCCACGCTCTTTGGCTTTACTATCCATGTTCCTATCATCAGTTACAAGAACTGATAACACTGAATGCTTGAGTTTAGTATCTTGATCATTAACATTAGTTTCTGGAGAGTTTACAAGTTCGTTATCATTCTCATCACTATTATTGGATGGTAATGCACTGAAAGTTTTGTTTTCCTGTGATTTGACCACCGCTTCAATGACAAATTCATTAACATGAGATCTCCATGTAATCTGTTCCTCAAACTCCAAATGCTCTTCTATGTGTGTGGCTAACTTACCATTGAATCTCAATGGAATGACCTTCTTCAATCTATACAATTGTCTGATAACAATGACCGCTCTTGTAGCAGCTTCCATAACATTTTCATCTCTTGATCTTCTTAGGAAACGTAACTCTTGAAATGTGGTTAGACAAATGACAAAATTGAGTAAACCACTATAAGCCAGTTTATAGATATGTGCAAAATGTCTTAACCATGTGGTAGCATCAAAAATAAAGTACGTCGAGTCATAGGCTACACGCATTTCTCCATTAATCTTCGTCGATAGGAAAATTCTGTCAAGATCACGTTGGTTGGTAACATTTGTATTGGTGGATAAAGTCTCTGATCCAGACTCTTCCTCAGTATCGTTATCCTCATTTCCACGATTACCACCATTGGAATTAATCGTATTCAATATATTACTTGTACATTTTTGATTCTCGTCACATGCAAGATACTTACTAAATAATCTTTTTTCTCTTATTTCAAAGTTTTTCGAGTCATCTAGCCCGTCAATTATAAACGACGAACTGTTTTCACGCTTAGGTTTGAAATCTCCACCTAACTGATTGAAAGCTTCCCAATTTGAGTATATGGACCCCTTAATTACATTACCATTCTTGTCGTAATAATAGTAACATGGCAATAAGCGCTTGTAGCCAACATAGTCAAAGATGCTCTCACCATCTATAACACTCAGTTGGGGAACTGCATCAAGAATCATGTTATTTTCACTAATTTTCTCAAATGATGGCAATTTCTCTGCAAAAAGAGAATATATCTCAAAATATTTGTTAGACTGTTCATCTATTGGTAATATATCATAGGTGGAGTCTAACTTGAAAACGAAGTTAATATTCTTTTTCTTTTGAGCATCAGGCTGGAATATGCTAGGTCCTGAAGAGTGATCCAAAGAGTCACAAGTCGCTAACCTCAAACCATGATCAAACTTTTCAGCATAACCCTTGAACATAAATAAGATTCGACAGGCTCGTTTCCAGAACTTATTTCCATTATCATCCTCTTCATCAAATACAATGCCATCGAAGGGAGCGTCCAAAAACTTGACATCCTGAATTCCAGCTGACTTCAAACTGTCATAACTAGTATCACTCTTATTATATATGGTATCAAACCACAAAGAGCCCCAACATCCCCAAATTTCTGGAAGTTCTTCAATTTCTGAGATATTTATTAAAATTTCCTCTAAAGTGATTTCTGAGTAAGTTTCACACAATTGATTTACTATAGCACAAACTTCAGAGTTGTCCTTCAAATACGCTATTAATACATTAAGGAAATTCACGATTGTGTTCCACGGAAAGATACGTCTAATAAATAACTTCCAGAAGTATTGACTATCCAAATCTCTCAATGTTTCAACTCTAAGTGCAACAGAAATCAAAAAGTAAGCCCATGGTAATAAATGTGGTAATGCCGTCACCAATGGTCCCTGTAAAAATTTCTGTAGTACCATCATTCCGCAAAAAATACCAGTAGTATTGGTATATTGAAGTGACCTTATCCATATATCCGCATTTGCTGGAACTCTATAAGGTATGTCAATATTCTCGAGTTTGTTAAAGTATTCGTCAACATCTTGGATACCTCTTTCATAATCTGGGAAAGATGGATTATCTACACTCATATCATCTGAACTCAATTTTGATTTCTTCTTTTGTTTTGACAATTCATTCTCCTTGATGAATTTAGGTAATTCATACAATAATGCAAACGCATTTCCAATATTACCATAACCTACCATTTGCAAAATATGAGCTTGAGCAAACAATGGTGAATGACGGAAATAAAACTTCAAAGACTCTAAATTTTGTATAAACATGCTTCTGGTATCAAAAAAATTATTTCCCACAAAGTCCTTACCGAACTTGTCACTGAAAAATACATACGCCATCCTTTGCAGCTCAAAATTTTCCATGAAATTGGGAAGAACCATTATTTCATTATGTTTCAAATAATCAAGTATTTGTACGTTACTACTTGAATCGTCACCCCTGGATATGTATGCTCTTTGATAAATGTTGTCAATCACCAGCTGAAGATACTGTTGAGTGGGAACGAATGCATCACGGCAAAACACACTTTTCCCTAAGTTAATAAATGCAGCAAGGGAATTTTGTTGAACTGTTGCCATATGATAATATAACTTACCAACACCATATGTGTACTTCATTGCTTCACTATACCAATATTCAGCACTAAGTTTCCAATCAATGGATCCGGGAGGATATAGAGCTGTTGCCATACGTGATAAATCACCTAGCCTTGATAGCCATGGTATAGAAAACCGTTTTGGTATATAGTCAGACATATTAGCGATGGATATAAAAACATGAATAATGAATTGGCAGCATATTTCTGGATCCATAAATTTTGAAAAGTGCTTTAGAACGTCCAAAAATGTTATTGTCCCATAAACCCACAGTCTTCTTTCAATTTTATAAACATCTATTATTTCTTGTCCAATCAACAAATCTGTTTGAGACTGCGACGGTAGCAAAGCCGTCGTAATAAATATGACATAATTGTTCACCAAATCCACGTTAATCTTATAGACAGCGTATATCTTTTTTAGGTCGGTTGTTTGTGAAACAGTTATAGCTGAACAGTAATTTTGTAATTCTACTTCCTGTACCAAGATGGTTTTATATATATCTTGTAATTTTGCAATCAATGCTTGTGTAGATTTATTCCATGTTGATAAATTAAAATTCTGTTGTTGTGTTATAATATGTTTTTTCCCACTCTTCCCAGGATCTGATGATGTAACACTATTGACATCCTTAATATGCGTTGATTCTAAATCAGACATTTCATTATAGTTAACTTCGGTATTGTCTGTGTTTGCATTGTATTGTTCTTCAATCAAACCAAGATCAGGCTCCATGGATTGTTCTTGATCAGCGGTATTTACCGGCTGTAAAACCACATCAGATTGCATAGGTTCTAATATATTTGATTGTGTTCTAGCTGGTAAAAAAAATGGTGAATCAGGAATATCCACATTATTATTCGCATTGGCCACTGCGTCCAACAGACTATTCCCTGTATGATTATTTTTTATGTATCCAGGTGTAGCTGGTTGTTGTGTACTCATATTATTTCCCTGGTGGTTGTAATTTACACCATTATTATTGCTATTATTACTCATGATATTATTCATGTTACCTTGATCTGTAAGTCTGCGTGTTATGCTATGAGGTCTTGAACCTGGTGTCTTTGATGGCGTATTTTGTATGCAATTACTTCTTCCAAAACTATCTAAAAAATTACCAATTGGACTACCTTCAGTTTGTATCGGCACTCTCCGTTTTACAGTGCCTTCGTTGTTATGATTATTTGAACTAGAGCTATGTCTCTTCTGATGTAAGTTTTCGTTACTGTTGCTATTCTTCCCTATATTAATATCTGCAATGTTTCTACCTTTAACATGCCTATCTCTAATAACATTATTCGGTGAACCTCCCATGTAGTATTTTTATTCCTTTCTTATTTATTGTGTTTCACCCTTTTTTGAGTTATTATTAGTTGGAGTGAAAGACAATAAAAAAAAGAAGATCAAATGCAAAAGAAAAAAAAAATTTTTAAAAAATAATTTCAAAGAAAAAAAAGATAACTCCAATTTAACAGCAGTCTATACCTTTTGTCTTGTTTATTATATCACTAGCTTCCTCTTGGGATCTCTTTCCTAGTTATTATTTTTATCTTTTCAAATCAAATAAAGGATTAGTCTTGTATACTTATAAGATCAAATTTTTTTATCTTATAATGTTATTACTTCCTTGATTCTTATTGGGTAAACTTCAAAGGGTGTCTGTTATCCTTTGTTAGAAAAAATAAAAATAAAAGAGATAAGAATAAAAAGACTTCTATTATGCCTCTTTTACCCTTTTGAACAAGGAATAAAAATTATATATTTGCTTGAAAGGGTCCAAATCGATTCGTAAGTTGCAATTTCTTACGTTGCTGTATTTTTTTTTTTTTTTTTGTTTTTCTCTTCTTTAAGCTGTTGTAAATTTCAATGTTTTTTTTTCTGCTTCCTTGTTCTTCCTTTCACAAATACAGTAATAATCCGATCAGCTCTGCAGAGTTTTCTAACCGCAAAAAAAATAAAAAAAAATAAAGAAGAAAGCTTCTGCGAGTAAAATATTTTAATAAAGTGGGTCTCCCCTTCGAAAACAATGTGAGGTATTAAAAAGTGTAAGAATCACTGGTAAAGAATAAAGAGACAATCCTTTATTTTAATTTTTTGGTTAACCCGCTCTCTCTCTCTATGGATTCAGTTTTTTTTCCTATGGGTACGAGGATTTATCTACTGCACAATAAGAAAAGTGTGTAATCTCATTTGGAAAAGGCAAAAAACAACAAAAAAAAAAAAACAGCAACAAATAATTTATAGGGTCTTTCCCGTGAGTCAATGAAAAAGAGAGGAGAAAATAGAAAAAAATAAAAAAATTGCCCACCATTTTCCAAAAATGTAATAAGGAAAATATTTTAAATAAGGGTAAATCATATTTGGGGCAATATATACTTGTGAGAACCAAGCACCCCCGCCATTTCCATTATACAATTTCAAGATCACTGTCATCACTGCCTTTTGGATCAAAATGTTTCTTCCAAATTTGTTCTCTTCTTTGTTTTCGCTCAATACGTACCTGTTTTGAAGGAACGAGTGTAATGTTTTCCTTTTTATAGTTTATCAAATTATTAATAAGGCCTGCCTTTTGTTTAGCTCTTTCGTTGGTATGTTCTGTAGATTTAGAGTCTAGTACTCTTGCTATTTGGCCTCTAGTTGGGTCAAATCCTAGTCTCTGGATAATACCTGTTTGTAATGTCTTTTCAGTGACATCCTTGACTTCTTTCTTGTCTTTCAAATGTGACGATTGGTCTCGTGTATTCAAAGCCTTGATCAACCTTTCATCTAGTTTTGTGTCTTTTATCTTACGTCTCTTACTATCTAAATTGGTTAACATATCAGGATCCTGGTAATTTTCATCAAAGAAAGCCTTGGCTGCTTTCCGTGATCGGAAGTGATGGGCTTCTTGATCTGCTTTTTTTATTTCTTTATTGACATTGCCATGATGATTAATGGTAAATCTATTACTTTTTGATACAGCCTTTGCTTGCTCTTTATTTTTATATAGAGAAGGTTGTACACCAACTTTGGTAGGGGCTCCAAGAGCATAAGAACCACTCAGTTCAATTCTCTTGGCAGCCGTACTTCTCATTTGAATCTCTCGATGAAATTCGCAGCAACGATCAGTTTTGATGTTGATCGGAGCACCACATTTTTTATTTTGTCCATGATTTAATACTGGACACCATCCAATATCTCTACTAGAGGCAATCTCTAAAATACAATGGAAGTCATGGCCTATCCGTAGATTGAATGACTTAATACCATTAACACAACCAGATGGTCTCCATGGAAGTATCTCAGGGTTTAAGATGGCGATTATATCACCTACTCTCAAATTATAGTACCTCTCAACAGGCTTTTTACCAAAAACATAAACGTCTAATTTATGTTGAAAATTGGTCATTGTAAATTTAAAATATTTCACAGGCTTAGCGGCATTTGTCAATTTTACATCCTCCTTAGCACTTATAATTCCTATCACAGCCCAGTTTGAATACTGTGGTTCTGAGAACTTAGGCGGCTTGACCTTTGCAAATAACTTGTTTAGCCTTAATATTTTTATATCATGTAATATTTCATTCAGTTTCTCATTCATTATGTATCTTTTCTTAATCCAGCAATTTGAATACTCCTCAAGTTCATCAACAACGACAGGTTTAATTGACTTCGATAAATCTGCACCACCAAATGTGTGAACTCTAGTACTTATCATCTCTTGATACTTGCCGATTTTCTTATTCTCATGCGTTTTTGAATTTTGAAACTTATCCAAGAAGTAAGATGTTGTACCGCTGGTGGAAATTCCTGCTTCTTTCAACTTTAACTCGTTAGGATTTAATTCATTTTCAGATGTGATAGTTTTCCTTAGCAATGGCATCTCAATATCAACTATCGGTTTGATAGGTCCTTTTTTGGGTGATTGTGGTACTTCAATTTCACCACGAGTATTAACACCTTTCATATTTGGATCGACAAACTTATTTTGTGCCCGTCTCTTCTTTTCCCTTAACCTCTCGATTAGATCTTGTTTTTTCCTCTCTATCATCTCTAATTCCGTTTGAATGTCATGTTCTTCACTACCATCAGAAGACACCTGATCAAATGTATCGATCTTCTTTACTTCTCTTGGATCATCATCGATTCCTAACATCTTGTCCTTGAAATATAAGAATAGAAGATGTGTAAAACTTTTATCAAGATCTTGTTGTCAGATCTGTCAGCAGCTTACCTGTAATAGTTAACTTTTTTGTTATTCTCAGTAAAAAGGTCCTTTGATAACAAGAATTAAGGTTAAAAACTAGGTAAAGGCTGAGTTATAGAAGAATGAAATATTAACTCATCTTGAATTGCATCACGAGATTATATTAAATTTAAAGTTTTAATTTTTTGAATAAATCAGAACTTTTTCACTACCTGCGCGAAGATAAAGGCGCGAGAGTGAGATCCTCGGTGTTTTTTTTTATAAGTCGGTGATACAAACAATTTTTATATAATAAAATAATGGCAAGATAACATAAAAAATAATGCAAAATATAGTATTTTTAAACTTTCTACATAAAGTTTACATGCAAGGAAGATTAGTAATTTCCCATATAATACAGTTTAGAAAGAAACAGAGAAAAAGAGAGAGAAGAATAAAAAAAATAAAAGAAAAAGAAATTATCATTACATAATTTGTTCATTATTTCTTCTGCTCTTCTTTCTTTTGTTTCAATTCTTTCCAGTTTGGACAATATTCTTCCAGGATCATCTTTAATTTAGGTCTTTTTATTGGTTTGGATAGGAATCCATTCATACCGGCCTCTAGACATTCCTTAATGTTACTGTCATCTGCAAAGGCTGTAAGGGCAACAATAGAACCTGTGTATTTCAAGTCATTACGTATCATCTTAGTAGATAATAGACCATCAACCTTTGGCATTTGAACATCCATGAAGATAAGATCATACCCATCGTCCTTCTCAACAAGACTTTTGACTTTATCAAAAGCGTCTTGACCATCGCATGCCAGATCGATGTTGTCAATACCTTCAAGGTTTAACATACGCTTAATGACTTCCTGATTAACATGGTTATCTTCTGCAACAAGAATTTTAAAACGTTTGTCGATAACAGCAGCCATAGTAGGAACATTTCTGCTTGATGTCGCAGTACCAGTGCTCTGTAAGAAGGGTCTATCAAGATGTACTTTACTATCAGATTCAGCAACTGTATCAGTTGTTGTTGTTGTTGCTGCTGCTGTTGTTGTTTCGACACCTTCGTTACCTTTTTCTTCTTTATCCTTATCGTCTCCTGGTTCCACTTCTTCCTCTGATTTGATTTCCTCAATCTTCAGCGAGGATGGTCTACTGTCAGTAGATCTTCTATCACTGGAAGTATTTGTTAGTCTCTCGACACTTGTCCTCGATTTCCTGCTACGAAGACTACGTGTAGTATCTTTAAACTTCACACGTCTATTTTTTTTACTTTGTGGATTAAATTCATCATCAAACGGTTCATCGACATCATCAAAACTGATAGCTCTTGTTTGTTTTAAAGGAACAGTAAAAGTAAATTTACTACCAACACCAACTTCTGACTCAAGTTTCATTGTACCATGCATCATAGTAGCCAGCTGTCTACAAATTGACAAACCTAGACCGGTACCACCATATTGCCTGGATAATGTTTGGTCACCTTGTACAAATGGTTCAAAAACAGACTCATGAAGTTTTGGATCAATACCAGGACCTGTATCTTGCACCTCAATAGCAAATACCCATGTCTTTTGATCTTTGATTTCACTTCCTAAAGCATCATTATTATCTTCATATAACCCTGGAGTTTTCTTAAATTGAGTGTTGAACAAAGCATTATCATAAGAACTGGTACTTGAAGAAACAATAGAAGACAGATCATCAGTATGATTATTATAATTATCATCGTTGTCATTATCATCTTCAGCATCATGGTATTTTTCACTCAACTTAAAACTAGTACATGAATTCGAGTCTGAACTTGAATTTTGTCTTTTCAAAATATTTTCTTTACTTGAATCCAAGACGGGAAGTTCACCTTTAACTTTGATTTCCTTGTAATCATTAGCTTTAGTAGCTTCTTCATCATACTCTCCTAAGAGCTTAATCCTGACATCGACCTTGCCATCTACAGGTGTGAACTTAAGGGCATTTGATACCAAGTTCATAACAATTTGAATAATTCTATTAGAATCACCCCATAGCACCATAGTTCTCATAACATTAGGCGAAAGAATAATTGAAAGTCTAACATGTTGATCTTTTGCCACTTTACCAAAAATAGATTTAATTTGTAACGCTACATCAGTGATACAAAAGTTTCTTTTTTCTAAAGCTGTTCTTTTCAACACATTCTTCGAAAATGTTAATAATTCCGTTAGAATATGTAGTAACAGTTCACCAGATCTGAAAATCAATTTCAGACTGTTCCTAATTTTGGTAATATCTGTTTCTTCCATAGAAATTGCAGTCATACCTAAAATACCATTTAACGGTGTTCTCAATTCGTGAGAAATATTCGCAATGAAAACTGTCTTTGCCTCATTAGCAGCCTCTGCCTCGATTTTCGCAGCTTCCAATTGTTTAGTTCTAGCTCTAACTCTATCTTCTAAAAGTGCATAATGTTGATCTAATGCATCAGTCATTGCATTGAAAGTATTGGTCAAATCAGATAATTCATCTGAGAATAGTATTCTGTAATCTGGTAACCTTGCTTCAGTTAAATTCGTCGATGTTGTTAGATATCTTGATCTCGATGATGATCTATCTGCATCACTATGGTGTCGCGAAGTTTGCGATGCTTGCATCTCATGTGACAAGGATCCATCAGTGGCATAATTACTATCTGAATCATCAATATTTCTGCTTTTTTCAACCAATGGTAATCGATTCACAAAGTTTAACTCACTGATATCCTTCCTTAAAGAACTTGTTCTACTTCCAGATCTGCTGCTTGAAGCCCCACCTGATGGTCGGAGGCCTCTTCCTTCGGCAATAAGTTCTGTAGCCTTTTGTAACCGCACTATAGGTTTAACAGCCCAATGTGCTAACGGTAATGTCAATAAGGACATGAAGACAGCAATACCAACCACAGTACCACTAATAATTTTGGTTAGTTTTGTAGATGGTGACAAAAATACAGATTCCGCCTGTGAGACAACTGCAACCCAATTAACAAAATTAAAAGAGCATGGATAGTAACCGATTGCAACGTCTTTAGCATAGAAAAATTTTGTTTTCTTAATCGAACCACCTTTCGCTTGCTTGAAAGCACCGTTTAAAAATGAACTATTTCGGAGTTGAAATGTCCTATTTAAAATTGAAGGTGAGACACCGTACGGAGGAAAAACAAAATGATAAGAGTCTATTCGAGTAAAATTTGAATATCGTGCTGAAACTATAGCAACATTAGATTTTTCTAGTGCAGTTGTATCATTGAAAACACTTCGGAGACCCTCGGCAGACATGACAACTGTAATATACCCATAAACTTTTAGTTCTGAGAATATAATAGATGGGTTTGCAAAGATAGGTAGAGACATCGACATCAAATAGTCAGAACCGTTCAATACAGGGTCTGTAAGCATACCACTTGTCATTAACGATGATGGTAATGGAATGTTCGAAGACAGAGGAAACAGCTGGTCTAAAACGTCCTTGGGTACCAGATCACCAGTTCCATTATTTGTGGCATTAAGCACTGTATTAAAATCGTAGTCGTAAACTCTACTCAAATAAAACAAATTTGAAGAACTTAAAAACTTCTGAATAACACTGATAGAATCCTCCCAATTTTCCTCAGTTTTATTACCGGCAACATAGTTTGCCAACGCATTCTGTAAAGTGTCTCTGGTAGATATCCAGTAACACTGATAGTATAGATAAGTGAGTGTTTGGTCTAGTTGTGATGATTTCAACTGCGCAGCAATATACAATCTATCAGACCTCAGATTCTTATAATTAGATGTGAAATAAACACCAGTAGTAACTGCCAATATTATCAACGATAAACACGCCACTATACTTACCAGTGCAGTAAGCTGGGCACGTATACCAATTCTATACGGCGGATTAAATATCGCCCGTTTCCTCTTACCGGCTTCTATAAAGTCCATTCTTTCAGGGACTGAAAATATCGATGTAATATGAGTTGATTTCTTATTCTACCGTCTGTTTTCAAATAGATATATCTATGAGTTGGTGTTGTTGTTGATGATTAATATTGTATCCAGAAAAATATTTGGTCAAAATTTTGTATTCCAGTTTTGTTATTACTTATTGTTGGTGTTTGATAATATATTCTGCTTCTCATATCATGGAATTTCATTGCAGACCTTGTAAAAAAATGCTTCGATACAATTTTTTCTCCTCAGAGCTCCGCCCAGTTCCCAAAAAAAAAAAAAAAAAAAAAAAAATCTTCACTCAATAACGCGTTGCAGTGGAATGACGTCATAGCTGATTTACAACATCGGACAATAGTGATATACAAAATGGTCTAGTAGATTGATATTGCTATTAATGAAACCAAAATAGTTATAGTGATTTTTTATAAATCATAGTTTGACTATTAGTTTTGATGAAAAAATACTTAGATAAAGAATACTAAAAATAATATAAAAAATACTATTATATAAAAAAGGAATAAAATATATTATAATAAAGAATAGAAATTAATGTAACTAGTATAACCGATCTATAACTGTGCCATGAAGGACTAAAAAAGAGAGAAGAAAAATATCAAAAAACGAAAAAGAAATGTATAAAAAAATAACCCAACAGTGAAAAATTAAATAAAAATGAACTTTTAGAAAATTAACTTAACATATAACCTAAAGCAAGAACTTGATCATCTGGTATGGTATTTTGCTTTATTATATGCGTTATTGATGTGATCATAGTACCCATGGTCCCATTAATCTTGTGAAATGTTTTCCTAATTATTGATATTGTATGTTTGAAGAAACCGTGATGTTGAGAGTCACCACAGTAATCTTTTGAATGGCCAATAGAAGGATTATTGGAAGAGCCTGAGGTGATCGCAGGAAATCCTTTATGACCTGCTGCTGCATTTTTGATTTGTGATGTATCCTTTGGTATTCCATAAAACAATGTGGTAGTAATAATGTAGGTAGCACAGTACCCAATGCTAACGCCAATCGTCAAAGAAATACCCCATGTCAGCCATTTACCATAGTAATTATTAGGTACCTTACGGCTTTTTCTCTTCTTCTTGGGATTCTTTTTGAATTTTTCTGAGCTATCTAAAGAATTGCAACCACTGGGAGATCCGCTAGCAAAAGCAATCTCTTCACAGCCTGAAATCTCCTTGTTCTTCAACTTCTTTACCAATTTCTTAGTGTATTGCAACATTTTATTTATTTCTTTCTTATTGGCAATAGAAACTGGTGGATACATTAAGACAATCATTTGATTTTTCAAAAATGTCTTAAGGATATTCTTAACTTTTAGTCTTTGTTCCGATTCACACACGGGTATTATAGGAATCTTGTCTGAATATTGGATTATTCTATTTAGTAATGACACCAACTCCTTTAATTCTTGAAACACTATTACAATACCCAAATGGTTACTGAAATCATGTGCGCTTATACCTACAGGTAACTCAAAGTATTCTTTATAAGTATCAGGTATAGTCTCATAGAAAACTCTTCCAGGTCTTCCAATTACCAACAACGTCTTCAGTTGAGATGTCTTATAAGTAAGTGATAATTTGGGCATCACAAATGATGTCGATGATGATCCAGTGCTTCTGGCAAGACTTCCCGTGGTAGATAATTCACTCTCTTCAAATACACCTGTAGCGTTATACTTCTCTGCGCGATTTTCTGTGGCCGATCGCGAAATTGAGTCATCCTTGGTCCCACCACAGATTACAACCTCATCACCTCTATTACCAGCACCACTTGAACTGACCTTTGGATTCATGACATAGCCTTCATCAGTAGTCATATGGAAGTTTTTGTAAGAGTCAGGTTGTTGTAACTCCACGATTTCTTCTTCCTCTGAAGTATCAGAAGATGACAATATACTTGAAGAGTTATTCGTCTGATTTGTTATCTGCCTAGTGATATGATTATTATTTTCTTCCACCTCCATGCTAGCCACTGGTTGCCATGACTCTCCCAAAGATTCGCTTAATGATGGCTCTTCTTGAATTGTAGCGCCTGTTTCCATTTCAGTAGCCTGTAACAGCTCCATTATTGAATTATGTGGATCTAATACGCTTGCTCCAGTTCCATCTTTAACAGTACTTTTCAATGGTGAACGCATTTTAGACTGTTCAACTTTATTCCTTTGAAATCTTAACATAAGAATCTGGTTTTTCTAAAAATAGCTATATTTTATAGCTTCTAATCGCTAAATTCGTTTTTATGTTATTTTTTTTCCCCTTTGATATGACTATATCTTTTTCTATAAGAAAAAATACTAACCACAAAAATATATTTCAATAAAAATTATTTATATATGTGTGTTCGCTCAGAATCTGCACCTTAGTTGGCAGCTGATTATATATGTTATATCTAAACGATGAGTTGTTGAGTAATCGTGTAATCGTCCCTCTCTCTCTCTTTTTTTTTTTTTTTCTGTAAATAAAGAGTAACCAAAGTGGAGAATGTGCTGTTATTATTAATAGCTCTATATCTCCTCCAACTATTTGAAAAGAAATAAGTAAGAGAACTAAATAGGGTCCGTATTCTACAAAACGAGCAAAAGAAAAGAAAAGAAATAGAAAACCTGTATTTAAGGGTGTTATTTTTTATTTTTTTATTTTTTTCAACATCTATCATTCTTTCACAATGGGAACAGGGCAAGTGAGGGGAGCACTTCTAATGAAAAAAAATAAAAATAAAAGAAAATACCAAGACCAAAGCTTATTACGTTTCCCTTGTTATTATTTGGTACGTATGTTGGAGAAGAACGTAGGAATTTTTAAAGGGTCCAAGTGTATCGAATATTTTCTCTTTCTTATTTTTTTTTCATAAAACTATATTATCTATTAGTCTTACTACGGTCTTACTCTGTCTATCAGTTACGTAGACTGCACAGCTAATGACAATCTCTTTAGTTTTGTCGTATTTGATTGTATCCAACTCGTGCAAAGTAGCGTAATCTGCGATCGAAATGTAGTCGACTTTAAAGTCTCCAGAGTCTATGAACGGTTTCCACACGGATTCTATTTCGTTCAGTATATCTTGTCTTGAAGTGGTGTTTGCTTTAATCAGCTGAGCTGCTCTATTCAAACCTTTGAACAGATTTGCAGAGATGTCTAGTGATTCCGGACACAGGTACTTGTTTCTGCTACTTAAAGCAAGACCCGATTCTGCTCTTGCAATTGGCATCCTAACTAGTTTGGTGTTAACAAATAGTTCCTTCACCATTGTGTCCAGGACAATGAATTGTTGAATATCCTTTTGACCAAAATATGCAACATCTGGTAAAACTATGTTCAACAATTTAGTGACCACGGTAGCAACACCACGGAAGAAGTTTGGTCTCGTCTTACCTTCTAGCATTTCACTAACACCAAGAACACTGACAAATGGACCTCTCTGTTCATTCACATTCAATGGGATTCCCTGTGGGTACATTTCACTTGCATTTGGTGCAAATAATACATCACAATTGATGGATTCTAGTAATTTGATGTCCTCAGGCAACGTTCTTGGATATTGATCCAAATCCTCACCAGGAGCAAATTGAGATGGATTGACGAAAATACTAGCAACTGTAAAATCATTATCCTTCACAGATTGAGAAATTAAAGAAGCGTGACCAGCATGTAACGCACCCATAGTCGGAACAAAACCGACACTGACATTTCTTCTATCGCCGATATCATTAGTGCGCCAATGCACCAATTCCTTCACAGTGTGGAAAACTTTCATTGTTACTCAATTTCTATAAATGTAGATTGGTATTATGGGACTATTGAGTTCCAATTTCTCTACTTTTGATTTTATGTTTTTTTTTTCTTTTTTCTTTAAATATTGGTTTTTATTTCAACCGATTTGAATGCTTTTCACATGGCATCGTTAATTCGCGATACCCAACAAGCTTCAAAAAAGAATTACTTAGAGGAGAGTGCAGATCGTGAGGATATGTTTTGTACATCAGTACATAGACTCACTCATATTTTTATAATATAACTACTTATGCACTTTATTTGGGTAGGAGTGAAAAAAAAAATAAAATATATAATATGCTTAAAAATATTGTATATGTAAAATTTACTCGTATGTGAATAATACTATTTAGCCTCTAAGAATTCTGGAGCATCAACAAAATTATCACCTTCACCATCGATATAAGTGATGTTCTTCTCAGAGACCTCAGTTTCTTCCTGTTCCAAGTTTAATTCTGCTAGCTCTTTTCTTAGTTGTGCTTGAGTCTTCAACATTTCAAGTCTACCTTGAATACCTAATAGAACGGGTAGTGTTGTAAATGATGTTCTTAAAGCAGATTTCAAATGCCTGGTCTGCTTCCTAACCTTTTTATCATTGATTGAATCTAGCTCTGCACCTTTGTATAGCATTAGCCATTTTAACCAGTTTGATGATATTGGGTTAGTGTCCCAAACATTTTGTTCTATTTCATTTGCTAGCAGAGAATATAACCTTATGGTTTGATCCTGATCGTCAAGCTTATTATTGACAAAGTTGGAGATTCTTTCAGGTGACCAAGTTTCTAATGCCAATATGGAAGTGATTTCGTTGTCCTCACCCTCTATTAACGCAGTAATCAGCTGTTCACTAATCTTATCTTGTCCGGCTTTGCTAATTTTTTGTGTCTTTTCGCTTAACTTAGCAGATGACTCTGTGATTGGCTCTTCTTCCACCTCAAGAACTGTTTCTTCAGCATTATTCTCAATACTATTCTCGTTGATATTGATTAGACCTGCACCATCAATTATTTGCTTTATAGAAAGAACCTTGAAATTAGGTTCGTTAACATTCAGCCATGATATTAGTAAGCTCTTATTTGAGCTAGTAATGAAATCTATAATTTTAGCGGAACCAGCTATCACGGTACCAATGGTCTCTTTTTCTCTCAGCTTGAAAATTTCGATCGCTTCTCTATTTTCTAGTAATGCAACAACATATTCATCAAGAGATAATATCTTAGCAACATTTTCGATATCCCAACGATATGCTTCTTGACCAGTGGAAAAATCATGGACTACAACACCTTCTGGGGATTTCAATGCAATGTATTTGTTATTATCTAGTAGAGCAACTTGAGAGCAAGATTGAATGTCTATGACTAGCTTTGTGGAAGCTCTTCTCTTGCTTGGGTCAATGATGTAGACTTTCTCTTCAGTACATATTACGATAAAAATTGTCTTTTCATCGACTTGAAGAACTTGAAAGTTAATAACAGTTGAATCTTTGGCTTCGCTGAAAGTAAAAGATTTCAATTGTTTGTTTTGATTATAATGGTACTTTTTAGACACCATGTTTTCATCTAAAAGCCATATATGAGGACCTTCAACACCCATACCAATCACCTTATCTTTGCTTTTTAAGATATTCACTATATCTTTACCAGTTTCTGTATAAATTACAACTTTTGAAGAGCCAAAAACATTGATAAAATAGTTTTCATGATTCTTTACAGTATTTTTGGCTGTTTCATTGCTGTTTCTTCTCTTTGTTTTCCCAACAGTTTCATTGAAACACCAACCAAAAAATTGCAATTCACTTAGGTCTAAATCATTAGATTCACAGTCAATATGGTTAACCAAAGAACTGTTGATCTTATAATTATTCTCAGGATCTAATGGGTAGATATCAATGGTATTTTTCTTAACTACATCGCCTTGGTAGGCAAACTTTAGTCCATCCTCCGAGAAACTAGAAACATCGGCCACCATATTTGAATATTCTTATGCTTCTATAAAGTAGACTGATGATTTATAACAACAAAATTTTAACTGTTCTTTGTTTGAATTAATGGTCCTAGAAGTATTTCTCTATTATTCGTTCAAATGTTCGGTTTCCTTCACTGAATTATACCAATAATTGTATAGTGATATATTGAACGGTGTATTGATATGTAAGAAAATAGTTGATATCCAATGTTATATTGCAAAAACAAAATATTTTACGAATAGTAGAGCTCATCACCAATTTTGAGATGCTCATCGCTTTAGTTTTTTTATTTTTTTTTCACAGAAAAATTTTTGGCAAAATATTTCAATCAACATATACGATTTGATCAGGTGGTCTATGTGATATACTGTTACCTTGGTAATAATGATTACTAAAGATAGGATAGAACTGAAAAAGGGAATATGTGATTCATTTTGAGGATATCAAATATAAATGTCTTTTATATACTATACTACTCTAAGAAAGAGGTGAAAAGAAAATTATATTTTCTGAAAGTCATAATAGGAAAAAAAAATTAATCTGGCAGCAGGGATAACAGCTCAACTGTTCTAGTTGTCATTAGTTAATTTATGTCATCATTTATAATTACTTTCAATAAGTGAATGGTTGTGAATATGCTTGGAAGTTGTTGATTTGGGCGTTTGAGTTACTAGTCTTTGCCGGGGAAACTTGTAATGGTAAATGAGGGCTTGAATCATTAATCCTGGACCTTTGTGAATCTAAACTACTTGTAGAAGCAGATGGTGTTTGTCTCGTATCAGCTTCAATTTTAATATATTCATCGTCATGAGCAAGAGATGGCACGTTGGCAAGTTCATCCTTAAGCACATTTGGACTTATATTGATTTCTTTGACTGCAAGAACGTGTGCTGACTCCTGTTGTACCTCCTTCACTTCTTCGATTTCTTGTTGCACCAAATTATTTTGTACGTTGATTTCTTGCCTATCATAACTCTCTTGTACTTTGTCACCAGATGATCTTGTCAATAACGGTGATAAGACTAAAAAAACAAGTATAAATATAGAAAGCCTAGGATCCATGTCCCAGAACTTATCATATATATCCTGTGCCCACACACCAATTCTGCTAGTCTTAATTTCATCGGGTATTATCTCCTTCGCAACTTCATTTATTTCTGGGATTGAGAACTCATCAGCCCATTGTTCATACCTGGAAGGTTCATCAAAAACACTATAAGGCAATTTATCAGCCAGATATTTCCTTAGCCCTTTCCACATACCAATAGTAACACTAATTGGAACACCATATTGTAAAACAGGAGGTTTAGTCATTTTCAGAAGTTATATATCTTTATATGCTCTTTCGGTTTCTATATTTTAACTTACCGCCCTTTTTTTTTATATTTTCACTCTCTGTCTTCTTAATAGGAGGTCTACCCTTGTACTATTTCTTCCACCTTTTTCTCCTTCACTGTAATTTATAGTTTCAACCAATATCTTAATTATTCTTGGCACAGGATAGAGGAATAATTTAAAATCAAAATAAAAGCTAATAGCAATATCCAAGTTTTTCACTCCCTTTGCAGTAATTAATTTTTCAGAACGAAAACAAAAAAACAACAGAGAAACTCGGCGAAACTTCTGTGCCGAAGAAAAAAAAAAAAGGTTTTTGAGTTTATCGTGCGTTACTTTCTAAGGGAAAACAGGGGTCTGGCTTTTAATGGTAAGATAAAATCATATGATGTAACAATGACTATTTTAATTAATCGTTACTGCTTTAAATGAATTCAATGTTACTGCTATAAATTGAAATAGAAAAATTTACGGTTAGCATTATTAATTTATATGAATATTAGTTATATTTATTAGTTATAATTATTTTATGCGATTGAGCCGAGGCTCATGAGGATAAGTTGTAGGAGTATTTGCAAAGACCAGAACCCAACTTTCTTGATTCTTAGCGACCTACGTTGATCATCGGCTACATAGTCTGCAAATGCATCGTAGACTTCTGCACTCAGATCTTGCATTAAGTACGAGTCATAGACAGTCCAGGATCCTTCAAAGTCATCCATTTTCTTCACAACACGGCATCTGATCGGGATAAAAGTTCTATGTGAGTTGATGTAACCAACAATTGGCCTTATGAGCGCATTATTCATATACGTTAGTCCCGGAGCAAATAATGGTACAGTGGCCTTGACATGGTTAAGTCTCAAAAAGAAATCCATGATGAAGTAGTCATCTGGTTCTATATCTAGTGGACTGGGGGTCTCTGGTGAGTTCTTTGGTATTATATTGTACCTCTTCGCTTCTTTCAACACACGGTTACTTATATCTGTCAATAATTCAGTAATCTGTGAAGCATCTTTGTTAGGTAACAAAACATCACCTATCATGTTAACTTTCCCCTCTGTAATCCAGCCAAAGGGACCCTCAATGCCTGCATTGAGGTGATCTATGTCGAGATTATCAACTCTAAATCTGGTGACTTTCCTCCATGGAGATATTGGTGAGTTTTCATCATCTCGGTCACCACTGTGACTATCCATAATACCGTTGTTACTACGATCTGGCACTTTATACTTTCTATGAATTGTGAACATAGAATTGTCGTATGCACCATTCATACTGTTTGCGTTCAATATATCATAAAAGAGCCAGTGTTTTCGTAACTGAGGCAGATCACAATTGAAAATACTCACTTGGAAGGGTCTAAATCCATCAGGTTGGTATAGAGTAAATAAGACATCGTTCATTTTAAAGTTGGATATTTCAAAATCACCTGGTTGTGCTACGTTCTTATAGTTTCGAGGATCATCATTCGGCTTCCAATAAACATGAGTTCTATCTACAATACCTCTCAGTCCCTGGATTGAAACCTCATTAATAATACCCCTTCCATTTAGCCATCTTCTAAAATTCAGTGATATTTCAACTTGGTCGATAGTCAAATCAAACTGGGTATAATTCCCATTGTCAAAGTCCTCTCTATTAACAAGTAAACTTTCGCTTAATGCTAGCTTTGCACGCTGTGCTGCCTCACTTTGAGAACCCTTGGTAAAGCTATGTGAATTTTTGGGTCTTCTGGAGATGAAAACGTTTTTAAAACATATTTTACCGGAAGACCAATCTGGAACAACAGCACTTTCAAAAACCACTGATAAGGCACTGTTCTTGGTCAAAAAATTACCCACTTTCTCAGCAACGTATTCCTGAGCATACACAGTGTTGAGGAGGTATATTATAACAGAGACAAACGATGTAGTCCACACCATGAATATAATGAAATTACTTACCACAATCCACGAAATAAAGGCACCAATATCATCTGTATTAAACGGCCGATTTACCGATCGTTTCAGCAGCCATCTCACATTAATCTTCAACTTGGCAAATACACCGGACGTTTGTGCCAATACTTTATCTCTCTCCGTGATAAATTTTAAAGAGAGGTTATTCTTTTCTTTTAAATCTGTACTAGTGTCCTTTTTTTCTTTCTTGTGTAATATATCCTTATTCCAAATAGAATTATACCTTCTACTAGTTATACTAGTGCACCTGATACTACTATAGTTGGTACATTTCATCAACCTGATCCCAATATCCCTTTGACGTACATTCCTACCCAAATGTCGTACCAAAAACATTTATTTTAGTAATAACTAGAAAACCCACTGTCAATTAAAAAAATCCTAATTTTGTACAGAAATGCAGGTTAGGTTAGAACAAAAAAACACCTTATTTCATACAATATGTATCTCTATTTTATTCCTAATTGGTTATTTTGACACTTTTTTTTTTATTCAAAAAGGTTCTGCATTGATTTTTCTTAAATTCAAAAAAAACTGAGTCCGCTTGTAAAAACACACACACAGACCTTTCAATTTCCCCCACAGACAAAAAGCTGAAAAAAATTGAAAAAATTGAAAACTTTGGAAAGTTGGAAAAAAAAAAAAAAGGGTACGTTACCCTCCCTCCGGGTTGGCAAAAAATGATCACATGATTCCTCCTTTTATACGTAATAAATAGGTCACATGCAGTACGTTGATAAGTATGTATCATGTGAGTACTACGTATATCATTATCTGGGTTTTTTTCCTTTTTTTTTTTTTTTTTCGCAGGGCCGGACGAAAAACGTCGTCGAGTTATTTTTTTTTTTTTTCAGTCCTTTCTCTTGTTATAAAAGAGTGTTTTACCACTTAATATTTCTATTCTATTCTCATATTTTTCGATCAATTGAGTTTAAAAGTACGACAAACACATTATCAATAACAACAATGGCTGAAATTCCAGAAAACGCTAACATTACCATTTTGAACAGAAATGAAAAGAAGGCTAGAGAGATGATCTCTAAGTTGGGTCTAAAGAAGGTCCCAGGTATCATCAGAGTTACCTTCAGAAAGAAGGACAACCAAATTTACGCCATTGAGAAGCCAGAAGTCTTCCGTTCTGCCGGTGGTAACTACGTTGTTTTCGGTGAACCAAAGGTTGACAACTTCACCCAAAGACTAGCTGCTGCTCAACAACAAGCTTCTCAACAACAAGCTACCAAGACCCCAGAAGATATCCAAGCTGACTTGCAAGCTGCTGCCGATGCTAATGAAGGTGCCAAGACTGAAGATGCTCCAGCTGCTGATGATGAGAACGTTGATGTCGGTGACTTGAACCCAGACGATGTCGACTTGGTTATCCAACAAACCAACGCCTCTAAGGGTCAAGCCGTCAAGGCTTTGAAGGAACATAACGGTGACATTGTCAACGCTATTATGTCCTTGTCTAAGTAAATTGTTTAAGATAAATATAATTTCATATATATTTTAAATGACAAAAGTAACAATTATACTTAACCATAGGATTTTTTATTCTCTGTTCGTTGGTTTATATACGTACTATTTAACTATTTTTCTTTTTTATCTTCTATGTTTTCCACTTCTTGCTGGACTTGTTCTTCTATTTTGAAAGAGCAGTTAGGACATACGTACTTCAATGGCCTGTTAACCAGTCTATATGCACCAGTGTGTTCCTTACATTGTGGGCAAATTATGGGCCTTGGTGCCATCTCATCGCCACCTGACAGAACACCCAAAACTTTGTCAAACCACACATCACGTTCCTTGGGATCCTTTAACTTGGATTCGTTCTGCTTCAATTCAGTCAATTGCTTCTGTAAGTCATTCAATTCGTTGTATTTCTTACTTATCTCCTCGTCCATTAATATGACTGCGTCCTCAGATTGTGTCTCCCCTGAAGAGAATCTCTGAATAATAGAATGTGTAGCATTGAAGTTGGTCTCCTCTTTGAGTTTGTCTAATTTCTTCTGGTGTACCCCACGTAGATGAGCTATCTTTCTCAATTTGTACTGGTGGTATTTGGCATATAATCGGTATACAAGCCATTTCAACAACACCAACACAGCTATCGAGCCTATACCACTACCTCCGCTAACAAGAGTGCTGCGGTACTCTAAATGCACATATGCTATAATTACCATAGTAGCAGTTATACCCAAGTAGGTGAGCTGCCCTTGTAACTTACCGACACGGGCCTGCCCGTTCTTTATCGATTTGTCCAATTCATGTATTTGTTGAGTGATCTGCGAGAGATCAGCGGTATATCTTTGTACCAATGATTTCCTAGAAAACCAGAACATTTAATTGAGTTGCTGAATTTGTATTGTTCTTCTAGTTTGTCCCCTTTCTTAATAAAAATTAAGGAGTTTCATTGTCTTTTGATTATATTGTTGGTTTTTTTTCACTTTTTTGTAATCTTAAAAAGTAAAAAAAGAAAGAAAATATTGAAGATTGAATTAGTGTCATCATGAGAGGGACGACCATCATAACCATACCAACCACATCAAAATGCCATCGGTACCCATAAGCTATGAACGGCTGAAACTAGCACAACGTGGGGATGAGATCCCAGAACAGGAGCGTACCATTGAAACCCCACTAGGTAGAATGATTGTGGAAATACAAGGTTCATTGGAGCTGCCGTCAGAAATTGATCGAAACAGTGAATTGTACAAATCTGTTGATGGACATGACACAATTCATTTTGGAAACCTGAGCATAGAAGATAATAATAAAGCCATCTTGTTTGTGGGAAAGAAACAAAGATTACTAGGAAAAGTTGTAAAACTAAACCCACCTTTGGGACTGCTGAAGTTTAATGACAACGGATCAAATGTTGAACTGTTAGATGTGATAGAATACAAAGTAATCTTTTCTGACAGGCCCTTACCTATAATGTGATCTGATGATGTAATATTGATAGAAGTATATATATATATTTAGGGTAATAATTACAGAAATACTTTTGCATACAAAATGAACAGTTTGAGATTTACTATATGTTAAATCAGACATTAAGAGATTCTATATTTTTAAGGTTTGTAAACTACAATTTATTTTCAATAACTGCAAATTCTTTACCGTTGATTAAAAGTAATAAAAATAGTAATAAAATAAAAAAAAGCTCGTTATAATAAGTTGAATAGATTTTTCGGGGAAACATATACATACTGAAAAAGACATAGACCATTTCTTTTTCTTTTATCACATAATGAAAAGTGGTCTTCTTAATGGGTGAAGAAGTAGAAACTTAATAACAGGCAGAATACAACACTTAAGGCCATGTTGAATTTGTATTCTTCTTCTTGAGCTCTTGGAGCTACTTGGTCATCCCACTTGGTTCTTTCGACAGTCTTTAGGTAAGCAAGAGTTTCTCTTGGTTTAACACCGTGTGGCAAGTTGTCTTGGTACATCTCTTCAATGAATTGCTCTATCTTAGCAACCTGGATGTTGAATTTCAGGTAGTTAGGATCCTCAACTGGTAGACGTTGTTTCATATCACGCAAGTAGTATTGGAAGATCTCAACACAGCCCTTCAAAGTTCTAGAGTTCAAGATCAAGTGGCAAGTAGTACCCTTTCTGATCTTGACGTTCTTTTTTAGGACATCTGGGTTGTTGAAAACCTTAGCCAATGTTGCAATAGCCATAACTTGAGGAATGGCACAGAATTGGAATGAGGATTGTTCATGAACAGAACTCAAATACGTTAGAACATCGATGACATGAGTCAATGCGTTCAAGACCAAGTGATTAATACACTCGACACCCTTCTTGGTGTTCTTTGGCTCTCTGAAGTCAGTCAATTTATCGGCATATTGAGACCATACTTCCTTTGGCCAGAAGGAACGACCATCGCGCAAATCTTCGGCGTAATCTCTAATGATATTTGTCTTTTGCAAGAACAAACCCATACTCTCGTACAATTGGAAACTGTGTTTACCGTTGTACAGATCATCAGAACCAAAACCGGCCAACACGATCAACTCGGTCAACCCATCACCAACCAAACCGGCAACGTAGTGACAGTAGGTATCGTAGTCCTTAATGGTCTGGACACCGTTCAGGTTGAAGTTTTCATCAAGGATGTAGTCCGCCATACCGTTACCCATTAGACCAGTGATCTTCTTGATAACTCTCTGATACTCAGGCTTCAATTTGTGGTACTCAGCAAGGATCACAGGAAACTCAGTTAGCACAACACGGTCCTTCTCCTTCAAATCATTGCCGTCAAAAGACCAGTCAGTGGTGTCCAACTTAGAATCAAACTCACGCAAGGTCTTGACCTTCAATTGGGGCTGGATCGTCATGTCATCCTCCACAGTATCTAGAGCACGCAACACCAAGTAGAAAACCATGATAACGTTACGCAATTCAGGGTGCAGCTCCATAATCACAGCAGCAAATGACCTTGAGGTCAAATTCAAAAGCTCATAACATCTGATCAAACCGGGAGTAGCAGTGGTGTCGTTAGTGGTGAACAATGGGTGTCTAATGAACTTCAACTTTAGAGCAGCCTTCAATTCCAATGGATGTACCAACAATTCCAAAGCTTTACTCATTTTTATTTTCTTTTCTTGGTTGTGTATTCTATGATATTTTCCTTGTGGATTGTATAGTGCTAATTAAAGTGAATTGGGTCCAATTGAATGTACAAATGATTAATTACAAGTATAGATAACAGAAAACTTGGAACTAGAACTAAAAATTCCTTCGTTCGTTCTGTTCGTTTAAGTTTTTAGGGTTAAGATGAAAGTTTTTTTTTTTTCTTCGTTAGGGTTCGCATCCGAAGCCGATAGTTGCAGGCGTTGGTTAAAAAACTTTCCCCCGTTAAAATATTTTAGGGTTTCAGTGCGTTATGAACCCTAAAAATGCACATGATTATTAACACATCCGATGACGATGAAATACGTTCATCATAACTTCATCAATTGCAGTATTTTGTTGGTGATAAGGTCTATCTGTTGAAGTTCTTGTTGTGGTATTTTGGAGAGGACGTAGTTTGCTACTTGTTGTGGGTCACGGGTCTCTGGTCGTCCGATGCCGACCGCCAGCTTGTTGAAAGGTATGTTCGTGTGCTGTTGGATGCTTTTTATACCGTTGTGACCCCTGTGACTTGTCTTAGGGGCCCGGAGCTGTACTTTGCCGGGAGCAAGACTCAGTTCATCGTGGATGACTGTGAACTCTGTTTTGCGGTCTATTTGCAATAGCTTATTCCAAGCGGGGCGTATACTGTTCCCGCTGAGGTTTATATAGTCTATATCTGACCTTATAAAAGTGAACTGGCCTTGGGTGTAGATATGCACGCGGCCAAGCTGCGTGTATGCAGCACCTGGTGCCAATATCTCCTTCAACTGGTCTAGTACATGTAATCCTATGTTGTGTCGCGTGCCGCGGTACCGTGGTTCAGGGTTGCCAATACCGGTGAGACACCAGCGGCGACGGAGAAGTAGAGTTGGTTTCATTGCCGGAGAGTCACCAAAACTTCTTCCCTTTGCTTTTATGACTTGACTTCTTCGAGCTACTCTTTGCTTTATAATTTTTCAAGTTTTTTTTTTTTTTTTTGTAGTGTAATTAGTTTTTTTTTTATTATGCCCTTTGAGAAGGCATCGATGTCTATATTGATAAATAGTTAAGAACAACGGGAGACACCAAGGCCATTGTACCAGAGTGAACAAAAGATCACTGGTAATGCTACGAAGACGTGTACGATACCTGCATAAGGCGGTACCTAGAGGAAATGTTCTGTCGACGGACAAGGTTGTGGCTGATATAGCTGCCAAGTATGTCGAAAGGACTAAGGCATTGGAACCTGATCTAGAGATTAAGACTATGCCACAGATCAAAAGAGGGTTTTTGGAGAGGTATAAGGAGAGATATCTGCTGCCGAGTAAGAAATGGCTAGAAAAGAACTGGAAAGATGAAGGCCCCAAAAATGTGTTTGTTGGCAATCCTTCTGAGTTCAATGAGACGATGATTAATTCCAAGTCTATGTTTGAAAAAGTGAAGAGATATGAGATGGGTAGGAAATTTGAATTTGATCCCATACAGCTCATGGATAAACCGCTAGATAAAGGTGATATTGTTTTATTAAAACAGTCGCCGAGAGAGTTGGCGATGTGTGTTAATCTACCTGTCTCCACAACGGATCCACGATATACATTTGCCAAGATAAATGGAAGTTTAATATATGCCCTTCGTTCTTCAGTGTTACTCCGAATCCCAAATAAACTACCTCCGGGTATTGATGAGGTTATAATGCGTGAGCATGACCATCAATTTGAAAAGATAGGAACTCTCAAAAACTCCATTGATGAGATTGAGCTTCTACCAGCCTTGGCAAGACAGCTGGTGGTACGTTATGGACCTTCGGTAATGACCAAATATGCCACAGATCAATTACCAATATTTATGAAGAAACTTGAACTATTACATAGATATCTACAAGACCCACAAGGAAGCTATCACATGACTTTTATTTCTCTGGTACAAATGGCAAAGAATATGAATATCATAAAAGCCACTGATGCTATAAATGGAGATAATTATATGCGAGAATTGATAGCAACTTATAAGGATAACGTTGATAACTGTATTGACCCATCTAATCTGTTGTCGACCTACTTGGCGATCAAAGAGCAGCAGCAGCAACATTTATGGGGTACAATAAACACCAATTCAGCACTATGTTTCCCAACTTCAGTAGCTATCCTTCCACTCCAATCTTCACATATCTATTATGAACATATTGTTAGCAAGCTCAAGAACAATAATTTTGCAGAATTACGTCGTTTCACGAAATGCGTTAACACACATGATTTTAGAACTATTGATAATGAGTTCAAAAGTGTAATTGATTTGTTGAAAAATTACGCAGCTGGTAATTTTGAGAACAACGTCAATGTTATTACACTCATTAGTAAGCTATTCAGACTTACAAACAGATACATGAATCGAGATATTACCAAGGAGCTATGTGATGAGTTTTTGATATTCATCGGTTCAACTAATAAAAATAATAATTTAGTTCTAAAGAATAAGGATTTGGAATTACCAGCTTCATCTTTAAGAGTGGAAAATGAGCAAAGAGTATATGAAATGGTTACCGCCCCTAAATCTAATGATACTGATAGGTATGATTTCAAGGATCTACGAGTTTATTGTATCGATTCTGAAGTAGCACATGAAATTGATGACGGTATTTCTATTGAGAAATTGTCTGATCAGAGGTATAGAGTTCACGTTCATGTTGCTGACCCAGCAAGTCTGTTTCCAGAGTCCTCTAATTTTTTAAATGTAGGAATCAAAGATGACATTCTTAAGATAGCTCTGAAAAGAGGATTTACAAGTTATTTACCGGAATTAGTTCATCCCATGCTTCCTGAATCATATTGCAGGGCTACAGACTTGGGTATAGATGGAAAGCGAACAAATACTATTTCCATTTCTATTGAACTTGAATTGCACGGGAAGAGTGATGTGAAGATTGATAAGAAAAGCTTTCAGATTAGGTTAGGTCAAGTATCAAATTTTCCTTCTGTTACATATGATAAAGTCGATAAAATTTTAAATGGAGGAGAAGAGCCCGGTGTAGATACAACAGACTTCCAAAATCTGTTTATGCTAAGTGAAATTGCTCAAAGATTACAATATTTTAGATTGCATAATAATAAGGCTGTAATATTTGGTGAAGGTTTCAATAAAGGGTTAGTTCAATTACAAGCGGACGAAAACGGACAATTGACAAAACCAACTTTTTATGACCAGACTCAAACAGCATCTACAGTACTGGTTTCTGAATTTATGTTACTAGCTAACTCTTTGACTGGGCAATTTTTCAAAAAGAACGAGATACCTGGCATATATAGATGCTGCAGAGAATTGAATCTTGGTAGTGTTGCTGCCAATCAATATGTACAGATGCAGAAGCAGGCCTTAAGTGGTAAATTTCCTACAATCAAGGATATTACCAAGATATCCTCACTACTTAACTCCAGTTTCTATTCATCGCGACCATTCCCCCACAGTATGATAGGTGCTGAATTATACATGCAAGTCACCTCACCTATGAGACGTGGACCTGATCTAATCAATCACCTTCAGTTGCATAGATTTCTAAAGAAGTTGCCCCTATGTTTTAACCAGGATCAAATCGATACATTAATGTGGCCACTTCAAACAAAAGCAGACATTATCAAGGACATCAGTCGCCGAAGTGCTACTTATTGGACTTTAAAATACCTTGCCCAGAATGAAACCAACAAAAAACACAGTGTTATAGTTACATCTGTACCTCAGGATGGTACAGTTCGCTGCATGCTACCGAATTACAGTATGGCTAGAGGTACCTTATTATTAACCCCGAAACAAATGGAGAAAGCACCACGCATTGGTGACACCATATTATCTTGTAAGATAGACAGCATATATCCACTAGATGGATTACTAACCCTTATTGTGGACTAACTCTCAAGAAAAAATAAGTTGTTATATAGTATTTTTCTTTTTTACTCCACCATGTAAATAATAAATTAATGGCATATACACAATCATAAGTACTAATCTCTACATACACTGACGATGTTGTTATTAATCAATTCGTACGGAAGCTGTCTATGCGTTACCCGTCTGGGTCAAAAATTTTTTTGAAATTTTTTTTTTTTTTTTTTTTTTTGAACGAACTGAGCGTCCATGGATGAAAAAATAAAGGATTGCTGGTCCTGTTATTTGAAGTTGTCAAGAAGTTTTAACGGAGCTTCTACAGCATTTAGAAGAGAGTATTGTGCTAATTCCAATTGTTCTTAAGCAATAGTATATATTTTTTGCTTTGTTGGAAGAAGATTGAATTAGAATTGACAGAGAAATGAGTCACGGAAGAAGAGAGGACTCTGCTCTGGATTTTGAAGACACCTATAATGGGTTTGGAGAGCACGAGTTGGAAGAAAATGACTATTTGAACGATGAAACCTTTGGTGCTGATATTGATCTAGGTACCGATTTTGATTTTGGTCACTCTAAGCAGGCTACTCCTCAGCAACAGCAGCCAGTTCCTGCTGCTCCTGCTGCTATGCCACAGAGATCTTATGTAACTGCCGCCTCTAGTGGTATCAACAAACCTGGTCAAAATGTGGATGCATCTATTGATTTGAAGCCAATGGAGTCTTTGTGGGGTAATGAGTCCAAGCCAGAGGAGCGTGTTTTGTCTATGGAGGAGATTGAAAGACAACAGCGTCAAATGCAACAGACTCCGCAGCCAATGCCTATGATGCCTCCTAACATGCCACCACCAAACATGATGCCTCCTCCACCAGGATACCCAATGCCAGGTTATCAGTATCCTGTGAACATGAACCCAATGTTCCCACCAAACATGGCTATGCCACCAATGCAACAGGGTCAGCAACAGCAACCAATGGGCATGCCACCAATGCAACCAGGCCAGATGCAGCCACTACAACAACCAATTCCACCTGTCCAACCACAAGGTCAACCACAACAAGGTCAGCAACAACAGCAACCACAACCACAACAAGGTTCTGGTATGTCTACTCCTCAACAATCCGGTGTTTCAAGCTCTGCATCTCCTGTAAAGATTCACCAACAAATGAGCCAAGAGCAACTACCAGTTCCTGGTCAAGTTGGTTTGACTCCTCAGCAGCAATTTGATGTTCAGCAGCAACAGCAACAACAGCAACAGCAACAGCAATACTACCAGAAAAACAGATTTAACAATCAGAGAAATAATAACCAAAGAAGGGAACCGTTGACTCCTGAGGAAAAGATGAGATTGCAGATTCGTCATGCCAAGGTTGAGAAGATTCTGAAGCATGCTGGTTTAATGACACCAAGAGACAAGGATTTCATTACTCGTTACCAATTGTCCCAAATTGTCACCGAAGATCCATACAACGAGGATTTTTACTTCCAAGTGTACAAGATTATTCAACGTGGTGGTGTTGCAGGCGAAAGCAACAAGGGACTGATTGCTAGAGCTTATTTGGAACATTCTGGTCACAGACTTGGTGGTAGATATAAGCGTGCTGATATTGCATTGCAAAGAATGCAAAGCCAAGTTGAAAAGGCTGTCACTGTAGCTAAGGAAAGACCTCAAAAGAATAAGGAACACGGTGACAGTGTTCGTGAAGGTGTTCTTGGTAAGATCTCCACTACTATGAACAGTAAGGCCCCAAGAAGACAATTGGCTATTCCTTCGCATAGATCCAGTGAAGATGTTTCTGCTAGTGAAGACAGTAGACTATCTCGTGACACTACACCTGCTTTGGAAGAAGTTACAAGAAACTTGGACAATGTCGAGATTGGAACTCAATCTAGAGCAAGAAGAAGATCCTCCTATGCTTTCACCTCAGTTGATCATAACTCTGTTTTGAGCCGTTCTGGTGGTAGGAAGTTCGTTCTAGCTTTGATTGAAACCGTTTATGAAGAAGTCTTGGACTTGGAAGCTAACCTAAGAAACGAGAAGGAAACCGATAGCTCTGCCCTTTGGGATGCTCTTCATATTGATGATGAAGTTTACGAGGTTTGTCCATTTATCTCGATGTTATCATTTGATAAGGGTGTTAAAATAATGCCACGTATTTTCAACTTCTTGAGTAAGGAACAAAAGTTAAAGCTTCTACAAAAGTTCTTCAGTGAGTTGTCTCATTTGAACATCATCATCTTGAGTTCATATAAGACTAACCCAGATCCATCTGAATCTCAATTGAAGAAAATGGACTTGTTCCAGACTGTGTTCCTGAAGATCATTGTTTCCTTCTTGTCCTCTAGTTCCAATTTCATTGAAATTATGGGTCTTCTACTCTACCTAATCAAAAACAACAATGTTTCATTCATTTCTACTTCTAAAATTGGTCTAAATCTAATCACCGTCTTGATTTCCAGAGCTGCTTTGATCAGACAGGACTCCAACAGAAGTAACGTACTATCATCTCCAGAGATCTCTACTTGGAATGAAATATACGATAAACTATTCACAGCTCTAGAAAGTAAACTATCAGCTGTTTTCCCACCAAAAGACTACTGCGACAAGGTCATTGTCATCCAAACAAAGTCTCCAAGTATATCTCTTGGTGCTAACCCAGCAGGTAACAAGTTCTATGATCAAGCCTACATATGGCAGTTCCTTGCTTCCTTAGCATTGAGTGGTAAACTGAATCACCAACGTATCATTATTGATGAGGTTAGAGACGAAATCTTTGGTACTATAAATACTGCAGAGCAGCTAGGTAAGCAAACAACAGAAGACCAAAGCGGTTCCATGTACAGGCGGGAGAAGCTATACCAAGACTTGAACTTATTCTTAAATGTTATGGGATTAGTTTCTCGCGATGGTGAAATTATGGAATTGAAGTGAGAATCCTGTAACTATATCACGAACAATAATATGTCAAAAAAAAAAATTTAGAAAATAAAAAAATATAACCTAATTATTATAAAAAAAATTATAAAAAAACCATTAAAAATATATCCCTTCAATTTAATGTCATAGACCAACTTTTGTACATTAAGGAAGCATGTCATATCCCTGTTTACTATAATCTCTTTGTTAAATAAATATTAATCTGTTTTCTATTTAAATAATTAAAAAAAACGATTCTAAACAACAGGAAGTATCACTTATTTAGTTTGAAAATATTACTAATGGCATTGTTGGTATATGATTGTAAATATTTTCAAATTATAATTTAGGGCATGACTTGCGTCTCTAATGACTGTAGTAGGATACCTATAGAGAGAAAAAAGGATAAGGCAGGTCCTTAAAAGTTAAGGTAAGTAAATTTTGGATTTGCCACTTGTGAAACTACAGTTATTATAACTTGAAACAAATAAAGTAACAATAATAATAATGGAAGTACATACAAATTTAGAACTAGCAGTTAGACATGTGGTTGAGTACCTGAACAGAGTAGTAAATTTGGATGTTAAGGTTGAAAATTGGACAAATAATGAAGTTCAGAAGGTTAAGATCAGTTGTAGATCTCCTAATGCTAAGTATAAGGAGCTGATTATACTGGGAGTAGAAACAATACCTAAGCTTCAATGCATGATAAGTTTTTTGACAGAGGATGAGAGTCTTTCTCAATTTTTGCTAAAATATAAAGATGATTTAATGATTGACGCAGAAATCACATATCCACTAAAATATGAGGAGCATTTTGATAAGAGTATACAGGAACTAAGAAAAATATTAGACAATATTGGCTTGAAAATAAATGCTAAAGATATTGCAAAGCAATTTGAACAAGAACATAAGGAAAGTAATCAGAATAGAAATGAAGGAGCTTATCCTGAAGGGTCTAACAATGATCCATTAAGACTCCCTATCGGAAACGAACAAAGAAGAACCCCAGATGACATGCCTAAATTCGAAGATGAATATGAGATTCAAAGGCAACAGGGTGATAACGACTTGAGACAACCAGGTAGAAGTGGTTTAGGAAGTTATGGTGATAGGGATCTATATCCTACTGGTAATAGATATCCTGATTTGAACCATCCAGGACAAATGCCAGGATTACCTGATGCCTCAGGAGGTATGATATTTGATCCATTCAGTGGCAGAAATCGACCTGACGGAGGGGATCCAGGTAGTAAACCGCCTGGATGGATTCCTGGGGTTAAGTATGATGATCCATATGGTAGACCTCCACCTGGATTCCCAGGTGGTCCAGGTGGTAGCTTTGGCCCTGGAGGTTTTGGATCTGGTGGATTCGGCTCAGGTGGATTTGTTTAGTTATGGATATAGTTCTTAAATATTGTGATAAAATAAATACATAACATAATACAGTTATAACCAAAGTGGGATATATCATTCAAAGGTAGAGTACAAAAAAGACATATTAACATATAAGTTATTTATTGGTATACACAACCAGCGTGTTACCGTCCTTCTTAAAGAGGTGCACTAACAATGAACCTTGTTCAAGTATTGCTAGACCTTCATCATCTACAGGTGTCGCGGCCAAATATGGAATATCCATAGTCTTATCCTTGGCAACACCCTTTGAGATAATCAGGTTATTCTGGTCATCAAATGTCATCAGCCCAACAGAACCCGGAAGGGATTCAGACAGTTTAGCCATTTTTTCCTTTGAAATAACTGAGTGTGTATTTCTCTGGAGTCCTTTTACACTAACATAAGACGTTTGAAATGTGGAAAGTGTTCATCTAAAAGCTCAAATTTTCCCTTTTTTTTTCACTGGAAGGAGAAAACGCTTTGCTATTTGTAAAAATATTTACTGATGCTAAGAACATGTGATATAATGTATAAATTAAATACTCAGAGACACTGTGTGGTCTATCCATACACTGGAAAGAAAATCACCTTACCCATATAATATTGGATTTTTATTGTGCCTATTAAATTAGATATTAGAATGCTTTTTCGGAGAGTTAGGAAATTTGTCAAGATTCATGTTTTGTAAAGATAAATGTTCCAAAAAAAAAAACACTTTACAAAATTCGTTACAATTCAAAATTTTAAGTACAAGGGGTCATTATCAAGCTCTTGTCCCTATATAATTCTACTTTACATCTTATCTATATTGAAATATTTGGTTATATTTCTCGAGAGATTGGATTGACACATAATCCATGAACTCCGCGTGGGGCTGTTTCTGAGAAAAGCAGGCACGCTCAATGACGTATTGGTTTTTTTCCCTTTTTTTTTTTTCTTTTGTCTTTAACAAATGTCATTAATCTTATTGAAAAGAAAATTGAAATGGATATTTAAATCATATAAAACTTATTTAAAACGATTCTTTGAAGGTTGTGATTTGCTTTAGGGTAGTATTGAATAGACTTGGTAGCACAAGAAATAAATAGATCGAGAAACGTGAAAACAACGTGAAAACAACGTGCAATAAACAGTCATGGAAATCGATAATATCCTGGGTCTCATATATGTATCCGCGTGGTCTGTATCAATGTACTCCCCACTTATAACAAACTGGAGACATAAATCTGCTAGAGCAATCTCTGCGGACTTTGTGCTACTAAACATTGCTGGCTATTTTTATCTTGTTTGTTCGTTGACTATTCAGTTTTATAGATGGCTACCACAGGATACTGGGGAGATAGTTGAGAAGCCTAAACTAAGCGGTTTTGACTACTGTTACTGTTTACATGGGTTCTGCCTCACTGCATTGATGGCTACACAACTATTTTATGGTAAGGAAATATGGGGGTTTACTGATGATTACCATGGAAGGATGAAGACAATATACAAACGGGTTCTGGCAGCATCGCTATTTGTATTCGGATGTCTCACATTACAGTTTATTCATGAAAACAGTACTCTTGGGTGGGACAACTTCCGTACTTTGACATATTGTAATCGCCTTTTTCTGCTCAAAATTACTATGTCCCTAATTAAATATATTCCACAAGTACTCCATAACTACGAAAGGAAATCGATGAAAGGGTTCGCAATATCTGGTGTGTTTTTAGATGTTACTGGTGGTGTAGCCTCCATTGTCCAACTCATATTTCAAGTGTTAAAAGATACTACTATCAACTTGGATACATTGAAATCGAATTTTGGAAAAATTGGATTGGCAATTGTCACCCTAATGTTCAATTCCATTTTCATTTCTCAGTGGTTAGTATATGAAAAAGTTTCTACTATTAAAATGAATGAAAATGAGTTTGTACACGATAAAGAGAAGCAAGTATCTTAATGGACACCATCACATGTAAATATTAATACAACGTTTGTCACAAACAAAAAAATATCTATAACATTAAAAAGAATATCTGATATCAAGCAAGAAAAATAGAAGCTATAGTGAATCAAAATGGAACAATACTTAATACTAAGAGAAGTGACCCCCTCTACCCAAGAACAATTCATAAATTTCCGAGTCCAATTATGAAATGGGACAATTTCCTAGAACTGAACAAACTCAGTCCATAATCATGACACCTTTTAGAGCATCTGTTTCCACAAACCAAGATACTCTACCAACTGCACTTTCACTAACGACTGTACTTGGTAAGGTACAACTTGGGGCTTCAAATATTTTCTTCATAATTGATGCATTTTCTTTTCCAGTTACTGCAAATATTATGCAACGCGAATTACGAATGACGGGTATTGTCATAGAAATTCTATTTGTTGGTCCATGTGGTGCATTAGTAACTGGAATAACCCAAGACATTTCCTCTCTTAGATGTTCTTGAAATTGCGGGAACAATGAGGCAATATGACCATCGGGTTCACAACCAAGAACTATGATATCAAATGTGGGTAACCGTACCGAGTCTCTAGAGGCAAAATTCTTGATAAGTTTTTTCTCATAATCATCAGCTACAGCTTGTGGATTATTGATCATGGATTCATTTATGTGGAACATCTGTGGCAATGGTGAACCCATTGACAGCAACGGTCTTAGTAAATTCTTTTCAAGCTTCCCGTAATTGCTACTGGGCGAATCAAATGGCACTAGACATTCATCCACAAGAAATATATCCCATTTGTCCCATTTTATCTCATCTCTTTTCTCCAAGAGTGCATTAGGTATTGAATCGAGCAGCTGTCCACCAGTGAAAGCGATTCTGAACTTCTTCAATCTATGTGATCTTCTTCTTTTTCCTACAACATGTTGAAGTTTTTCATTCTGGCTTTTAATTATTTCATCTACTGTGGCTGCTGACACATGATTGCAACTATCAAAGGTGATTAACTTTGGTGCAGTAGTCATTTTTTAAATATTCTATCACTTTAACTACATGTTACAGAATAACAAAAGTTACATAGGTTACAACTACAAATAAGCTTCACGTATCATTTCTTTAAATACATCAAAATTCAATCACGAAGAGAGGGGAATGAATTAGGAAGTCGTTTGGACAACCTTAGCAAAATAATAGGAGATTATAAGTCCCAGAAAGGATATAATAGAAAACAAAAAGAAAATAATACAAGACATTTAGTTAATACGGGGTGCGGGATATAAACACGGTTGTGCAGATAGAGTAAGGACCCAATCTCATCATATCCCTTTTCTTATACTTCAGTAGTATAGAGATAAATAGAAAAAACAAAACGAAAAAAAGAAAATAAGACAGAGCAGAAAAGAAAGGCAATGAGATTCTAGAAAAAACGTTTTGTTCGAAACTCCTTGAATTTTTTTGTTTTCTTCTATCAGTTATAGGAGATAGTGATTACAAAATTTTCTATACAAGAGAGCTTACGTCATAGAAAGAATAGAAGGAAATCCTTAGTGCCCATTGTTCATATTGAACAAAAATCGCCGTCAATATCTATTAAAAGGAAAGGAGGGAAAAACAGAGTAGATAATACAAGTAGCTTTACTTGTTTACGGGTTGATACAATAAAGACGGTTTAGGGATGAATCCATGTCTTCGTGTTTTTCTTCTTTTTTTTTTTTTATATAAGAAGAAAAAAAAATGACGTATTTTTATTTTTAGGTTTCAAGTATTTGGCGTTAATATCTTTCTATTAGGGGTGGTGGTTGAGAATATTATGGACAATCTAAAAGGAAAACGTCTTGGCTTTAATATCAACTAATCGATATACTAAGAGGATAGTTGAGTTTCAATCCCCCATGATAGTGTATCCAGCGTGAATTTTCAATGTCAGCTAGGACATAGGAACTTCCGTACCAATTGGACCATCCGAAAATTTTTTTTTTGCAAAAAAAAAAAATAAATCAAAATCTTGAAAAAATCGATGAGATGAGCACTAAAGAGAGCTTGCTAGTCTTGACTGTAGAAGATTATTGGCTTGTAAAATAAATTAAAAACTTCTGCAAAATAGCCAAAGTAAAACAATCAACAATGAATTTTTATAGAGATAGCACATGGATATTGGAGTTTCTAGAAGCCGAAGTTGAAAAGAAGGGCAGAATATCTGGCTCTTTGCAGACTATTGTATTGAGATGTTGTAAACAATATAGAATCCAGACGAATCCTAAACACATTTACGCTATTGTGTCATCCTGTTGGAAATACAAGCCTTATTTAGAGAAAATCATGAGGAAGTCTGGAATACTGCAAAATATTCCAAAGAAGAAAGGCAAACCTGCGTATTCCAAGTTGACACTAATGTTACTGTGTCACGATTTGTTACTGTCTAAGAGTAAAAGAATACAGATGGGAAAACACCCAATTAAGGAGTATGTTTTAAAGTATAGGTCAACATTGAAGGGTGAATTAGTGAAATTGAAAGTTAAGATGAAGGTAACTGACCTTGCACAACTTGTGAACAGTGCTGAATCTGCTGATGATATCACCCCAGTACGATGGATAAGAATCAACCCTCTAAGAATCCATAATAATGATACCTCCATTGTGTTGAAGGAACTTCTAAAAAAGTTTCCAAACAAGGTAAATTCGTGGAAGGATATTGTTCCAGGCTCGATATACTTTGATGAATACATCCCAAATTTATATGGTATTCATCCTAGTGATAAGATTACATCCCACGAACTATACAAACAAGGTAAAGTTATTATACAAGATAGGGCATCTTGTTTCCCGGCACATATATTGAATCCAAACGAGGATGATGTTGTGATTGATGCTTGTTCCGCACCCGGCAACAAGACATCACATGTAGCTGCCCATATATATGGTGCTACTCCAGACAGTAGAAGTGATAGCATTCAAATTTATGCATTTGAAAAGGATCCCGAGAGAGCTAAGATTTTACAGAAAATGATAAAGACGGCTGGTTGCAGTCGTAACATTGAGGTGAATGTCGGTGACTTTACACAACTAGCCAAACCAGAAAAGTACAAGGATGTTACAGGGTTCATTTTGGATCCAAGTTGTTCAGGCAGTGGTATCTTTGGTAGAAAATCTATTGATGCCCTTAACAACAATAAAGAAGAATCCAATAATGAAGAAGTTCCTGATGAGGACGATAATACTGATGATGTTAAGAATGAACAACTACAAGAAAGATTGAGCAAACTGGCATCATTTCAATTTCAAATTGTTAAACATGCAATGAGTTTCCCAAAGGCGAACAAGATTGTATATAGTACTTGTTCTATTCATAGCGAGGAAAATGAAAAGGTTGTTATTGATCTATTATTGGACAAGAAGGTTAAGGAATGGGGTTGGCGTGTAGCTTCTAAAGATGTAGTCATTCCTGCTTGGCCTAGAAGAGGATTTAAGGATGAATTCAAGGAAGTTTTCACCGATAAAACAGATGAAGAATGTCAAGAATTAGCAGATGGTTGTATTAGAGCTTTACCTAGAGAGGATGGTGGTATTGGTTTTTTTGCGGTTTGCTTTGAACGTTAGTTTTATTATCTACAAAATCCAGCATCTTATATATTACATATTACACTAATTTTATGATCATATCATTTCTACAAATTTCAATTTTTTGCTTGTTCCTTTTTTCTTTTTCTTTCAACTGAAATTTTTTAGCGATGAGCTTGATTTTTTCTGCAATAGAAATTTGTTAAAAAAAGAAATAAAAATAATTATAGTACAAAAGTTTTTCATATATTTATTTTGAAATCACATCATCTTTACAAGATCATAAGACAAGGGTATTTGACAGCTGACATTCATCCTAATTTTTCCTTCAAGTGAAAAAAATAAAAGTTTCTGTTACTCGATGGTGACTGATCGAAGTGAAAGTGAAGGGTCCGAGTTTCGTCATTATGAAGACCATCCAGATAATAGTTCTCTTGTTATAGGTTTATCTGAAGAGGAAGATTCAGATGATGATGAGGGTGAATCGAATGATGAAGTAGGAACCGATATAGATCGCAACGATGTCGAAGATATGGCCTACTATGAAAAAGCTATCCAAGAAATTGCGAAAGGTGATGCATACACCTGTTTGATCTGTACCGTTGAGATGGACCATACTTGTAAAATGTACGCATGTGAAAAATGTTTTAGAGTTTACGACTATGATTGTATAAGGGAGTGGGCAGTGAAATCAACCTCCAAACGTGCTGATAGAGTTTGGAAGTGTCCAAATTGTTTCTACACAAAGAAACAAATTCCAAAGGCTAACCGTGCAACATGTTGGTGTGGCAAGACTGTTAATCCAGAACCAAATGAACTAAATCCAAATTCTTGTGGTCAAACTTGTAACGCAAAGATATGTCCACATGGTTGCTCCAAAATTTGTCATCTTGGTCCTCATCCAGATTGTACGAGAATGTTGACTATTGACTGTCACTGTGGTAAGTCCCAGGAGCTAATAACTTGCTTCCAAAGAAAAAACTACAAAAAGGGTTATAGTTGTAATACAGTATGTGATAAATTACTTCCATGTGGGATACATAGATGTAAAAAGAAATGTCATTCAGATTTTTGTGGACCTTGCCCAGAGAAAATAAAATCCAAAAACGTAAAGAAGCAATTAATTTGTTACTGTGGTAAGACAGAAAAGAAGGAAATGATTTGTAAGGATTTGAAGTTCCCTAAATCAGGTGCTTACTCTAAAGATGCAAAAGGACAAAAGTGGGTTGGAGTATTCTCCTGTAAGAAAATTAGGACAGTTTCATACAATTGTAATAAGCATACATTCCTTGAAAAGTGTGTGGCACCACCTTCAATTCCGGGAAAGCGGATTTGTGAATTCTCTCCAAAGGTATTAAAAACTTGTCCTTGTGGGAAATCTGCTTTAGAAGAGCTTTCAGAACCAAGAAAGAAATGTACTGACCCAATCCCAACATGTGGCCAAGTGTGTCAAAAGATGCTGAAATGTGGTAAGCACAAATGTCCATTTGAATGTCACACAGGTGAATGTATGGATCCTTGCACTATCATTGAAAAGAGAAAATGTTCCTGTGAGCAAAGAACTTTCCTAACACCATGTGGTTTCAAAGAAGATCCAAATTGTAACATAAAATGTGAATCACTAATGTCTTGTCGGAGACATCGTTGTTTAGAAAGGTGTTGCACAGGACGACCAAATGCAGAAAGAAGAAGGAAGGTCACCTCCTTTGGATCCAGAGATTTAGCAGATGAATCTCTGGTAGAAGCCGAACATATTTGTTTGAAGGAATGTAACCTAATGTTGACATGTGGTATTCATAAATGTAAAAGAAAATGTCATCCTGGTAAATGTCCGCCATGTATTGAAAGTGATTCTAACGATTTAGTGTGTCCATGTGGTAAAACTGTGATTGAAGCACCGGTTAGATGTGGTACTAAGCTCCCACCATGTCCACACCCTTGTATTAAGGTTGTGAGAGGAGAAACGGAATGTGGACATAAGCCTATGCCACATGACTGTCATCCGTTAGATATACCGTGCCCCGATTGTACGGAAACAGTTTATAAACCTTGTAAATGTGGTAAAGAAGAAAAAGTCAGGACTGTTTGTTTTATGAAAGATATATCATGTGGTAAAATTTGTGGTAATGAGTTATCAAAATGTCATCATAAGTGTCAAAAGAAATGCCATCTCCCAGGTGAATGTCAAACTATCTGTAAACAGATCTGCAGAAGACCTAGGAACTACTGTAATCATACTTGTCCAAAACCATGTCACGGATTTAGTGAGTGTCCTGACTTGCCTTGTACTGCATTAGTCAAAATCGATTGCCCTTGTGGTCGTGTTGAGAAGGAAGTTGTTTGTGGAGCCAATTCTAAAAATCCGTGTGCTTCTGAAACCAAAAATATTGCTTGTGATGATGAATGTGCTGTTTTGAAGAGAGCCATGCAATTGAAAGAAGCTTTTGGTATTGTTGATAAGCCCGTTAATTCTCACGATGAAGAACTTGAGCGATTAAAGACAGTCATCAATACAGCCACATCTTTTTCAGAATTGGAATTACCATTCACCGAACCTGTGATTACCACGTATATTAGGCATCAAGCATGGTGTGGTGATATCGAAACAACTTTGAATAAGTTAATAGATGATGAAAATAGATCAAGCTTACATTTCAAGCCTATGAGACCACCACAAAGATATTTCATCAGAGAGTTGGCTAAAGCATATAATCTATACTCTGAGTCGCAAGATAGGGATCCTAACCGTTCTGTCTTCGTTAAGAAACAGTTAGACAATAGTAGTTCCAGACCACCTATCACTATTGCAGATGCGGTACCAATCTATGAATCATTCAAACAATTACAAAAGGATAAAAAACAAGCTAGTTTCGAAGCTCATGCCACCACTAAGCTTATAAATATCACACCAGATTTGACACCAGAACCCCTGTCTATGGCAAAATATAATGGGTTTTTAATTAAAAACGTATCTGATTTTGCTACGGTGGAAGACTTCCAAAACCAGCTCAACCAATACATGAAACCTACTTTGATAGTAAACCCTCAGTATAAACTTGACAAGGAGAAGAAAGAGGCTATAATTTATCCAGAAAACTACCAATCAATCTCAGTTAATGTGGAACGTGATATGGAAACTTTGGTGGGTCATTTCGATGTTATCTTAAAAGAAAATTTCCTCGCAGACAGCATTGAGCTTTGCCGTGTTGACGACAAGTTAGGTTAGATTTTTACTTATTTATTTGTATATCTGGGGAACAACCATAAAAAATAATATAAAAATGAAAAATAAAAAATAAAAAATATTAATATATCACCAAATTATGACCTAATAAGAAAAATGATGCTGAGTAAGGATATATCTCGTATATCAGATATTCTACCATATCCCATAGAAACGCAGCAGTTAAAATCATTCTGTGTGGGATATTTATGATTTTCGATTGTTTGAGTTCCGCGCTGTTTTCAGTGCAATCTCAGAGAAACAGCAGTACAGAAACTGTTGAGATCTAATGTCTTTCACTCGAGGGAAAAATTTCAAGTGCATTGAAAAAGCGTAAATCATCTCACTTATATAATGAGATGATGATGTTAACCTTACTTTATTTTTATTTCTTCAGTTTTTTTTTAGTTTTTGAGTCTTATTAATAAAAGCAAGAACAAATTATTGAATACTTTGGTATTTTGAAAACTCTTTAACAACGAGATGGAGGATATATTTGGATTTGAAGGATTGGTAGAGAGTCGGCCTATACAGCATTTCGGTGATTCTGATTTGACTTTCAATGGACTATTAACGCCTGGCCTAAAAATTCATGAAGATGGTGGAGAAACTGGTTGTGGTGGTAAGGTTTGGGTTGCTGGTGAATTATTATGTGAGTTTATATTGGAGATGTCAAATAATACTGGTTTGTTGAGTAAGTGGGCACCCCAGTCATCCCAGTTCTTGAATGTTTTGGAACTAGGTAGTGGTACTGGTCTTGTTGGTTTATGTGTGGGTCTGTTATCCAAGAATATGTTTGATCAAAACATCAAGACGTACATTACGGATATCGACCACTTAGTACCGTTGATGGAGAAAAATATTGATCTCAATATTGTTGGTACGGACGTTGTTGCAAAAGAATTGTGGTGGGGAGAACCACTACCCATTGAATTTGTACCTTCATCTAACGAAAGCACCAATACTCAAAATGTTGATCTTATCTTAGCTGCAGACTGTGTGTACTTGGAGAAAACCTTCCCATTGCTGGAGAAAACGTTGTTGGATTTAACCGAGGGTACCAACCCACCAATGATTTTGATGAGTTACAGGAAAAGAAGAAAAGCAGACAAGCATTTTTTCCAGAAAATCAAAAAGAATTTTGACGTGATAACTGTCCGGGAATTTGAAAAGTATGATATCTACTTAAAACAACGCACTCATTTATTCAAACTAGTACGTCACACAAAATAATTTAAAAAAAGAAAATAAAAAAATAATAATAAATTCTTGTTTAACGACCCTCAGCTTGCTAATGGCACTATAATCAACACTTTTTCTTCACATGTGAATAATTTGATGATTTTATTTTATTTTATTTTATTGTTCCTCCTCTAAATAGCATTTTTGCATTTGTTTTTATAAATTTATATACTTTACCTTCTGATCTTAATGTTTTGAAGCATAATTGAGCTCTTTTCAATTAGAATAATTCTAATAGCAATATACCAACTATCTCAATTTTTAATTACAATCATAACCCAATATTGTTACCCGGAATCTAGAAAATACCTTTAGATCATTTTCCTGTTCAAAAAAAAATAAAAATTCAATGAAGCAGGAAAAAAAACACGATATAATAATTAGGAAAGTTAGAGCAAGGGTTGTCAAACATTATTGTTGATTAGGTTTTAACATAAAGGTTGTTTTATTGTTCACTAGAAGCTTATAAAATTTACAGTATTTTTACCCTACGTTTACGAAAGTGGTCTTTGATTGATATAAACACGATAATAGAATAACAAACAAACAAACCAAAAACATGTCTGCATTATTTAATTTCGCTTCACTTTTACAGGTTCTATTGCTACTGATATGCTCCTGTACATATATTCATACGCAATGGCCATCTCTGCTGGATAGATATAAGAGCCATGATATACTCGGTATGTTCTGGAAAATGGCTCGTATTGGTGAGAGAGCAAGTCCATATGTCAGTATTGCCTGTATCATGATGGCTATTAACCAATTTAACAGTTAAGTACAATCTAATATATATCTACAATAAAATAATTAATATTATAAGAACAAGTATTTTTTTTTTTCTACAAGGATTTAATTTGATTGTATCAGTAAAATAATAAGCAAGTCTCTTCCATGCTATTCTATCTATTTTGTATAGCTCAGAGCTTGACTCTATGTTGCATTAGTGTTTCATCATTTCAAATCAAATAATAAGATAAAAAAAAAATTATTTCCATCAATCTCACCTGAGAAAGGAAGCAAATAATATGAGTTATTTTTTTGTTAAGGGCAGTTTGGCATATTCGACTATGCTAAATTTACAGGTCAAAATGTTTTTAAAACCCAAAATTCAAACTGTTGGAAAATAAAAAAAAATGAATCCATTGGTCGAGAGAGTAAGCTCCATTGGGTTACGTTATCCAGAATAACTTTTCTTGAAAAAAGAAAGCTTTTCCGTTACCGCAATCGTCATAACTATGGTTTGAAACCCATTAGGGGTTTCAGTACCGAAAAGATACAACCGGAAATTTACTAAAATTCCCAGGACTGTAGGAAAAGGGAACCTTTTCCAATGAGTTGATTTAAACATTTTAGAAAATTTTTAAATCTCATTACGTTTTCCGCATACGACCAGGTGGGAGACTTTCGACCCGAAGCAAAATATGAGATAAATTACCTCCTTAATGCAAGCTTCGATGACAGACGATTCTTCGACCATGGATTGGGAGAATAAGATAAGAAATGAAATTTAAAAAAAAGTAAGATTAATAAAAAGTCAAATGGGAATTAACAGAAATCAAACATAAAAAGAAACAAACATTCAAGAATTGGAAATTTTAGTTGGTTTATATAGCTCATCGCAAAAAAAAAATTTTTTTTCAGAAAAAACAGAGACCTAACTTCGTATCTTATGACTGTTAGGGTTTTCTGTTTAAATTTTTGGGACCCTGATTTGGTTGGGCCCTTTATGAACGTAATATTGGCTATTTTATATTCTTAAATACTGGAAACAAAGGAGACAATCACATCAATGGATTACTAGTTGAATCCAATTTATCGATTAGTTGAAAACGAGAAATTGCTAAGCATATTTTAAAAAAATTTTAAAGGTGTAAATCCTTTTTTATTTGTCCTCTGTTGTGAATACGATAGCCATTGGTAATAAAATTCAATGTCTGGGAGTTACTGGACCTCTATGCAGAGGCAAAAATGGCAACATACGAAAGCTAGTCTTGCTCGAGATAGACAGAAGCTATGGATGATGGAGTGCCAATTGTTCCCACAAGGACTAAACATTATAGTTGACTCAAAGCCGAATTCCGCAGATGGTAGCAGTACGAGCAATAGTAATGGGAGCAGGTCTCTTGTTGCGACTACTAAAAACATACCTATTACTCATAGAGATTTGCACTATGATAAGGATTATAATCTTCGCATATACTGTTATTTCCTAATAATGAAACTCGGTAGGAGACTGAATATAAGACAGTATGCATTGGCGACCGCTCACATATATCTTTCGAGATTCCTTCTCAAAGCATCAGTTCGTGAGGTGAATCTTTATTTGCTGGTCACTACTTGTGTTTACCTGGCGTGTAAAGTAGAGGAGTGTCCACAATATATAAGAACATTGGTAAGTGAGGCTAGATCATTATGGCCCGAGTTTATTCCGCCTGATCCAACTAAGGTTACTGAGTTTGAATTCTATCTCATCGAAGAGTTACAGAGTTACTTAATAGTGCACCATCCATATAAATCTATGGAGCAGATAGTTGATGCATTAAAAGATGCCCCCTATAAATTGAACTTGAGTTCAGATGATCTGCAAAATTGCTGGTCCTTAATTAATGACAGTTATATCAACGACGTTCACTTGACTTATGCACCTCATATAGTGGCAATTGCGTGTTTATTTATCACAATTTCAATTCAAGGTTCAAATTCAAAAGACATTTCTATGACATCCGCGGTGTCGGAGGTACTTAAATCGGACTCAGCACTGACTCCCCAGCAGGAAACTTTCTTCCGTTTTATGGCTGAATCACATATTGATCTGGAAGAAGTTATGGATACTATACAACAACAAATTATTTTATATGATCATTGGGATCGCTATCATGAACCATGGATAAAATATCTATTGCATACATTATATCTACGGCCGGTGTCTTTGTAGTGATAGGAAATTACATATTTTAAAGATGTATTGTGTTATCTGGCCATATTATTGTTAGTTTTCTCTTAGCCTTTACGTGGAACTTGGGTTCTCATGTGTATTATGGGTTGAATCAGTGCTTTCCATAAAAATTTTTACTATCGTATTATCTGCATACTTTATAGTTTCATTGGTATCAAAATATAGTGACTATAGATTTAATAATATTATCTAATGATTATTTTCTTGATGAAGAGATTTACATGATTAACCGGAGTTTATAGAATGTTTGAATATAATGGGATGTTCAAGAGTTCATTTTATCATAAAAACGACATTCCCAAACCAAATTGGAAGCCTTTTCTAATTGAATCGTCGGTAGAGGCTGTAATTGGTAATGAGAAATTTAGCTCAAAACGAGCTACTGGGTGACGTAGAACAATACCCATACCAACAGAAGTGGAATGATCTTTACATAATGAGTTGAATGTATCAATTGCACTCTTGTTTTGGTGGTTTATTAATTTGCCACCATTCAAAAACCAATGCAATCTAAAATGAGAATCGGATATTTTTTTAAATGGTAATCTGGAGAACATGCTAACACCATAGCTCAACAATGTGTCACCCCCTATAGCATCACGTAAATCCTTAGGACCTACACCAAAGCTTTGAAAACTTCTGATATCATTTGGACCACCGTTCATAAATTTATCGTTGATATGTAGGTCTTTCTCCCCAGGGTGAAAATTACCAATATAGCCACCTTTCAATGTGGTGGATAAAGTTATGAAATCATTTTTGAACCAACTTGCAACTTTGTTCATTTCAATCTGACTTTTCCAGTATTTACCTAAGGCAACTTCATTGTTTAGTTTCAATAAATTACCTTTATTTGGAGCCATAACACTATCTCTATTGTCAAGAACAAAGGAATGACCAATGGAACTTTTGAAATCAGTACCTGCCTGATATAAAAGGGTATCGGAAGCTGAATCTGAGGTTACTTTCGTAGTTCTGGTTACTGCTTCATAGAACCATTCCTGGTTGATTCTTTGCTTATTAGTACCAAGCTCGCTTTTGACACTCATTCTTCCACCATTGAAACTTAAGTCCAAAGGACATAGTTCTCCCAAATTTCTGGAATTCTTGTAAACATTCATGTCAACTACATGAAACGGATTTATTGGTTTAACAAATGAAGCAAGAATAGATGAATTCTTTGCCGTGCCTTTCAAAACATCGAGCTTTAAGGATTCACCATTACCAAAAATATTCCTCAATTGGAATTCTAAATAGCCTTCACCTTCATTATTACCAACGTTAGTACCTGTTTTAGCAATTAGTTTTTTTACTGGTAAAATATTCAACTGTGAAACCACATCAATAACTGGTATAGGGTTTTCACTGCTAGGTGCCTCCAATTTTGAATATGAACTAAAATTCTGATATACGTCTTGGGCAAGGCCATGTTGCACTAGCTTAGAGCTCAGTATGTCCGCATTTTTGACCAACTGCTTCAAAGTTGTAGATTGTAAGATAGTATCATCTAAGTATCTCTGTAAAGTAGGATTCTTGATAGTCTCGGTAGCATTAGTAACCACACCAACAACACTAATAGGAGTAGCTAAATTCTTATTTAGTAGCCCATTTTGGAAGTTTTGAAATTTGAGCAATTCAGCTTGTAGTTCTTCTTCAGTGATATCCATGATAAGCAAGGTCCCCGTTTTTTTTTGTCTTGGTTGTTGTCACTTATATTAATTCAATCCAATCCAGATAGGTTGATTGAGTGAGTGACAGTATTTGTTTGGGTCTGGTTTGGTGTTTTCGTCACTACAATTAGATCGGTTGAATGAATATAAGTTGTATACCTCTCACTACTTTTAAGGATACTTTAT